>JAJHZJ010000584.1:190000-247500 GCA_023548195.1 Bettongia penicillata ogilbyi
GGCTCTTTTCTTTTTCTGGGACTCAGTTTCCTCATCTTTATTTTTTTAGTCCCAAATGCTCATATTTGCACATAGTAGGCGTTTGATAAATAATTACTAAACTACAATTCATTTCTTCTCAGTGCCTGCAATGCTTTCCCAGGTTACCTCCACCTCCCATATTCCCTTCAAGATTCAGATAAAATGTTACCTGCCCCTCCTGATCTTTCTTGAACCCTCAAATGTGGGTGCTCCACCCAACTAGGAACTGATACTTATTCACTGCATGACCAGCATGACTTTATGCAGCTGTGTGTCCAGCAGCAGCCTCCATGGGGGGAGTTTGACCCCCCTTCCAAGACCTCGAGCTAGGATTGGACTGTGAACCCATTCCAAGGGAGACCTCAACCCAAATCAGTGAGACATACTTGTTGACCATACCAGAGACAGTGACTCTGCAGGAAATACTGAAAAACAATGACTGAAAGGTTTTTATCCAGCAATGTGCTATGTCTACCAGGGCACTAGTACTATTCATCATGAGAAAGAGCAGGGATGTGACTTGGATCAAGATTATAGAGCCCTGAAGGCCATGAGCAACCAGAATCGATACACCCAACCTTTGAGATCTGACCTAGAAGACAGTTGCCTAGACCATACAAATGCAGGCTCTCTCAGTAGAATGGAAGCTATACAAGAACAGGAACTGTTCTCTATTTGTTTATTTCCTTGGTTGTTTCTATTTGTCCCTAGCTCCTGGCATGCACAGTACCTCGTAGGTGCATAATAAATACTGTTGGATTGGATTGGGATGGTGAAAATCACCAAATCTGACCTCTGTGGGAGCATAGAACTGTGCAAATCTGATCTGGGTCCAGGAAAGTGATCTATGGGAAACGATCTTTCAAATCACATATGGCCCTAGACCATCTTTGGAAATGTTCTTATTTTAATACCTACATCTCAGTAGAAGTGGTTTTCTGTGTAATCCAATGCATTTTATTTTATACATTTAAAGACATAAGATCAATCTTGTCTCCCTATCTGTCCAAGTTTGGAGGCAGTAAACACTTTCTCATGGTCCCAGATGGAATTGTGGTCCCTGCTATAAAGGAACTCCGGTTCCAACTGTCCTTGTTGCCCCTGTTCCCTCTCAGGCCCCACATAGAGGCAATGAATCTTCACCAACATCCACAAGAAGTTCTCACCCAAGAAGTTCTGGGTTCACAGAAGGATGAGACAACCTCCAGTCCCCAGGAGACTAGAAGAGCTGAAGATCAAGTTTGAGAACATGGATACTATTCTCACATCCCAGGGCTGATGTCCAACTTCTGCTGGGAAAAAGAAAAATCCTACCAAGCCATAGCTTCAAGATCCAAGACGTGTTCTCTGGGCAGGAATCATGCAGCATCTGAGTCAGGCTGCCTCTGATCAAGGAGGGATAGTCAGTGACAATCATAAAATGGTCTTTTTTTCTTTTCTGACCAAGTGTGTGATTTCCTGCCTGACCTTCAGGATCCTGAGTAAAGTGCCTGACTTTGGCCCTAGCTCAACTGTCAGACTCTATTTGGAATTCAGCTTGAACCTTGTCTTCTCTTTTGGGAGATGTGTTTGTCCTTTATTAATTCTGAACTCCCCACCTTACTTACCCTTCCCTTTTCCAATGGGAATGGAGGAGGGGACCTACTACTTAAAATCTAATACTGAGGTTAAGGCAGGTGTACACATAGCCCCTAGGACAGTCATCTCACACATGTGAAGCATACAGAAAAGCTGCTCTCAATTCATGAGGTCTTCTGGGTTCACATCCTCTCAAGAGTGTCTACCACTGTGTTCATTTTCACTAACCAGCTAGTGAACAATCAAAGGTATTTAATAAAATAGGATGGTAAGAAAAATTGCAGCAGATTTCCCCATAAAACTGGAGTGCCCGCATAGATATATATATAGATATCGATATTGATATATATGTGTATGTGTATGGGCATTGTGTGTATATATGTATATACATTATTTCTATGGGAAGAGGGGCACACTAAGAAATACATCCAGAAGGAAACGAGTAACTAACAGTGCATACTTGTATCAGCTCGTGAGAGTCAATTGCCAAATTTTCAGCAATTTTGTGAGCCAATTGCTAAACACAGGCAATTGCATATTTTCGAAAAAAAAGAAATTGGTGATCACCAAAGAAAAGTATATTTTCAGCATATTATTGCCTACTTTAAATGATTGTGTTTTTAATAGTGAATATTTGAAAGCGAAGTTAATTGCATTTTGTCCTGAAGGTGCTAATATAATGCTGAGGAGAAAAAAGTCTAGAGTAGCTACAAAGTTGTTAGAAAAATTTTCCAAAATCATCATTTGACCCGTTGAAGTCATCAGTTCTAGTTCTTACTTGATGAGTCAATATATGAAATAAAACAATTGTTTTAAAATATTTCTGTATAAAATTTATTCTGTTAATCACCAATGCAATAAAAATGAAACCAACCTAGAAATTGTACCTAAGAACTTGAAATTGAAATTATTAAAAATTGATGAAGTACTAGAACCAAGATGAGCAACAAGCACTTTAAATGCACTACTGCTGCATGGTCTATATATCCTGAACCATATCTCTATTTTTCTTCTTCTTTGGAAAAGAGATGAGCTGATATTAATTTCTCACAAAACCTTACTTTAATAGTTGGCATTCTTGAAGAATTTTCATTACTTTCAACTCTATTGCAATTAAGATGAACTAACATTTAGAAAGTACAAAAATTAATCAAATGTACCACAAGAGCTTTGGAAATTTTAAAGATCAGGACTGGGAAGTATAAATCTCAAATTGAAGATCTGACAAAGCCAAATCAATTTAAAGCCAGTATATTTAGTAAAAATAATAAATTTAATGCTCTTCCTCTGAATATTTATGTTACTAGAAAATATATTTCAACACATGAACAAATATCTTTTATTAGAAGCAATGAAATTATTTTTAACTCACTTGATTTATTTTACCTTATGAAGAACTAACCATGGATAGTTGGTAGGAAAAAAAGTATCATTTAAGTGAAATGTTAAAATGTGGAACTTATTTGAATGATTTTCAGGAATTTGTAGATAACATCAATGCTCCAACCCTGGAAGGATTTAAACTGTTTTTGAACATCCTTCATCCTGTTCACCGAGAGCAACACATGTACCAAGGCTTATTTGACTTAGAATTAAAGAGTCGTCATTAATTTATGGACATAACTGATAGCTCATCTGGGCCTTTTCCAAATGATTTTTAGAGGACTGTATTTCAACAAATCACCAGAGGGGTCTGAAATTCTACGGTTTTTCTAGTTTCACAAAATTCAGTGCAAATTAAAGGGAAGGGGGAAATCAAGGAACCAACACTAAAGACAACTACAGTTGTTCAGTGTTAGACACTAACAAGACGTCTTCTTCCATCTCAGTCCTTTATTCTAAATTCCCAAATTTATGATTTATATCCAAGGATTTGTTCCACTCTGCACAGAAATCATTATAATAAAAGTTAGAATATGTAAGTCCATTAAAAGAATATCAAAAACTCTGCATTCAGAGGTGGTTGTAGCCAGCTCATACTGACTTGGAGAGTCAACTATTAAATTTTTAGTGTGAATATTTGTGCAATAAAAGAGTGCAACATTTTATTGAAAATATCAATAAGCTCCACAAATCAGAGCTTAGTATATTGTTTTGCTGATAGTCTAGAGACCAGATGAGTCATACACACAGCCTGTAACACTGGAGTACAGCAGAAGCAGATTGAGATATAATTGGGAAACTTTTAACAAAATAAATAATGAGAGAACATAGATAATGTCTATATGTGGCTTCCTAAGTCAATATGTGGCCAGCAGGAATCCTTATTTAAGGTTTAGTGGCTTATGTTTGAGTTTGATACCACTAGTCTAGACTAAAAAATTTGATGCAGAAAATGTTACAATACAGACTAGCTTTTAAAAACATGCTGTATGTACCTTTGTTTTCTAGAGAGGTGGTTGTTGAACATTAACCAGAACACTCTTGTTTGAGGTAAAATAAAGGAAATAATTCCTTCATTTAGAAGCAAGAGGGAAGATGTTCTAAACAAGGTATTGTACGAGCTAAATGTCGAAGTCTGAGGAGGAAGTCAATGGATAGAAATTGTGGAGGCCATTTTAGACGCAAAGAATCGAGCACATTTAGAATCGACCCTAAATGCGTGTTTAGAAGATAGACATGGGACATGGCACATTTGCAGGGAAGAGTTAGCAATGCGTTCTAACTGGAGCAGGACATTTCTGAGTGACAGTAAAGAAAAGAGGTTATATAATGAAAGACTTTGAATGACAAAATAAAAAGTCTGGTTTCTATTTAATAGGTCATGGGAATAATTGGAGGTTTTTGATTAAATTGGTGGCATGATTATACTTTAAACCTGAATGATCAACCAGGCAATGTTGTATAAAATGAACAAAAATTGGGAAGGGGGAAGTAGGAAGAAAGGAAATGCTGCTGGCAAGGAGTTGCAGAGCCAGGCTGGAGTCATGGTGGCAGGAAAGCTAAGGAGTGACCAGAGATAAGTGGTGTAAAGCAGGGAATACTGATAGGCCTTCATGAGTAGATGTGGTGGATGAAGGAGCAGACTTAAAGATAGCTTCTGGCTCATGAGCCTGGGTGTCAGCATGGGTGACAATTCCATTGACAGAGACAAGGACCTATAGAAGGTAAGCAGAACTCAGGAGGAATTGGACACCATCAATTATAGGCATGTTGACCTTAAAGTTTTGGGGGCTCACCCAGGTGGAAATGTCCAGAAGCACTACATGCTCTCATTGTGCACCCGAGGTGAAAGGATTCAAGTAGAAAAAGTAAAATAACATGAGTAGATTTGCATATTTATATATGTGCATGTATTTGTGTGTATATACAAATGTGTGTCTAGATTCATTTATATATGTGTGTATATGCAAGTACCGATAAACATATATTTATCTCTATAAACATATGTCATTGTGTATTTCTCATGACTGGGAAATTTCATTAAACACTGTCTAATTCTTGAGTTTTGTTAGTAAATTATAAGTCCTGTGAGGGAAGGGACAGTCTAACTTTTTTCTTTATATCTCCAGCATCCAGAATATTGTCCATATATAATGGTTTGATAAATAATCTTAACTCACTAATTGATTGCTGAGAGAGAATCTAAAGAGATTTAAAAAAAGATTAATCATAAAACATAATTTCTACCCCAAAATTTTCCTCCAGATGCAGATGATAATATATTTTTGGTAGTCATGCATGCAATGTCCAAAAAAGTTACAAACAACTTGAGGAGACTGTCTGACTTCACATAGGATGCAAAAATCAAGACATGATTTCTTTTTTCCTTTATGGGACAGCTGAGGGAGATAAAAATTATGGCTTTTCCATTTTACACAACTGAAGGGTGTAACTTACTTTATGTAACCTTATCTTTCTTTGAGTGTATATCCTGGAGCTCTCTTCCTCCTCAGCTGTGTCTCCTGGCTTCCTTCTCTTTCATCAATTCCCACCTTCTTCAAGAAGCCCTTCCCTGTCCTCCTTAATCTTAGAGCCCTTCCTCCCTGAGATAAGCCATGATCTCTCCTGTATATATCTTTTTCGTATGTAGTTGCTTGCATGTTGTGTCCCCACTTGACAGTGATCTCCTTGAGGACAGGGGCCATTTTTGCAATTCTTTGTGTACTTAGTACAGTGTCTGGCACATTGTAAATAAATAATAAATACTAGTTAACTAGACTATTTATAAATTGATTCATGATGTCCCTATGGAGATGAACTATTTTTTTGTTTAAGAAATCCCTTAAGAATGCCTCATTTAAATCCAGGTTTTAGGATGTGGCTTCCTCTGGCCAAAAGCAAGGTGTATTTTATATCTTTTGACATTTTGATGGGTCCGTGATTTCATCAGTAAGGGTGCTCCTTCGGCAGATAGAGATCACAGTCTCTCCAAGTATTCTTTTCTGGGATGGTATTTGTTCATAAATCCTCCAAGAGGGAATCACCCAACTTGCTGGAGGCACTTCTTGCTTTCTCTTAACATCATAAGGATGCCTTATCAATTAAATCATGCACTTTTGTAAAACTAGTAAATAGTTCATTATTTCTCAATGCCTTTTCATGTTGAAAAAGTGAACTGACCTCATGGTTAGGATTTTCTTAATCTAAATATTATACAAAATTCCAGAATTTTATGCTGTTGAAGGAAATATTGCAAGATTGCTTTGTTTATCCCCAAGGCTATCTATGCAATAGCAAAAAAATCACCTAAATCAACCTAGACAGATAAAAGATACCCTAAGTCCTCCCATCTCAGCAGAGGATTTTGCATAATTTCCTTGAAGGAAACATTCCTAGATCTCATGGCCATAAAATTCTTCCGTATTCAATTAAAATTTCTTTAGATAGCAGAGTAGAAAGACACACCTATTCTACCTCTTCCCCCACAGCCTTTAAAATACTTGTAAAAAATGACTCTAAACAAATTCTAGATCAGCAGAAGCCACAAAACAACAGAGTGAAAGAGATCTCCAGCCCAACATAGCCTGGAAAGCCAACAAGAAAAGTTTATTGCACAGGGAGCAGAGGAGAAAGTAGCGCAGAGAGCCCAGCCTAGCCTTGGCCATGCTGCACTGGCAGGAACAGGACTGGAACAGGCCTTGGGTGTGGAATTCCAGGTAGCAACTGTGGTTCTCAGATTCCTCAATTCACAAATGCCAAAGACAGCTTCAAAGGTCAGTGAGAAAGCTTTTTCACCTGGGTGAAAAGGAGCAGGGTCCTACCCTAGCCTCGGCCCCAGTTGGCGATGGGGCAGCATCCATTTTTAAAGCCCTTGGTCTAAAGTCCCTGGGGGAATTGAATCACTGAGCTAGGTCTCAGGAGGCTCTGGAAAGGGAATTCTACTTGCAGATCCTAGGCAGAAAATAGCTCCCAGACCACAGCACAGGCTAGGAGAGGAGCAATCTCTTCTCCCTTGATTGTGCCACCTTTGAGGAACTGAGAACTTAAGGTTCCCGGAGTATACCCACTTCTTGACAAAGGACTCAAAAGTCAAGCAACTGGCTGGGAAAATACCCAAAAAAGGGGAAAAAATAAGCCTATAGAAGGTTACTTTCTTGGTGAACAGGTATTTTCTTCTATCCTTTTGGATAAGGAAGAACAAAGCTTACCATCATAGAAAGACATAAAAGTCAAGGCTTTTGCATCCAAAACCTCAAAAATAAATATACAATGGTCTCAGGCCATGGAAGAGCTCAAAAAGGATTTTGAAAATCAAGTAAGAGAGGTGGAGGAAAAATTGGAAAGACACATGAGAATGATACAAGAAAATCATGAAAATCAAGTCAACATCTTGCTGAAGGAGATGCAAAAAACATGCTGAAGAAAATAACACCTTTAAAAATAGACTAATTCAACTGCCAAAAGAGGCACAAAAAGCCAATGAGTAGAAGAATGCTTTGAAAATCAGAATTAACCAAATGAAAAAGAAGGTTCAAAAGCTCACTGAAGAAAATAGCTCTTTAAAAATTAGAATGGAGCAGATGGAAGCTAATGACTTCATGAGAAACCAAGAAATTACAAAACAAAACCAAAAGAATGAAAAAAATAGAAGATAATATGAAATAACTCGTTGGAAAAACAACTGACCTGGAAAATAGATCCAGGTGAGACAATTTAAAAATTATGGGACTACCTGAAAGCCATGATCAAAAAAAAGAGCCTAGACATCTTTCATGAAATTGTCAAGGAAAACTGTCCTGATATTCTAGAACCAGGGAGCAAAATAAATATTGAAAGAATCAACCAGTCACCTCCTGAAAGACATACAAAAAGAGAAACTCCTAGAAATATTGTAGCCAAATTCCAGAGTTCACAGGTCAGGGAGAAAATATTGCAAACAGCTAGAAAGAAACAATTCCAGTATTGTGGAAATAAAATCAGGATAACACAAGATCTAGCAGCTTCTACATTAAGGGATCAAAGGGCTTGGAATATGATATTCCAGGGGGCAAAGGAGATGGGATTAAAACCAAGAATCACCTACCCAGAAAAACTGAGTACAACACTTCAGGGGAAAAAAAATGGTCATTCAATGAAATTCAAACAGTCTTGATAAAAAGACCAGAGCTGAATAGAAAATTTGACTTTCAAATACAAGAATTAAGGGAAGCATGAACAAGTAAAGAGGAAAGAGAAATCATAAAGGACTTACTAAAATTGAAATGTTTACATTCCTACATGGAAAGGTAATATTTATAATTCTTGAAACTGTTCCCAGTATTTGGTAGCTAGAGAGATTACACAGACACACACACACACACACACACACACACACACACACACACACACACACACATATATATATATATATATATATATATATATATATACACAGAGAACACAGGGTGAGTTAAATAGGAAGGGATGATATCTAAAAAAATAAAATTAAGGGATGAGAGAGGAATATATTGGTAGAAGAAAGGGAGAAATGGAATGGGGCAAATTATCTCTCATAAAAGAGGCAAGAAAAAGTGTTTTCAATGGAGGGACAAAGGGAGGAGGTGGGAGGAAAAAAGTAAAGCTTACTCTCATCATATTTGGCTCAAGGAAGGAATAACATGCACACTCAATTTAGTATGAAAATCTATCTTATACTACAGGAAAGTAGGGGAGAAGGGGATAAGTGAAGTGGGGATGATGGAAGGGAGGGCGAATGGGAAGAGGCAGAAATTAGAAGCAAACACTTTTGGGGAGGGACAAGGTCAAAAGAGAGAATAGAAGAAATAGGGAGTAGGATAGGATAGAGGGAAATATAGTTAGTCTTACACAATATGACTATTTTGGAAGTCTTTTGCATAACTACATATATATATAGCCTATATTGAATTGCTTGCCTTCTCAAGAGGATGGAGATGGAGGAAGGGAGAGAAGTTGGAATTCAAAGTTTTAGAAACAAATGTTGAGAATTGTTTTTGCATACAATTGGGAAATAAGAAATACAAGTAGTGGAGAAATTTATCTTGCCCTACAAGACAAGAGAGAAGATGTAAGGGAAGGGAGGGGTGTGATAGAAGGGAGAGTAGATTGGGAGAAGAAATAATCACAATGCACAATGTTTTGCCGTGGGGGTAGGGGAGAGATGGGGAGAAAATTTGGAACTCAAAATTTTGAGGAAATGAATGTTCAAAACTAAAAACATGTAAATAAACAAAAAAAATCTCTTATGATGCAATTCAAGAGCATCTCTTCATGTTCTGTCCTGGGTAGAGTGGGAGAACAGATCATCACCATCCCTTCTCTAGGGAAATTTTGACATATACTGACATATGACCTGCTCAGAAACCTAGAGTAGTCGACTCCCCATTGCCTAGAATATAAAATACAAGTTCACTGTCCCAGCACTGACTGCCTTCCATGACCTTGTGCCCATCTGTCTTTCAATTCTTATTTCACATTCCTCCTCATTCATAAGCTCTGCATTCCAGTCAAACTAGATTCATAGCTCTAATCTTACATCAATCAATTAATCAACAGATATTTATTTAGCACCTGCTGTATGATATGAGCCATCACATGTCATATGTGATATGATTCTTAACAACTGAATCTTAATTCACTTAAATCACTCATTGATTCTTAGTAAGTGGTAGGGACACAATAACACCCTCCTAAGAGGCTCCTTAATTCTTCTTCACATTCTGGCATCAGCGTGTATATTTGTGATTGTTGATACTTCTTCCAGCAACCTTAATTCAGATTTTGATTCGCCCAGTCTGGCATTTTGCATGATGTCCTCTGCACATAAGTTAAGTAAATAAAGTGCCAATATCCAACCTTGTCGTACTCCTTTTCCAATCTTAATCCAATCACTTGTTCCATGTTCAGTTCTAACTGTTGCTTCTTGGTCCACATGCAGGTATTCCCATCTCTTTGTAGCCTTGCCACATTTTATTATGATCCACAAAGTCAAAGAAGTTAGTGTAGTCAATGAAGCAGAAGTAGACATTTTTCCAGATCCCTCTTGTTTTCTCCATAATCCAGTGAATGTTGATAATTTTGTCTCTAGTTCCTCTGCCTCTTCAAAAACCGGTCTGCTTTTCTGGTAGTTCTCAATTCATATGTTACTGAAGTGTAGCTCGCAGAATCTTAAGCATAACCTTACTGGTGTGTGAAATGAGCTCAAACGTTTGGTAATGTCAACATTTCTTGGCATTTCCCTTCTTTAGAATTAGGATATAAGCTGATCTTTTTCAATTCAGTGGCCACTGCTGAATTTTCCAAATTTGCTAATATAGAAATGGGGAAAGATTGGAAGAAGGAAGTTCAATTAAGAAGTTATTGAAAAAAGTTTATGTGAAAGGTGAAAGGTGCCTGCATTAGAATGATGGCTATGTGAGTGGAGAAAGGGAATGTATGTGAGAAATATCAAGAAGATAGTCAAGATTTGGAACTGAAAAGATAAGTGGGAAGGAGGGAGGGAGAAAGAGACAAAGAGGGTCAGAGAGATTCAGTACGACCTCAAGGTTGAGAATCAAGGTGACTGGAAAGATGATGATATATTCAATGGAAATAGAAACGTTTGGAAGGGAGAGGAAGAATTTTGAGCTACATTTTAAACTCTTGAGCTTGACATGCCTACAGGACATGCAGTCTGAAATGTCTACTAGGCAGTCAGTATAGGACCACAGCTCGGGATATAACCTGGAAGACATCTGCATGGGCATGCTTACTGAATCCTTTGAGGCTGATCAGGTTATTAAGAAAGAGAGTCCAGTGAAAAAAGATGAGGGCTTGCCTCTATGCATTTGTATAAACTGTTTTCTATGCTTAGAATGTTCTCCTTTCTTATATAAGTTCTTTGAGGACAAAGTCTGTTTCATTTCTATCTCTATATGTCCAATGCCCAGAACAGTGCCTTGAACATGGCGCATAAGGATTTAATAAAATTTGGTTGAAATGCACTAAGTTTAAATTATGTGATATAGCCAGGTCATAATTAATGCAAAATTGATTTAGTAAGAATTATAAAATGATTCTAGGTCACATTTAATGCAAATCAACATTTCATTAATGTAGCATGTGGGAGCCAGTCAAAGGTTTTTGCCTCATTCTGCACCTTTGGATATGGTGTATTGTTATTACTGATATATTGCCAGCAGTTGTGTTAATTTTTTAAAAGAACCCTTAACAAAATGGACAATGATTCTTGTGGAAACAGTGTTATCTCAAAAAAGAAGAGGTTTGCTGCCACATGAGATCAAAAATTTGATGTAATTGAATGGCAGAAACACTACCCCTAAAACAGAATGAGATGTTGGAATGTCTGAATCTATGGTATGGACTATTTTAAATTCACAGGTCGAATAAAAGGCAAAGTTGTATGTGTGTGTGTGTGTGTGTGTGTGTGTGTGTGGGTGTGTGTGTGTGTGTAGTTGGCAAACAACCACAAAGAATAAAGGAGTTACAGTAATTGAAATGGGACATCTTTTAACTGTACAGATTGAAGACTGCCGTTAAAAATGCATTTCTTTTTGCAGAGCAGTCATTCAGACCAAGGTTTCTAGCTGATTTAAGACAGCAAAAGAAGATGGAAATGAAGTGGATCATGAAGAAAGTTTTAATGCAAGCATTGGCTGGTTTGATTGCTTTAAAAATTGAGCTCAATTGCAAAATGTTAAAATTACTGGAAAGGCAGTCAATCCAGATAAAGATGAAGTGATAAAATATCCTGATGCTTTGGAGAAAATAATACAAAAAAGTGGATACACTGATTGACAAATTTTTCATGTAGATGAAATGAGTTTCTTTTCTGGAAAGTGATGCCTTCTAGAACTGAAATTATTAAGAAAAGAAAAACCTCAACCTGAATCTAAAGTTTCTAAGAATCACCCAATATTATTTTTTTTTTAAAGTAGGTAACACAGAAGAAGATTTTGAACGAAAATCATTGTTTTTTTTTTATCAGTCCTAAAATTCTTGTAGTTCAAGAGGATACAAGCATTAATTTCTTCAAGTTCTGTGGTGATCAAATTAGTTTTCAAGTTGTTTTAGCAAAGATGATGAAAAAGTTACAAAGACAGAAATATTATCAGTTTAAATCAAGACCAGTGATGTCCCTGTTTATCCAACTATATTTGGCACATCGTATGAGAACATGACCCCATAAATTTGCTAAACATGGCTAGAGCTCTTTGTACCGATCATCATGTATGAAGATAAAATGAAACAAAAGATAACTCAGTCTATAAGGCTAAACTATTTTAAATGAAAATAATGATATTTTCTTCATAATGCCAGAGTAAGTTTATCTTTATGTGAAATATTCAACTATTTTTCTTTTTTTAATTTTCCTTTCCATAATTTTTCTATTACTTAGTAAAAAACTTGAATCAGAAATGCATGTTTCTCATCATTTGGTGTTATATTTTGTTGATAACAGATAGCACAATTTGTTTTTAAATTTGTTCATTGAATATTACCATTGAAATAGGACCAATTACCATATATTACAATTGTAACTTCAAATTAGTGCAAATTCAAAAGATGTGATCACTTCATGGGATTCACTTTTCAGCTTACTCTGGATCTAGTTGTACTATTTTCTCCCTCGTACTGATCATTTCCAATCACTTTGGCCCTTTATTTATTGATTATTTTGCAAGTAGATTAGAAGCTCTCCACTTGTAACAAATACATGGTACTTGGGAACTAACTTAATATTACCTATGCTGACCAGTACAACAGAAACACTAAGTCAGACTTAACATTTATCAATACATGCAATCCTTCTTAATTAAAAGAGAACGTTCATTAACTATTCAACAATATAATAAGCATAAGTCCCTCTGGGATCAAACCATCAACCACATTCTAAAAAGTCCTGTTAGTTATGGTATGTCTCACACTGGTGCTCATGACAAAGTTCCCTCTCTGATCAGACAGAAGGCATGTGTCTCCCTACGAGATGGCATCTTGGCAAGTCTTTGATAGCACTGCTTTCCAGTGAACATGGAATGCTCAAATCCCGAAGTGGGAGAAATACAGGAATCAATTCTTGTGGTCCCTCGGAAGCAGACTGATAACTGGGTCCTCTGGCTAGTTTTTACAGTTCTGGCTAAGGCTGTTTACAAGTTAGCTTTATATTATGTTTGTTGATCAATTCACCAAGCTTATGATAACAGGAAACTACCAATTAAAGTTTTAGTTTCCTAACCTCATTAGCATTTGCCAGTTTTTAAAAACTAGATTTGGTACACAAAAACATAATTACCACATTGTAGACAAATACTTACCTTATTATGAAAAAAACATATAATAACTACTTAATCACAACATAGAAACTTAAAACAAAATGGCGTTGTTCACACTATTTTTATATTCTCATTCCCACTACATTCCACCCGTTGGCTACTCCTGCTCCTGTCTAGAGAGATCTCTACCCTAAGATCACAATAACCATTAAAACTATCCATAGAGCAATTCCATACATGTGATACATATAATGCTTAGGATTAGAAAAGAAATATCACTATAACCACCTTCCCAAGAAATTTCCAAATTACTCCAGTTATAAGTACTTTCTTTGTACATGTAATGGGGGTGAATTGACCTATAAGGATCATTTCTGAAAGCATGCTTGAATATTCCCTACCTTTTTTCAGTCCATATAACTATGTGAATGATGATAGAATATTAGATTTAGATCCAAAAAGGAACTTAAAAGTATTTGAGTAATACTCCTTCATTTTACAGGTGAGGAAATGGAGGTCCCCAAAAGGTCATGTGACTTGGGTCACAGCCAATAAGTGTCTCAAGAAGAATTTGAACACAAGTCTTTCTGACTCCCATTTCAATGTTCTATCTATTACAATGAACTGCTTCTAAACCTGAGTCAAAGATGTTTGCACTATGTGAGGAATGAAAATATTTTAAATTGGCTACAGAGCTTTTGAAAGAAAAAAAAACTTTAATGATTCAGAGGTCTTAAAGTCAAGCTAGAAGTATATGAAAGGGACGGGGGGCCCCTTTACCCTCCCTTTTTTGTTGCTATGGGCCAGGCCAGACCACTTTGAAGTGGCCTGGGAGTGTGGGGGAAGGGGTTGTAGCTATTAGCCCATGGTTGCATCAGTGTCTGTGTTTCTTCTTTCCTGATCTTAAGCAAATGAATACTGGGGGTGAGAAGGGTACAGGAGACCTGGTTGTGTGCGAGAGTCAGGATTTCCATCAGAGGTCCCACTGGAGAGCACAGGAAATCTTTGAGTAGTATATCTCCTGGTAAAGTGTAAGTGTCTTGAGGACAGGAACTACTAGATTTTTTAAATTTATTTTCTCAACTTTAAACCTAACCCATTGCCTGGCATGGAACAAATGGGTGACAAATGCCTGTTGGATTTAATGGAATTGCACATGTGAGCCTTGATGTCTTCATATATCCAACAAAGGTATTGGACTAAATGCATTCTAAGGTCATTTAGGGATCTAACCATCTGTGTTGGTTTATTGCGAGAGATAAATAGCTAAAAATAATATTTGGGAAAGCATTTTGTAGATAAAAAGTGTTCTGGGACTTTAGTAACCAGGCAAAAACAAGTAGAGTTAGGGCTAATATCTTGGATCCAAAGGAGTTTTGGGGGGGAGTTCCAATACAAACCTCTGACTCAGATCTCACACCATTCTTTTTTTAGGCGGAGCATGAGACTGACATTCTTTGGAGAGGTTTTATGATTTTTCTAAAGTTCAGGTCTGACCATGTCACCCCCAGCCCCACCCCCCCACACATACACACACTCAATAAAGGTCTCTTCTGCTAACAGGATACAATACAAAACGATCTGCTTGGTCTAATGTCCCCCTCACCATCTTTCCAGTCTTCTCATGCCTTATTCTCCAACATACGTTCTGTGATCCAGAGACACTGGTCTCCTGGTTACTCCACCAACAAGACCCTCCATGTGCCTCCTCTGGATATCTTCTCTGGCTGTATCCAAGTCTTGATATGTTCTTCCCTCTCATCTCTACTTCCTGGCTTTTTTGAAACCACCACAAAAATCCTGCCTTCCACAGGAAGCCTTGCCCAGCTCCTCTTAATTCTAGTGCCTTTTCTCCATTAATTATTTTCTATTGCTCCTGTATATGTTTATTTGTTCATGTTTGGTTGTTGCCCCCCTATTAGACTATAAGCAGCTTAAGGGTAAAGACTCATTTTTGCCTCTTTTTGTGCTCCCAGGGATTAGTGCAGTGCCTCGTATAGGATAACTTTCAACAGTCCTCTTCTGGGGAAGACAACTTCAAACCAGAATGCATTACCTTCCACGGAAACCAAGCCCTCCTCCAGAATTCCCTGTTTTTGAGGGTCCCACCATCCTGCCAGTCATCCAAAGAACCTCAGAGTCATCTTTGACTCTTTACTTTGCCTTGCTCCTCCCATTCATTCAGTTCATAAGTCTTGTTGCCTTTCCCTCCATAAGATCTCGGGCATAGCTCCCCCATCTCCTTTCCACTCATAGAACCACCAAGCTAGTGTAGGTCCTCCATGATGAACTACTATAACAACTTTTTCACTTTCTTTTCCTTCCCTTCACAATCCAACCTCCCCAAATGCCAGAAGAATCTTCTTCCTAAAACACAGATTGGACCAAGTTGCTCCCCTACTCTGAAAATTTCCGTGGCTCCCTATTACCTTTGGCATAAACTGCAAGCTCTTCTAGTTGGCGCTCAAAGCCCTTTTCAATCATTCCTGCTCATCTTTAAAGACATATTTCACATTAGTATTTTTTTTAACCTCAGTGTCACAATAAAACTAGATTCTTGGAACTTGGTAGTCCTTCAGCTGAGTCTGTGCCTCTGCCCAGGTCTCCTTCCCTCCATGGATCGCATGTCCTTCTCTTCATCTATTTTCCAGAAACAGCTTAGACAGGGAGCTTATCTCTTCCCTCAGCATTCTCCTTCAAGGTATCAGTCAATTAATCACCTAGCATTTACTGTGGGACCCCTGTGTACCAGGCACTGTACTAAATACCGGGAAATCAGGAACATATCTCAAGGAGTTTACTGTCTAACAAGGGTATGCTGTTTCCTTCTCTGCTTTCTTCTTCTATTTATTTATTTGCAAGACGTTTTATATCCACAAACTGGATGTAAGTTCCCTCAAGGCAAAGTTTTTCACTTTCATATTAGTATCCCACCCCGTCCCTATCTATATATACAGACAGGTAAGTATATCATACTTATGTATACAGAAGGGCATACTAAGTGTCTGTTCTTGATTGAACACCAATAATTTTAAAGTATAGGACATGACTCTTTCTATGTGGTGATAGCATCAGAGATTTGGAGCTCCAAATGACAATAGAAGTTAATTAGACCAATCCTTTATTTTACTGCTGAGAAGATGTGACCAGGTATGGCCTAATCATGGCCTGAAAATAGCCCAGGTACCAAGACTTATTTGAGAGAGAAGGATCCCTACACTTCCAGAGCCTCTCAGATCATTCTTGGTGGGTTTATTTCTCCTTTTGTCACTTCTCGAATTCAGACTGCCATGGGTCATCGTTGAAAATGAAGGGGGATGAATAACTGAGTATCTGTCTGCATCATCAGTGATGTTGCTTGGGGGCCATCTGCAATACGGTCCTTGTATGTGTTGTACACATATACATGTTTTCGCATATATTGACACATGTATATTTGGTCTTCCTCCCCAAGAGTATAAGTACCTGGAGAGCAGGGATTGTTGATTTTTATATTTGCGCCCCCAGTTCTTCACACAATGCCAGCAATACAGTAAGCATTTAATTGATTGATTGATTATTGATTGATAATTGATAAACTTAGTTTCTTAGGGTGACTACTTGGATTGGCATCGAGACCTTTAAAAGCCCAATCACCTTGGTTAAATAAAGGGCATATATAGATTTCGATTCATTAACCAACCAAGTGCTGAGACTGGAGTCAGGAAGGTCTGACGTCAAGTCTGGCCACAGACAATCACCAGCTGCATGACCATGGATAAGTCACTTAAGCTTTGTTTGCCTCGGTTTTACCCACTGAAAAATGGAGAGAATAATGACATCTACTTTCTAGGGTTGTTGTGATGACCATATGAGATAATATTGGCACACAGAAGCTGTCTAAAACTCCTGCTTCTTGTTTTCCCTTGCTTCCTGTCTTCCATTTCCAATTGGTAATTGAAACCACTCAATTGTGTGATTTATGACATTGAGACACAAATCACAGACATATTAAAAACTAAATTTTAGAACAAAAATACATATTCAGGGACCAGGGGTGTGGGTAGGAAATCTAAGATGGTCATTGCCACTTTAAGGATGATATTTGTTTTCTTAAAAACATATTGTTTGTTATTAGGGATGACTGAGGGAGAATGGGAGGGATACACAGAGAAATTCCAGGGATTACAAAAACAAATACCCATAAAATTTATTTTTTTAAAAAGAACTGGAAAACAAACAAATCAAAAAGACACAAAGGATGGTTTTTAGATCCTGGTTTTCTTACCCTGGGATGCTCCTGTCAGTTTTGTGTCTTCTCTTTTCTGCCTCCCACCTCCCATCCAGGTTGATTTTCTTCCTTGATTCATAAGGGGACAGGAGCATTTGCATGAGACTTCCTGTCTCTGATGTCACTGGGAAATGGCTAGAGCCTGGTTCCTTTCTGAGTGACTCACCCCAGCCCACGTTGAAGCCAGGCCAAGGAAAAGGCTTTAGACAATTCTCGGCAGCCTGAACAGCTTGCTTTGCTACTGAGGTTAGCCAGATCACAAAGGAAGGGAAGGAGCTCCAACCTTGGACTTTGGAAGGACTTGGGAGGCCTTGAAGGTTTGCCTTCCCCTGAGCCACAATTCCCTGCAGCATCACGGAAAGGTGGTCCTCAAGTTTCTTGAGGGGAGGGGATCCCATTGATGCCTGCAGAACCAACCCACTGCTCTTGTGGGAAGCCCTCAGCATTAGCAGGTTTTCCCCAACACTGAGCATTTACCTCCTTGTGGCTTTCACCCACTACAGCTAGTTCTGTCCTCGGGAACCAAGGAACAAGGCTTGAAGATGGTTGTCATATTCCTCCTCTCCTCACCTGTCTTCTCTAGGCTAAACATCTTTCCTATATCCTCAATGAATCATCATATGGTTCAAGATCTTCCACATTTCTCACTGAGTCCTTCCTACAATATGGCAGCCAGACCAACGGGAACATTACAGGTGGAATCTGACCAGGGCGGAAGAGAGGATGGCCCCATCCCCGTAGACATGGTCACCCTGTCTCTCTCTCAAGTTACAAAGAGATCACCAAAAGCAATACAATCAATAACAAAAATAAGAAATAAATAAATGTAATTGATCCACACACCCAAGAGGGCATTTACTTTACAACCTTAATCAATGATTGCTCTTAGTCCCTTGGTTTTCCTGGCTTCCTTCCTGACTCAGACCATTCCTTTCACACTCCCTGCTATTTAACCTTTGTATGTACATATGTGTGTGTATATCTAGCTATCTACAACCATATATATCAACATACACATATAGACACATAATATACAGACAGATTAAAGACAGACATGCATGTATGTATGTATATATTTATGACTAGTTGTAACTACATATGTACACACATACATATATGCACACACATGTATGTACATGTGCATGCACATAATATACACATATAAGATAGACAGCCACATATGTAAGTATTCCCACTCCCTCCATTAGACTATGAATCCTTGAGAGCAGATATCATTGTTTGTTTTTCTTTTCTCTGTATCTTCATCATTTAGCACCTGACACACAGCAAGCACTTAATAAATGCTTATTCACTGACTAGCTAGAGAGGCATAGAGGTCATTATGTAAGTCATTTACTTTAAGTACTTCTGTGTTACATCTATGTGAATACATTCATATTTATATATGTATATATGCCATATAGGATTATGTATATAGAAACTTCACATCAATACTTCTTATGTATTCACATATATGCCTATGTGGATAGAAAATTGAGGCAAGAAGCCCTGGAATCAAGTCCCACTTCTGACATCTCCTGGTTGTGTCATCCCAAACAAATAACTGAATGCCTTGGAGCCACTGCTTCTTCATCAATAACACAGGGATACTTTACTTACTTTGCAGGGTTGTGATCAGGTGACATAGATCTGTCGGTGAAAAAAAAAAGTACCTAAAGGCCCCATGATTCCTCTAATGTGGAGCCTGCCTATGCTCACATCAACTATGACCTCTTTGACTTGCTAGATGGGATTTTTGAAGTGTTTTGGCTAATTAATCCCTCACCCCTTAACCAATTGGAAAATTAACTTCTATGAACTGAGCCTGGCTGGTCCGTCCCTAAGTCATATAGGAGGCCTCTACAGCTTGATAAGGTCAGCCAGATCAAGCCTTGGAGAGCCCAGAATCAGCTCCAGGCCATGAGGAAGCAAGACCTTCCAAATAACAAGAGGAGAGCCTCTCAAAGGGCTCAGAATTTAAGGCAAAAGAGACTATTTGGGGAAATTTCATGGAGGATGAAGAGTGAAGCTGGTCCTTAAAGGATGGGAAGACTTGAGTAGACCAAAAAAAGGGAAGCCATTCTGCTACCAAAGAACATGAAGGAAAGATTGGTAATGGGGATAAATAGGGTGAGTTCAGATGAAAAGGAAGAAGCTGGATGATTAGAGCTCCCTTTGGGAAAGAGTGGGAGAACATACTGTAATTAACAGCAAAGAGAAATCTTAATTCTTAAAATCATTATAAAGTTCATGTGGGTAACAAATATAACAGAGGTGGAGGCTTTTCCACAATAGAATGAGAATACTCCATTCCTCCATATCCCAGAATGTCAGATGTAGAAGGGACCACAGGTATGCTCAAATACCACTCTTGATTTTATTGGAAGTTGGTGAAGCTTCTATCAATGTGACATCTTCCGCATCTCATGCGAATAAGGCAGTGGCAGAGCAGAGAGACCTTGATCCAGGAGTCACAGGATCTGGGTTTAGACTTTTCTACTAACTACCTTTATGGGGCCTTGGACAAGTTCCTTAACCTCTCTGAGACTCAGTTTTCTCATCAGGAAATGTGAATTGAATTAAATCTCTAGCCTCAAGTGAGATGACATATGTAAATTGCTTTGCAAGCCTTAAGACTCTACATTGATGCTAGATCTTTTCTCTGCTTTGGCTGTTAATTATTCTTTCTGGTTCTAAATTCCATGATCCTAAAATAGTGGTGGAACCAGAATGGAAATCCAGGTCTGCAGATCCCAAAGTCATGGTTCTGATCACTGTGTTCCACTGTCTCCATCCCTTAGGATGCCAACTCTCAGAGAATAAACATGGCTTCATTCTTATTTATATTGTGTTGCACATAGTAGATGTCTAATAAGTGCTTGTTAAGTGACGAGTTGGTTCATTCTGCTACATATGGTAGCGATGCTATAACTAATAGTTCAATGGCTCTGTTCTCCCTGATGTGCATACTCCCTCCATTGATTCGGACTGCAGCCCATCCTAACCTACCCTCCTGAACAATTCTAGTCCATGTCCTATGGTCTGTCCAACATGGTGGGGGTCTACCCAATATGCTGAGTAACCTCCTCTCTCCCTCTTAGAAGTGAATGGCATAAGTGGAGCTTGGGAGTCATGTCATATGAGCTGCTCATGTTTTTTCTTCTTCCCAGGCTCTTCTCAAAAAAACACCCTTTCTGCCATTTCCCAATGTAACCCCTTGTTTTTGAGGTTCTGCAGCTTGCCCATGACCTCTATGTGCCTCCGTGTTGCCCTGTTGAGTGACATTCAACATCAGTTCTCTGAAAATTGTGATATCCCATGACTCAGAGTTACACAACTTCAGAAAAATATTAGAATTAAGTGGATTGGCCTTTGTGCCTGGGTTGAGCTTGTGGTCACTACAAGAACTGTGATTTCCCACTCTATGCCTCTTATTCAATTCTGGATCCAGTTCATTGTTCATTTGTACTCTCTGTCCAAGATACATTCACTGTTCAAAAAAGTCCAAGGGTCATCATGCCATGCAACCCATATAATGACTTTATTAAAATCTGTGAAATGATGAGATGCTGAACATAATTTTATTATATTTGCCATTGAAACTCCTTCCTTAAACTCCAGTTTTGTTGTCTTGCCGTGATCTCCCCTGAGCTCCTGAAGATTCTGCTAATATCAGTAGCAGCAAGATCCCATCACATTGGAACAATGTCAAGTATAGTTTTATGAAGAAGTGCATGTGTGCCATTCAAGAATCAGCTTAGCTGAATTCCGGAGGCTCATCACCAGAGCCACTACAGACTAAGGAATAATTTGGACATGACAGCTCTCTCCTTAAATAAATATACATATATATATATATATATATGTATATATATATGTGTGTGTGTGTGCATGTGTATATATATATGTATGTGTGTGCGTGCATTCACACACATATTCCATTATCTATCTATCTATCTATCTATCTATATGTGTGTGTATGTTTATATATACATATATGTATTTGTTGCTGTTCAGTCATTTCAGTTGTGTCTGATTCTGTGACCCCATTTGGGCTTTTCTTGGCAAAGATACTGTAGTGGTTTGGCATTCCCTTCTCTAGCTTATTTTACAGATGAGAAAACTAAGGCAAAGAGAGCTGAGTGACTTACCCAGGGTCCCACAGCTAGTGAAACTCCAAGGCTAGATTTGAACTTGGGAACATGAGTTTTCCTGACTCTAGGCCTGGAACTCTATCCTCTGTCACTTAGTTGCCAGAGAGAGACAGAGACAGAGACATAGAGAATCAGAGAGGCACAAAGAGAAAAGGAAGGAAACTGGGGGAGGAGGGCATAGTTATTAAGCATTCGCTAGGCTCTAGGTACCATGCTTGCTCTACAACCAAGCAAGGAATCCCTTGCCCTTAAGGATCTTCCATTCTAGTTGGGGGAAGACGGTGGTTACAAGAAGGTGGATAGACAGATGTGATCAAAGAATGGTGTGAAAATGTCCAGAAAGTGGCCTGGAGCCCTGCTTCCAGACACAATAAGGAAAAGGCTCACTTACAGAGTTCAAGGTCCCAGGAGGGGAGGAAGGATCCGATAATCGTGGCCAATTTGCAAATGGCCTGATGTGGAAACAGCCAAGAAAACCAAACACTAAGGTCATACTGACCACACAAATAGAAGAAGGACTCATTCTCACCTTAACGAAATCAAATATTCTTGAAGTATCGAAGTACTAGTGAAATATTACACTATTTTGTTTGTTGCAGGGTTTGTTTTTGTGACACAGTGTGACAGGATGGAAAAGGCTTGGCTTCGGAGTCTGGTATGCTGGAATTTTCTCTTGCTTCTGATTCGCGCTAGCTGGGTGACCATGAAGAGGACACCAAACTTCTCAAAGTTCCAGATAAATTTCTAAGACTAAATGATAGAAGAATTGCTGATGTACATTGGTAGAGGAAGTTTCCTTACCAGTAGTTCCTTAAACCCATGAAATCAGGCATAAACCAAACAAAAGAAAGTTTCACTGATCGTTAATTAAAATATGAGGATATTTCCTCCAGTTGAACTAAGGAAGGGAACTTAGTGTGAAATAATATAAACTTTATGTGCTATTACTTAATAATGGAATCTACTGCACCATGGAACCATGTATGTACAAGAGTTTCATAGGATGATAGACATGGAAGGATAGTTATCTGAATCAACATATTAACCAATTGAGTGACCCAGGACAAGTTACTTAAAATCTATGGGCTCCACTTTCCTCTATAAAATGAGAAATTCATACAAGAAAATCTCTAGCTCCCATTTCAGGTTGAAATCTGTGTTTCTATGATCCTACCCATGTGGATGGGATCCGAGATAAATGAGCATATTGAAGTATAGTAGGTTTTTGATGTTAATCTCTGGGGATATGGGTTCCTGAATGTATATTCCCAGTTAGACAATGTTGTGTTCTCCTAGAATTGAGAGAGACAGAGGAACTCTTGTGGGAGTTGGTGCATAGACATGTTGGAAAGAGATGCTGGGATACGCATGATTCAAACAAATGAGGACATGGAATGAATAAACATTATTGGAATATTGAAGAGTAGAAGTCAGGTGTTAGAGGAAGCTGTCAACGATCTGCCTCTGGGAGTTTTGCGCCAGCTTCCTTTGCCCTTTCTGGACAATGGGGCATTTCAGTACTCCAATAGAGATGTGTGCAGTCATTATTGATCTTCCTCCTGCAAGAGGACTGATGTGAACATGTCATAGGCTTTCCCCTCTTCCAGAAAGGGCATATGTTCTCCTCTCAGAAGGGCATATGAAAAATCCTAAATTTTGCTGCTTTTTAACTTATTTTTTTGCTCCTTGTTTCACTTTCCAAACTTCACCTACCTGCCTCCATCCTTCCCACTGTGGAGGTGGCTCTTCCTTCTGGTCCTCTTTTCTGACTGATGATTCCTTAGCCTGGATGACCTAAAGGGGCCAAGGTCTCCCATTGCATCCTGGGTCATCTCCAGTCCTCCTGATGAATATCTGGTCACTGGATTCAGATGGCTCTGGAGGAGAAGTGAGGCTGGTGACCTGCACAGCCCTCCCTCATTCAAAACAAAGTGAAGCACAATTCATGTCATCATTTCTCTGATGGCATAGTCTTCCTCGGCAACAAAGGACGAACACAACAAGCATTTCATGAGGCACAAAAGATAGTCAATATATTCCTGGCTTTATTTCTCATGCTCTGGACCTCACCTCTTTCATATATACCTCCCTCCTGCCATAGGTATCCCCCCATTTTCTAGTTCCCCTTTATGTTTTGTCTTCTTCCATTGGAATTCCTTTTCTATTCTTATCCCTAGTGCTTTGTACAGTGCTATCAAGTACCCAGTGTTCAATAAATCTTCTATCTATCTATCTATCTATCTATCTAAATAACTTTCCCTAGTTGAAATAAATATTGGCCTTCACTCTGGAACGTCCTTTTTCACAAATGGGAGTGGGGAGAGTTAAAAAGAAAATGACAATGTCTAAATTTGATATAATAAAAAGGTATCCATCTGATCTCTTTATTTAAAATGCTAGGGTGTTTTGTTTTGTTTTGTCCTAGGTAGGGGCTCTGAGCAGATGGGGAAAAATTAAAAAAAAAATTAATCAACTTTTAAACGTAACTTTCCCAAAAGTTAAAGTTAATTGACTATGTCCGAAACAAGTCCGAGCACTATTTTTTCTACCTAAGATAATGCTGAGCTATTGGGTCACAATATCTCTTTCACTTGTCCTTCCCTTCCCCTCACACACATGTGGCAAAGAACATTCTCTGCAGAGATGAGGTCTAAGGAGGTGATTAAGGAATAGGGATTGTCTGGTGAGAAGAAAAAAGTTGTGATGGTCCTGACTGATGGTGCCTACATTACAAAGGTGTGTGTGTTCATCCTTCATTGCTGAAGAAGACCATGCCATCAGAGAAACAATGACATGACTTGCACTTGACTTTGTTTTGAGTGAGGGAGGGCTGTGCAGGTCACCAGCCTCACATCTCTTCCAGAGCCATCTGAATCCAGTGACCAGATATTCATCAGGATTACTGGAGATGACCCAGAAAGAGGCAAATTGGGGTTAAGTGACTTGCCCAAGTTCACACAGCTAGTGAGTGTCAAGTGTCTGAGGTAAGATTTGAACTCAGGTCCTCCTTGACTCCTGCACTGGTACTCTATCCCCTGCACCACCTAGCTGCCCCAGCATTCTAAAGGTGGGAGCCAGAGGAAGGAGTAGTCCCTCACATTCTACTTCCCAGCCTGCCTCCAGACAGAATGGGAAGATAAATCATTTCTTTGCCAGGAGTGATACAGCAGTTAGGTGGCACATTTGATAGAGTGTTAGACTTGGTGACAGAAAGACCCAAATTCACATTCTGCCTCATTTCCTAGTTGTGTAAATCTGGGAAAGTCACTTAATTTCTCTCATCCTCAGTTTCTTCCTCATAAAATGGGAATCGTAATAGCACCAATGTGGTAGGGTTGTGGGAACCCAATGAGATAGCATATATAAATTGTTTTGCAATTTCTAAGAACTATGTAAATGTTAACTTTCTTTTTTATTATACAGATCAAGATTTTATTTTCTTAGAATGAACAACAGGAACTTGTACATGTTCTCCTTGGAAAAAATTTTCCCACATATTTGGAAATGGCATTTTGGGGAGAATAAGTTTTCTGGGCATGATTCTCAAATTTATTTCATTTTTTTCTTTCAAAGAAGGGACAAATTGAAAGCACAGTTTCTCTGGGCAAAAAGTATGTTCTTGTTGCCAGGATAGACAAAGTTAAATTAAAGGGTAACTCCAGGAGTTAGGGCATGAAGAGGATCTCTATTCACCCACTTTACTCTTATACCAGTTACTGTTCTATTTACCCTGGACTATGGGTCCAGCTTCAATAGCCCCCAATGTACTTTCAACCACATGGAGAATCTTGACAAGGGTACAAGGGCTACAGCAGGTATCAGAACCTTCTTTCTCTAAACCTATGTATGGAGCTTAAGCGTCAAACCTGAAACTTGAAAGAGGAAATTCTAATTGCCAAGAACCCCTTTCTATCACTAACAATATCAGTTTCCACCAGCCTTTATCACACAGCTACCCACTTAGCATCTGCTTAAAGAAATCTTTAGTAATTTCTCCCAGCTTTGGTGCCAAAAGGAAGGAGAAATTTTAGGAGATTTTGATTTCCATTAACTTTGTCACTCATCATTATGCAGTACAAGTTAGACTCTCAAAGATTAATGCTAGTGTTGACAGATCAGGACCCAGATGCTTGAATAATTCCTTCAAAAAAGTATAGGAGCAGGGATGGGGAAAGCAGAAAGAGTTTGTCAATGAAGCCAGCATTCCCAAGGCAACAGGGATACTTGGGTATGGACAGCTTGGGCAGAAACACTTTCCCTCTGAGCTAGAACTCCAAAAGGAGATCTTTTCCCCTCTAGGAAGAATTTCAATGTTTCCTGCATCTGAAGATCTGAAACATTCCAATTCCAATAGGTAGATTACAAGATCTTCTTCATTTTATATATGAGACCCAGCAGGGAAAAGCAGCTACGTGGCACAGTGAATGGAGCACTGAATTTAGAATCATGAAGACTCATGTTCCTGAGTTCAAATCTGGCCCCAGATTCTTACTAACGGTGTGACTTTGGGCAAGTCATGTGACCTTGTTTGCTTCAGTTCCTTATCTATAAAATAATGTGGAGAAAGAAATGGCTGATCACCATAGTATCTCTGCCAAGAAAACCCCAAATGGGGTCATGGAGAGTTGGACAAGACTGAGCAAGAGCAGGGAAAGAGAACAAACTAAAGGTCAGTCAAGGTTCACAGGAAGCTTGAAAGACAGTGGCTGAAATAATCTACTTGGAAGGAAATTACAAAATCCCTGACTCCCTCTGGGGCAGCTGAGTCCCTGGAATCAGCAGCATTCCTCTTGGTTAGATCACCATACAAGAGAATGGCCACTGACTGACAAGGACCGGAGCAAGCCAGAGGAGTCCTGAGAGAGCATACAAAGCACAGAATAGAAGAGCAGGGAAGGAGCACAACTTCAGAGGGACCAACACATGCTGGACCATTAATTCCTCTTCTAGCATCCTACAGAAGTAATTACTCAGTCACCCCATGACAACTCCAGTGAGGGAGAAAAGGGCCCCTTCCAAGGCAACTCCCTCCACTTTTGGACAGCTCTACTTGTTAGTAATGTTTTCCTGACATGAAGCCAAAATCTGACTACTTGAACCTTCCCTCCGCCACTCCTGGTTCTGACCTTGGAAATCTTTCCTCCGCATTTCCAACAATCTTTCCAAGACAGCTACTTTTTCTCATGTCAGTCTCCTCCCATCCAGGTTAGACACTCCCAGTTCTTTCAACCAGTCTTCATACAGGATAATCCTACAGATACACTATCACGTGATTGGCTTCTTTCAGCTTGACTGTCTTTTTTAAAATGCGGTGTTCAGAACCAAACACAGTACTTCAAATGGGAGCAAGACTAGCTTTCTGTTGTTAGTTACTGAGTTATTTGGTTTTGTTTTGGTCAGAACTTGCATTTCCATTGGTCTAGGGACTTGTTGGTGAGTCAGATTCCTCTATTGATATAGGTCAACAGCTGGTCTTTAATTTATAAACTTAGAAAGTTGTTTAGGGCCAGTTAGAGGGTAAGTGACTTACTCAGGATCACACAATGGGTGTCAGAAGCAAGACTAGAATTCAGTCTTCTTATATCTGCATCTGACTTTCTACCAACTATGCTGTGCTGCCTCTTATCTACATCAGTTATTATCCATTTCATTCTCATTTCTTAATATGACCTTGGATGACATCAGCTTTTCCAGCTGCCATGTTCCACCATTGACTCATAATGAGTTTCCAGTTCAACAAAACCCTTATATCTGTTTCAGACAAACTGCTAGCTATCTACTATATTTGTGAAATTGATTTTTAGTACCTCATCTTCCTAATTTTCTATAAGTTCTTTGGACCAACATTCTGTGCTATTGGCTTGTACTTTTTAAAATCCCAAATCTACCAAATATTGGTTAGCTATCCGTCCAAGCTTCATTTCATTTGAATATTTGACAAACCTGGCATCTTCTAAGTCATTGATTAAAATACATTTATTGCAAAGGACAGATTCCCTAGGTTAGTCCACTAGAGACTAGCTTCCAAGCTGATATCCATCTGTAATACTGAATATTTGGGTTACATCATTCAGCCCATTGCAACCCACCTAACTGGACAAATTCTGACCCTCATCTTACAAGTAGAGTACAAGAAGCTCTCTCAAATGCCTTGCTTAAATTAAATCTAAATATACTATGCCTACAACATCCCCCTAATTTCATCTAAGAAAAAGAAATAAGGTTGGTGAGCACTGATTCATTTTCTAAATATTCACATACTATCTCCTTAATATATTTTAGAATCTTTTCTAAGAACAAAGTCAAGCTCCCTGGTTTGTAATTCTCAGAATCCACCTACCTCTGTTATACACACACACATGCATATACATGTATACATACACATGCATACATATACATTCATATGTGTGTGTGACTTGGGACAACATTTGCCCTTCTCTTAATGTTTTTACCTCTCCTTTAAGACCTTCCAAAGACAACACACATTCTGAGCACTCACATCAGCTGGTTATTTGAGTACTCTAGGATGTCTATACTGATGATCTGAAGTCACCTAAGGACAGCAAAATGCTGACTGAACATCCTGTTACCTCTCATGAATTTCTACTTCCTATTATTATTTCTCTTCTAATGGTCCCAGTTCGATAATCTTTATCAAGAAGGGAAAATGGAAGCAAAAGAAGAGATGGCTAGCTCATCCTTCTCACCACTTTCTAATATTTTCATTGTGTCTAGTTCAAGGCACAGCCCTTTTTCCTCCTTTCTCCTCAAACACTCCTGTGGACCTATGATATCATTGTTGTGGGGATTCCCTCTCCTGGAGAAGAGAACTCAGATATGACTGCCCATCTGGTGCACATTTTATTCTTGTCTTCCCATGTATTCACCTGAAATAGTCCATTTAATGCGCTGGGGCCCTTTTTGGAAGTTTTCTGGCATTCTGAGGATGCCAGAAGAGCATACCAACGACTGTCCATCAGTTAAACCTCATTCTCTCTGTGTGACTGGATCACCTTTCTTCTTTGTTCCCACATTCCTTTGATGGCATCCTTTATGCACTCTCTCCTTTTTAATGCTTTGTTGATAATGGATGACAAGATAATTGTGTCCATGTATCCACATCCCTCTCATTTCCACTTGGGTGATTCTCACCTCCACCTTTGCAAATACTTACGTGTTCCTCCAGGACTTGTAAACATGCAGCACCGCTGAAAGAAGGCTGATGGTAAAAAAAACAAAAACAAAAAACAAAAAAAAAACCAAAAACAATGAGCTTCTGCTTCAGAGAGATATTGGAGACCATTTAAGAACTCTGGAATTTGCTAAAGTCAAGCCAGTATATTTTCCTCTTCCTGTTCAACTATAGCCCAACTCTGTCCATTTGCGGTGTCTGTTCAAGATGGATGTGCTGATACATGAGCTCTAAAGTTAATTCATCTGCTGCCATATCCCTGCCGGGACCACAGGTTCTCTGTACCCCCTTAGTTGTTCCTTGGTGATGTACTTGATACATTTTGCTTTAGTGATCATGAATCTCATTGAGAAGATGGCTTCAGTAACCATGAAGTCATGCTCCTGCTTTCCCTTCTATATAAAATTTTTATAAGAACAATCTAAACATGTATCAAGGGCATGCTTAATGAAGATTTTAGAAAGCTATTACCAGGTTTTCACAAATGATATTATACTGTGAGTCATATTTAAAACCTTAAAATTCACTAAAATATGTAGCCAATACACAATGCCAGAGGGCTTGCTTTTTGTAAACTATTAAAAAAAATACTACATTCAGCAAAGAAAAAATGTCACTCATGCATAAATCCAAATTTTACAAGATTCCTTGAAAGACTTAATAATAGATTAATCTTGTGTGAACATGAATAATACCTAAGACATAAAATAGTGAGATATGCTCACCAAGGCTCTAACCATTGTTGTGGAGACCAGTGTGAAGACCAAATGCCCGAGGGATTCCCTTGGGATGCTGAGCTCCTCCAGACGCTTCTGTTGGGGGCTGACACAGTGCTGACTGCAAAAAGACTCGGAGAGTTGCAGAGCTTCAGAAGAGATTTTCACTATGCCTTCAAAACAAAGCAACCCCCCCCACTTTATGTTTTCCTTTACTGAGGCTGACTTGATCCTGGATTCTAGCACTCTACTCTTTCATATTCATCTTTACTTATTTGCCCTTGCTTCCACTTTTATTTTTTTAAATAATCTAAATTTGATGATATATTCTCTATGCACTCATATCAGTTTCTTCAAGCGTCTCAATTTTGTCTTCCTTACTGAATTCAGTTCTGTACATGTACAGAATTTTTGCTTGAGAGCTTTCCATAACCCTTAGGCTAATGTACCCTTCAAAATATTAGGTCCTGGGATCCTATCTATCCTTTCTTCAAACCCAGTTCAACTTGTTCTTCCCATATTTAAGGTCCCTTTCTGATAGTACCTGGCTCTCCTCTTCCACCTATAGCTTGCGCTCAGTGGTGACATGATCCCTTGCCCCCAAAGGTTGCTTCTTCTTGTACAGACAGAAGTTCATAAAAACAGTTCCACTTACGGCTTCTTTTGCCATTGAAGGATGAGATGATCGTTCAGGAAAGTCCCACTTTTATTGACTGTATCGTTTTTGTCGAGGGAAGGCTGACAGGTGATTGGATCGTTTAAGTCATCCCCTCCTACAACCTCATGTTTCCAGCCTAAGTTTGTGGATATGTTTTCCAAACTACTCATCAAATTACTCCTTTCCAAGAAACACATCATATGTACCTGTATACCTGTAACATTATGGCTTCTCTTTCTTCTCCTGTTAATCTTCACCCAAATGCTCTAGATTGTGTTTTTCCCATCAGGTTTCTGGATTTCCTCACATGATTGTGTATGTGTCAGTAAATGCACACACATACATATTGATGTACATATGCACCCATGTATGTATATATATGTATGTAAAGTACTTCAAAATCCTCTTCCTTGCCTCCATCCTCTTAGCTAGTCTGGACAATTCAAAGAAAGAGACCCTTCCAGTGTCAAATTCTAGTTGGTCTCACCTCCTCAAGTTGCAGTATCTCCTGTTTCACCAAATGTGTCTCCTCTGGTTCATCTAGATTTTGTCCCTATTTAGAAGTATGTCTGAGACCCCAGATATTAGCCTTGGGCTCTTCTTGTACACTGACTCCTGTGAATTCTCGGACTTCTTTACAGCCCTTCTACTACTATTCTCTATGGTAGCTTGTCCTATAACCGTTGGTGGTTTTCTCCCTCTCTTCCCCTTTCCAGTTTAAAATTTTCTTGATGAGATTTCCAAGACACCAGAGAAATATGCTTTACTGGCTCTTTTTAGGTATGCACCATCCTTGGTAAAGACCATGTCACTTCTCTTCTTTAATTTGTAGTCAGGAAATCCCACCTCCATTCTCAGACATCATCGTCTTTCTCTTCTGAATCGTAACTCCCTACCTAGACATCTAGTGATGAAATGTCACCTGTGTCCCTGATCTATAGTTTGTTCTCCCCACCTACCTCTCCACCAACTTCACAGTCATTATTCACGTCTTCCAACTTCCTTTTGGTGACATCATTTATTTTCGCCTGCACTCTCAGAAGTGGGCGGTGGTCACCAGGTTCCACAGTTCTTGGGAGACTCTCACATTCCAGGTACATGCCTGGGGAAGACAGCAGACCTTGCTGCTGTTGACTAACACCTCCTCTTAAGATGTACCTGTGATCACACTCTATAATGCCGTATTTCCTTTTTACCACTTCCTACCCTTTCTCCCCGAATTCTGTGATGGGGGAAAAAAAAGACTCCTTTATGGCACTTAATCATGAAAGTGTGAGCTGAAGATTAATTTTAAAAAATGCTTCCTCATACTAAGTGAAGGAAAGCTCTAGCAGTTGATGGAGAAACCCAATAAATCGACGGCCCAGGTTCTATGCCTTTGTGCTGTTCTCACCATAGTCTTGAGCTATCATGTGACTTGGATTGTGGATTCCTGAGAACCATCACAGGGGAACATCAGTTCTGGTAAGTTTAACCAGGCTACAAAGAGTTTGAACACAGGCCCAGGGATGCCTGGGCTATCTATTGTCTGAGGTATAGACCACATAAGTCAAACAATGTTCAGTTCCTGTATGGCTATAGGGATGTGACTTCTTTTAAAAGACATGGAGAGGTGCTTGTTTTCCTGAATTACTGCTACTTTACTATCTCTTCCAAGAAGACTGATAGCCTCCCTGATCATAAATGGAGCCATTTTAATTGTATACCCTCTCTTCTCATTCCCAGTCTTTCTTTGGATTTGGTGTTGACTTTAGTGTTTGCCACAAGTTGCTGGTCAGACTGTGTATAGACAGCTGATTCAGAAATGACTCACATGCTAGCAATCAATCATTTCCTTTCTGTTAAGATAATTTAATTGTTATGCTATTTGGGGCTCCTTATGCCCAGTGCCTTTCTCCCCAATTCTTTCTTAAAGAAAGTAATCATGCTGATGAAAAAATGACTGAAAAAAGGCATCTATTGAGTACCTACAATGCACTAAAGACTGGAGATACAAATAGAAAATTAAATCATTTCCTACTTTCAATGAACTCATAGGCCAGTGGGGGAGACAACATGCTCAAGGTTTCAGCAGCAAGGTAGATGGAAGGGCCCTCGGGGAATGAGGGTTCATTTGGCAGGTCACACAGCAGTTCCTAGGGGTCCAGGATGGTGACAGGACAAGTTATAAGGTCTTTTACCTTCCTGGCTGGCCCCCTATTTCCTTCCCTTTAGGAAGAAATTCACAGTCCCTGCATTGGCAAGAGGGTTGGAGGGTAAGGGGCCCCTCAGCATCTGCTTTCTCCTGAGTCACCAAATGGTTTCTGGGCCACTGGGGCAGCCAAGTAGGGGGAGGATAAGTATGAGACTCCTTTATAGTTTACAAGTTTTGGGCAACTTTGATTTCTTGACCTTGACCTCCATTTTCCAACACATACTTCACCTCTTTTCCTCTTGCCTCTTCTTCTGAGGTAAAATCATTATATATTCAAGTGTGAGGGCCATACCAGTTGATAATCTAGCACCAGTATGATATATTCCAGACTGTAGCAGTAGGAGCTTTGAAAATAGAAGTGTAGAGGGGAGAAAGGAAGCGCTACCATGGCCAGGACACTCTGTGAGTCTGTCCATTCTGCTGGAGTACAGTCTTGACCCTCTGTTCCCACCTGCTATGCCAGGCAGTTACCTTCTGGTAGCCCAAAGAGACCCTCATATTTTTATGCTAAAATGTTTTGTCTGTGGATGCTGGAAAAGACTCAAAGAGCCTCTGGGCCCAGGAAGTGAAGAGTGGTCTCAAAAGGGGCACCTGTTTCAAGCTTGCCAACACTGAAGGCAAAGCAGAGAGTTAAGGCAGCAGCCACTGTTCTCCTGTCATGGACTGGGTTTGTTCTTCTGGTCTAGCTGCCCGCTTCCTTGGGAACAAAATGTCTGATTCCCGGTCTCACAGTGACTCTCACCTTGAACAGCGCCAACGGTCCAGACGTCAAAACCCAGTGTTCCCATGGTGATGGGCAAGTCATTAGCCCAGCATGTCTGGGTTCCCTAGATTGATCTCAGCACCAGGAGCCCAGAGCAGGCTGCAGGGCCAGTATCGGGCTGAACATACAATCTTCCTTCATGATGGTGGTGGTGTTACTTAGGGTACAGGTGTTGACAGTGCCTGTTAATGATGTAGTTTCCTGATGTCACAAGACTTGCTAATTTAAGTGACTTTTTTTCTTTACACCAGTATGAAGTCAAAGCAGTTTCCAATGGCTTAGTCTAAAAAGGAGGTTCCTGGAAGTGAGTGGGGGAGCCAAGTGAAATGACTAGAACCAAGGCCCTGAGAAAGTTCTTGGGGAGGAACAGAGTTGACAAGGACAGAGAGTCTGCTCTCTTATGTGCCCACTTGTGAAGAAAAAAAAAAGTCTAGGTCAGGTACAGGACCCAAGATTTCATTTGTAAAGAGAGTCCCTAAGAGGAAACTTTCTCTGCCAATGTCTCCTATGTCCTATGTCTCCTAACAGTCTCATAGAGTTAGTTAAAGAGATGAGAGGGTCTGTCACTTGACAAGGTTGCAGAGTGAGTATGTGTCACAGGTGAGACTTGAATCCAGGTCTTCCTGAAGGTCAGGCTGACTCACTAACCACTGGACCACATTATCTTTACACATATTATGTATTATTTAATTTAAGCAGCTAGCTTGTGACAAGGATAGAGTGCCAGACCTGGAGTGAGGAAGACTCCTCTTCCTGAATTCAAATATGACCTCAGGTCCTCATTAGCTGTGTGAACCTGAGCAAGTCACTTAACTCTGCTTGCCTCAGTTTCCTGTTCTATAAAATGAGTTAGAGAAGGAAATGGCAAACCCCTCCAGTATCTCTGCCAAGAAATCCCTAAATGGGGTCATGGGGACTCTGGCATGACTGAAAAACAACTCAACGATAACAATAATTATTTAATTTGAAGGTTTTTATCATAGTCTTATAAGAATTCTAACTCTTCATCCTCTCCTTTGAAGCCCCAACTGTCTTCTCAGTAGTCTTTGTGTCTCTACTCATTAAAAACACTGAGAGAGGACATTAATAAGTGCCATGAAATGATGCTTCTAGTCACTTTTGAAAGGCAGATAAAACTAACTCTGCCTTCTCCTTCTGCTGAGTCAAGAAGAGCCTACAAGCCATTTTTCCATCTAGCTGTATGTTTTTCAGTTTTATTTATAGCAAAAATGTCAACATTTATATAATTCACTTGCTCCAAGAGTAGGTCAAACCATTGGTTGTAGGACAAGGATCTCACATTTTGGGTTTCAACCAGTTAAATGAACATTTATAGGTGGCCTACAAACTTCGCATTGCCAAGTTCTCTTGGCCTCCTTTCCCACACGGTGGCCACCAGCACTGTCACTGCAAAGGAGAAGAAGCTACTTGGAATAAAGGGACTTGTGGTATTGGTCTTTGTATCACAGACTGCCATGGCCATATAGTCCACCAACAATGACTGAAGCTCAGTTGTACTAGCCAGGGTAGCCTCCAAACCTCATCTGTCATTGTAACAGGAAACAAAATTAAGAGAGTGATAGAAAACATCAGGCCGTGTGTTCTGATATCAGATGCAGGGAAGTATGGGAAACATGCTGACAATGACCAAGACAGTGACCTTGGTCAGCAATAGCAGCCACCTTATCCCCTGAGGTGGGCAATTCTGATGGCAGTGGGGCACAGAACTGATAAGTATAATCTATATACACAAACATTATCATAGTAATAACAATAGATATCTCTACAGTGCTTTGTGATTTGCAAAGTTATTTGTGTATGTGTGTACATACAGATAGACACACACAGATATTTATATAATCTTCATTTTCACAACACCTCTGGGAGCTAGGTGCCATTATTGTCATTATTTTACAAATGAAGAAACTGAGGAAGACTAAGGTTAAATGATTTGTCCAGGCAAGGATCTGAGAGACTGGATTTGAACTCACAACTTCCTGACAACAGGTCCATGCACTCACATATACACACACATGTATATACATTAAACAATATGAACTCATGCATGCACACAGAAAGAGCACAAAATCCTTAGTCTTGTTTAACAACAAGTAGGCTGATCTGAAAATGACCCAACTGAACTTGCAACTGACAAAGAACCTCATTTGAGTGATAAATACCTAATGATTGAGAAGCCTAGATGAGGTTTGGTTTGGCTTGATTTAGTTTGGGATTGGACTTTCTTTGGGAGTTTGTAGTAGCAAGCACCTTGACATCCAGGATGACCTGCTGGCACAGGTTCTTAGATCTGCTTTTCTAAAAGAAAAGCAACTTTTGAGGGGTCAACAATCTTCTTTAATCATATATACCAACAGAGAAAATACAAGCAGAAGAAATAAAGATCAACAGACAGGGTTTCTAACTGTCTGACCATAAACAATCAGCATCATCACAGATCATCACAGATCAACAGACAGATCCAACTCTCTGACTATTACATACAGAGATGCATAATTACCAGAGAGAGAGGCACCAACATCTGGGTTTTTAAAAGGGAGTGAGGGCTCCAGGCTACCCAGTCTCATCTGGTCATTTCACAGGAACATTCTGCCAAAAACTAGGCCCCAAAGCAAAACCTCACCTCAGAGTATATATTGACTTTTCAGAGCTACAGGTCATCACTATCCTTGTGACCTAGTGCCTCATTAACAATTAGCAAAAGGTGTAGGCTTTTCTACAAAACAAGCTTCCTTTAATAGGCTTCACCTGAGGTCTACTAATGGGCAGGAAAGAGCTTTCATTTACATGAAGCTCATAAACATTACAGAGTTACATCAGTTAAGGCAACTCCTGCTACCAATACTCATTGTGAGGCTCAGAGTTTCAGAGAGTCATTCAGAACACTAAGAGATTCAATGACTTATCCAAGGTCAGACAGTCAATATATGTCAGAAATGGGACTTAAATTCAGGTCTTCCTGACTGTAAACTAGTTATCTAATCACTTCTCAGATAATTATTTTTAAAATTAAAATATACATCACCATATGGGATTAAGTAGGTTTCTTATTCCTTTGGAGAAGTTGAAGGTCCATTTTGTTATTGTAATAGATGTCTGAGAGCACATATTACTGATGAAATAATGATTTCTCATCCCCCTTGGGATATCTTTTGATGGTGATTCATCCATTCCACAAATATTTATTAAATGCATGCTGTGTGTAAGGCAACATGAGAGTCAATCAGTTTATGTAGATATGCAAAAGCGATACAAGATGACTTCAGCTTGGGGGACTCCTTGTTTGAGAATTTTCTCCACCAACACAGATCTCAACTTGTCAATGACAATAGATGAATCACATGGAGTTTTCTGAGGGCCGGAGAGCTTGAAGACCTTGTCCAGGGTCCAAAATGCAAGAGGAGTTAGAAGTGAGATTGGAACCCCTTTCTTCACGTTTCTAACCCTTATACCCCATTGACTCTATTGGTACTGGACACAAAGATCAAAACGGAACAATCCCTTCTTTCATGGAGCTTACATTTCTTGGGTGGGGGTGAGATGGGGTGAGACACCAACACACGTAGAGATAAATCTACATGGGATGATTTGAGGAGCAAGATGAGAATATGATCAATTAACATGATTGGGAAAGTTTTCTAGAGGAGCAAAACACATCTCCAGGACTTTGGGGACCTAATTTAGCTGAATCACGGGATACGTGAAGGAGAGAAAAGTCAAATATGGCTGAAAGGAGAGCCTTGTGTAATGGCAATCAATTTAGGATCTTTGGCTGTTTCTGTTTTACTAAAAGTGCCTCTGATTGAATAATGCCATTGGGAGGATCTTTCCCATCCATTGATGGGCCTGCCCATTGTGGGAAGCTTGATTAGGGGAGTTGTTTCATAGGACGGTTCCAAGTACCTTTTTTATTTTTTTTTGAGGCACTGGGTCAGAGGGTTATGCCCTCTGGCTCTGTAAAGTGTATAAATACTCTGAGGGTGAGGTTTTATTTTGTGGGCTTAGTTTTTGAAAGCAGTTCTGTGTGCTAGATGAGACTCTGGGAAGCTGCTAAGCAGTCCCCCTACCCTCCCAGCTCTGTGAAAACCCAGATGTTGGTGCATCCCTCTCTGGTAAAGATATATGTATGTTAGTGGGCAGTTTGGAATCGCTGTCTGTTGATTTTTGATTTCTCTGAAATTTCGACTGATTTTCTCTGATACATGTGCTTGATTAAAGTGATTGTTAACCCCTCAAAAGTTGCCTTTCCCTTTATGAATGCAGATCTAAGAACCTTTGATGGTAGGGCCCCCCTGTGTATGCTGGGGTGCTTGCTGATATACTTTGTGAGTTGAAATCACACTCAAGCTGACCTCCCATGTCACCTTGTAAAACAGAGTACTGGCCTGGAGGGTCACTTCAGTGAATCCAGACTATTAAGATCCTTTAGTAGTCTACCTATTTGGCACTTACTTTTCTGACTTGCACTTGAAGTAGAAAGTTTACCCTATAGAGGAGTGACTACTTCATACAGTCCTGGGAACTGCTAACAAATAGGTCCTGAGCCCCCAGCAATATCTTCCCCCTGTAGTTATAGTTCTTTAGAAAAGATATGTATTCAAAAGAGATAGAAATGATAGTAGTTATAAAACTTGGCTCCCCAATTTGGGGTGCACTTTGGGACAAACAGAAAAGATATGTGTTCAAAAGAGATAAAAAACATAGTAATTATAGAACATGGCTACCCAATTTGGGGTACACTCTCCATGGACGAGAGAATGAAGTACAAACTTTAATTACCATGGCTGTGAAGCTAATATGGGACCAACATGGGTAAGGCAACTGAACAATTCTACAAGTTTGTTAGTGTTTTGTTGGGAGCATTGGTTAACTTCCATATCATACTGGTTGGCTCATATTGAATAGGTACTTCTCAGTCTAATTCCACCATGTCCCACATATTTCCATTTTTGTCTATTCCTGAGTATTTGGTATTTGGTATTCTCCAGTGATTAAGACCCATTCCCTGCCAGGTTTTGTTCTGGTGAAACTGACTGCTCCTGGGTTGGAGCTCACATGTATCAGAACAGGTCTTGGACCTCACATGTTCAAAGAGGTGTCATAGGCAGTCCTATGTCCATACTGGATCTTTTGTTTTGATATCAAATTACCCGAAACAAAGTTCCCACTCCCATGAGGGTGAGTTGCATCTCCTTCCTTGGAGTCTTAGCAGAATTCTTGGATTGCTCATACTCAAGGACTCACATCACTGGCAAAGTAAGATGTTGCTGCTTTAATTCTTTTCTGAAGTGTTATCATCAGCTCTTGTTAAGTAAAGGAAAGTCAAATCCCCCTACTGCATACCTCTATGAGCAGGCACAACTTCCTTAATGGTGAACAGAGGCATGAGGAGATTTTCTTGTGTGCAGATATCCTGGGAATATCACTGAGACATAGCGAATAAACATATTAATGGCGTTCCTGCGGACACATCCTGCTCTTCTCTTTGGAGCAGAAAGTAGTGGAGGTCCCCAGCAGATATAATCATATTCCTCTCTCCTGGCTCTTGATGCTGGGGCTGAGGACAAGGAGAAAAGAGGTTGCGTGCAGATGTGAGGGATTCATGTCTCACTTAGAACCACCCTGGTTTCACCTTTGGTTCTCCCTTCTTTTTACCCGACATCTAACTAGTCTCAAAGGCCTGTCAATTATACCCCATTCATCACTTCCTTTCTATTGTCATAACCACCTAAGCAGTGCAGGTCCCTGTAATCACCTTTAGAAACTATTCCAATAAGCCATTTCCCAGTCTTTCTGCCTCCACTTTCTCCCCATGCCCACATTTCATCATTTACTCTTCTTCCAGATGGGCGTACCTTCTGCAAAAATCTGACCATGTCACTAAGCTGCTATAATCTTTTAGTGACTTTCTACTAGTCACCCCGCCAAAAAAATTTCTTTAGCTTGGAATTTAAGGCCTTCCACTGTCTGTCAGAACCCTGCCTTTCGAGATCAACGTGCTATCACCCTACATCCTAGGTAAAGAATACTGATGTAAGCAGAAGAATATCAGAAAAGGAAAAGGTAGACACACATCAGACATGAAAGGGAAACACAGAATGAAAGGAAAGATAGAATAGTAATCAAATAAGGTGATGTACACAAGTGAGGTGGCATACAAAAGATGCCCAAGTCATCCACCTCCAAAAAGAAGCAAAGAAGAGGAGCAGGCACCTTCTCTCTCACAGGGATACTGCCCAAGGAATTCTTTGGGTCCAAATGGAGTCAGTGCATTACTTTATGTTAAGCCTTAGGATGGAACATCCAATGCTTGAACTTTGTTGTGTATTGGTAAATCTGGGGAGCAGAGGAAACTCCAATCATTCAGTTTTTCTACTTAACGGAGATGAGTTAAAGACACATTGAATGAATCCTTTATGACAATATTGTTGGCTTTATTGAAAAGAGTAACACTGATGATTATTATCTCAACTTCTCATCTCTTGAACTGAAGCCAAATATTTATCCGAAATAAATCCCCTGAGAAGTCAGGCTAATATTCATTTTCCAATCCATATCCTTTGATGTACCAACTTAAGGGAAGTTCTGCTACATGCCACACAACAGGCTCCATCAGACATGAATGAAAGTTGCCATCACCAAAGGCTCCCTTTAGCCATGCTTAGTGATCAGTTACTATCAACTCAACTCAGGAGGGGAGACATTGGCATGTCTAGGGTAGCCAGGAGCTCTAAGGTGGGATTTTCCTCTTCTGGTCTATTTGCTCTATCTTCTATAAAATCTAAGCCAGAAAAAAGATTTTTGTTTTCAGAGGTAATAAGGTTAGTGACATTCATTTTCCCTCAGTTTTATAAGATCTTAGATTTGGAGCTGAAGGGAATCTTGGGAGCTCTAAAGTTTCCCCTCCCCACTTCCATTTTACAGATGAGCAAACTGAGGCCCAGAGAGATGATGACCTAGGATCATGGGATGACATGGTCCCAGGTTAAGAGCTGAAAGGGACCTTAGAGAGCAACAAATCTATCTGAAATCACCTCATTTTACAGATGAATTAACTGGGAGCCAGAGAAGTTAAGTGACTTAGGCTTATAGGATGATAAGAATATTGATTTAGACCTTGAGGTCAGTAAATCCAACCTCCTCATTTTACAGATGTGGAAACTGAGGCCTAAAGCTGTTAATTCCTTTGCTCAAAGCATCTAGATAGTGGCCAATGCCAAGACTTGATTCAAACCCAGGTCCCAACTCCAGAGCCAAGGTTCTTTCCACTGTATGTCTCTTTATCTAAGTTGTTTTGTCCAGTTTTGAACTTTGTACCTTTTCATTTGTTATACGGATATAATAATCAGTCTACTCTGAAAACAACTGAGAGTGGTTAGACTTGTACTATTGGGCTCCAAAATGTAGACATTAGAACAATGACAGGAACGTCCAGAGAGGTAGGTTTGAGCCTGAGCAAACCAATGAATCTCCCCAACATTTGGTGATCCCAACCTTGGGGTAGTGGATGTGTTATCTTTGAGGCCTCGCAGGCCCTCTGTTCTTGGAGGGATTCATTTTTCATGTACAAATTGAACCCAGTGGCATCCAAGGTCACTTCTAGCTTGGAGGTTCTATCATAATTGACATTGAGTTGTTTTCACTAATGCTAGTGAATGATTTTGCATGGATCTTCCCATGATTAACCTGTTTCCCTTGTGAGCAGGACCACAGTTCTTGCAAGCAAGCATTGACCTGGGCTGAAAGCTAAGACTCCCTGGCCCTGGAGAATGAAACTAACCACTCTCCCAGAGCTCACTGACAGCACTGATGTAGGATAGACAAATGATGTAGGATAAACCTCTGGTCTTATTTGCAGAAGACTCATGGCAAGCAAGCTCCACTTTAAGGCTTTCACACAAAGATCACCATCAAAAGATATAGTCACGAGGTTAGAGAGGGGTAGGGTCTCTTCCGTCATTTGTTAAGGGATGGCGATCAACTAATCAACATGAATTTTTTAAGTATCTACAATGTTTCAGGTGCTGTACTAGCAGCTGGGGATATAGTGAAATACATATATGTATATGTGTATGTATATATCTATGTATATATATGTATAATATCTAAAGCTATATATCTTGCCTGTATTAACTTATTTGATCCTGTGAATCAGTGAGCCAATGCCCCAATACCTCTGTGTTCAGCATCGAGTTAAGTGCTGGGATACAAAGAGAGGTAAAACACAGTCCCTGTTCTCAAGGAGCTCGAAGTCTAATGAGGGAAAACAATGTGCAAACAACTAGATACAAACAAGATACATACAGTATAAGTGGGAGGTGACTAAGAGAGGAGGCTCCCACATGCAGGGGGCAGACAAGGCAGCTTCTGGAAGATGAGGTTTTAGCTTAGACTAGAAGGGGCCTGGAGATGGAGACCAGAAAGTTCTTTTCATTTTGATTTGTTTGTTTTCCTTTTTGTTTGTGTAGACCTGATTTTACTGGCATGAGGATCTCCTGGTATAGAAATTTCTCCTCCTCCTGCACAGTGATAACGGCCAGGATGGTCCTAGAAAGTTACTTAGAGAGGTCCCTGGGTTGAGTGGCTGGCTTGTGGGCTTGAAGGTCTTATGTGGCACAAGCAAGACTTGAACCTATATCTTCCTGCCACTATATTCATCTTCCCATGCTGCCATTGACTCCATGCTACTCCCTCAGAGGAGTATCTTGCCCATGGTCACAGAGTGTCAAAGGAGAAGTCCAAGTCACAGTACATTTTCCCACTGTCCTTACATAGGCTAGGCTTGTTAGATGTAGAACTAAGCAAGCCAATATTCACGAAGGACCAGAAGTGTGCACTTGACAAATACTCTCTGGGGTACATGCTGACCAATGGGATGAGTGTCAGCGTGGGAAGACTGATGAGTTTACCTTACTGACTAGGGCATACTGTGCTTTTAGAAGAAAAAGGAATTTTATCCAGATTCTTTGCCATGTCTGCTGGAGAGAGCTGGAGATTCTAATCTAGCCAGTCAGATTTTTAGGGACACAGGAAGTGGCCCCTGGTCTATCAGATGAGGTTACAGGAAGGCAAGCCTTTGTCTGGGGCTTTGCTAGGATGTTCTTCTGGAGGGTTTGGGCACTGCACATCAATTATCCACTACAAGGCATTTCCTGGGAACTGAGGGTGATTTGGTTGCTCCTGAGACCCCCCACCCTTTTGTGTAGGAATCACCAAGAGGGTGTGATGCAGTTTGGCCACTCTCTCAGGAAACTTGAGAGAGGAAAGGAGAGGTCAGCTTTCCCAGAGTCAAGACCATGCTGCCATGTAGCCTTCCTCTTCCTGCTGAAGGTTTGAGCCAGGAAAGGCTTTAAATGCCAACTTGGTGTATTTGTGTTTCCTTCTGAGGCAACAGCAAACCACTGAAGTTTCTTAAGCTGGGGAATGACACAGTCAAAGCTGTACTTTTCAGAAGATGACACTGGCACATGTGTAGAGAGCAGCTAGGTGGCAAAGTGGATAGAGTACTGGGACTAAAATCCAGTCTTCCTGAGTTTAAATCTGACCTCAGACACAAGCTATTTGACCTTAGGCAAGTCACTTAACCCCATTTGTCCCAGTTTCCTTAACTGTAAAATGAACTGAAGAAAGAAATGGCAAAGCATTCCAGTATCTCTACCAAGAAAACCCCAAATGGGGTCACAAAGAGTCAGACAGGATTGAAAAGCTATTGAACAACAAGAGAGAATTGAAAACTAGAAGCCCAAGTAGAGGGGTATTTCAACCACAGGTGAGACATGCTGACTGCTTTGACTAGATTAAGGGCCATAGAAAAGAGGGGGACAGATGTGAAAGATGTGGATATTGATTTGGGAAGTTGTAGCAACTGATTGGATGGAGGCCATGAGGAAAAAGAGGGATGCCTCCAACAGCCATCTTGGAGGAACATTTACTAAATGCCTGGCTGTGTTTGTAGAAAGATACAGTAGGTGACTACAGGTGTGAGTGGCACTGACATCTGGTTTCCTGATCATTTCTTTTGTACCGCCAGAGGAGCTGGGAAGGATGGGCCAGAGAGTAAAGCAAATGAAGACATGAGGGAGAATGGGGGCTTATCACAGCCAACCTCCATTTTCTGGGTAAAATATGAGGATGAGGATGGTGTGGGTGAGTTCCCAGTCTATCATATGTTTATCAGGCTTCCAGATCAGCCATCAACACAAATGGAACCTGCATTCCACTAACATCCCCACATTTCTTTTTAATAGAAGCTGTATTCAGCTACACCTCTTCCATCCCCTTTGATTTTTCTTAACCCCAATTTAGAACCTTCTGTTTACCAGGCCTAAAATTCAGCTTATTTGATTCCTTTCGACTGCCTGTCAAGAACTCTTTGGCTGCTGACTCATCCATCCATCCATCAGCCCATGAGCCATCTTGCTTATCTTTATTTTAAAACTAGTTTGAGAAACCTGCCATCTCTTCCTTCATCCAAGTCATTGAAGATTATGTCATCTCAATCAAGCATGAAACCACTGAGAGAAATGAACATTAACAACCACTGATTTGGGGAGATCCAATATTCCTCACTTTTCTAAAGTCCTCATTTCAAAAGTTCAGTCTCTAGAGGACATTGCTGATAGTGAAACTGGATTAACTTTCTTAACAATCCTGTTCAGACCCTACGCAGGTGGGGCAGTCATTGTGTTCTACTCTGGTTTGGGTGGGGATAAATTCTTTGAATTGGTTGCCCAAGGCTGCAGGTGGTCTGTGTATGAGCCCCTCTTTGTAATATCCATTCTCCCTTTAATCGTTGACCAGTAAGAGTTGATGGTCACCCTCAAGAACATCCCTCTTCTAAGAGAGTATTAGCCATGAGCCTATTGCCACGACTATCTGGCATTCCAGAGTGTCACTGACCTTTTATTAAAATGCTGACATTATGAATAAAATGACCAGTTACTCAGAAATTGTGACTCTTGAACTTCTGAATCTCAATCATTTATCATAGCAGGCACACTGCTATGTACTTGGATGGCAAAGTGTCCTCGACAGAGAAAAGTCTTTGCCTTCCAGGATCTTATGATCTAAGGATTCAGACAGTGTGTAAATAACTAGGTACACCTGTGATTCATAGAGTAGGTGAAAAGTAACCTTAAGAGCTCAGGCAGCTGGGCTCTGGGAAAGGCCTCTGAGAGGTGGTAGGACTGGCTTCCCATCATGCTTTTAGAACGGTGCTAATCAATAAGGGAGAAGTGATAAAAAGATGGAGACCCAAATGGACGCCCCAAAATGATGTGTGTAAGCATGACCTGATCAAAAACAAAATTATTTAAACAACAAAATTATAGCAAAGATAATGACCATCCATAAAGCAGATGCACATTTATGTATGACGACTTAAGTGGTTCTTGGAAGTAAATTGATTTTCCTTCCTTCTCCAACCCACCTCCAATTTATGACAAGCATGGTAAACAAAGTGAAAGTGTAAAGAAAAAAAAACCAAATAAACAGCAACATAAAAACAGCCTTCGTGGGCTTGGATCTGTGTGGAAAGCCGAGGATGAAGGAAGCAGGCTCTGGGTTTGGGAATTACCTGTCCTTCCAGCTCAGCCACTGCCAGCCTCTAGTGGGAAGGACTGAATGCCTGATGGGCAGGAGGAGGGACCTCCACTCTTGTCAGATGGTCATACAACAGCTACAACATAATTAACACTTTTTCTGGATGCAAATGACCCCTTCTTAAAATGTATAAAATGAAGGAAATGAATTACCCTAATTATAGCTTATTAGGTCCCATTAATCCTCATTAGAACCCTATTATTCTCTTTTAAGTGGGTTAATGAAAAGAAATGCTGGTCAGCTCCGTTAAATCCAGTGTCCTCAGAGTGGGTGCATTTTCTCATCATCCGACTCAGAATTAATCATGTTCTTTCTAGCCAATAAAGGCCAGGGGTTCAAAGGCAGTGGGCCATCCATGGCCCTTCGGGCAAGTTTCCATCTCATCCTACGTGGGCCAATGGAAGAGGCAGACTCTGATTGTCAAGTATTTGGGGGCAGGGAGAGGAAGCTCAGTTCATGCCCAGAGGGATATTTGCTTGCCTGGTGGGATTATTGCTAGCTAGTGAGGCTAATTCCATTGACACAGTATTTATCTGGTGTGTAAACTGTTTCCACTTTTACTATCCTATTAGAATATAAGCTCCTGGAGGGCAGGGACTCCTTTTGACCTTTCTTTAGAACATCAGTATTTACAAGAGCTCTTAGCCCACTTCTCATTGAGAGTTTCCAGTGGCATCTGACTGATGGTGACTCCATTTGGGATTTTCATGGCAGAGATATTGGGGGGTTTAGCATTTCCTTCTCCGACTCATTATGTAGATGAGGGAACTGAGGCAAACAAGGTAAAGTGACCTGCCCAGGGTCACACAGGCCCAGTGCTTTATCCACTGAACCACCAGCTCACTACAATTACTTAATACATGCTGATTAACTAACATGGGCCACAAGATCATGTTTTCAAAATACACGGTAGAATATCCATTGGAAAGAGCATGGAAAGATGGCTAATATGGAAATGTTTCGCATGCCTTCACTTGCATAATTGCAATCATATTTCTTGCCTCTCCAAAGGGTGGGGGAGGTGCAGGAGGGAGGGAGAGAATTTGGAATTCACAGCTTTTAAAAGTGAACATTAAAACTGTTTTACATATGATTGGGAAATACTTAACAAATATATATTTAGATTATAAATGTATTTAATAATTATATAGTACTTATAACTTTAATAATTTAAATATATTTAATGTATGCATATATAATATACAATGTATATTTAAAAGAAAGAGCATGGGACTGGACATGGGTATCTGAGAGGTATGGGTTCCCTTTCTCTTTACATATACACATATACATATGTATATATATACATACACACATACATATATATACAGACATACACACACATATATATACATACACAAATATGTATGTGTGTACAGTTGGATAGTTCTAGTGTATAGAATGCTGGGCCTAGAGTCAGGAAGACATGAATTCACATGGAGTCTCAGATGCTTGGTAGCTGTGTGACCCCAGGCAAATCACCTAACCTCTGTTTGCCTTAATACACTGGAGAAGGAACCAGCAAACCACTCCAGTATCTTTGCCAAGAAAATCCCTAGACAGCACTAGTGTGCTATGGTCCACAGGGTCACAAAGTCAGATGTGATTGAGCAACAACACACATATATATGTATATGTATGTATACACACATACACGTACATATAAATACACACACTAAACACACAAAAATATATTTTCAAAATTTATTTTACAAAATGCTCCATTAAGTGCTCTAGACAGAAACAAGAGCAGAATGGCCCCTACCCTCAGGACCATACATTCTAATGGCAAAGACAATGAATCAAGGAGAGGCGGAAAGCAGGGGGGCCCCCTCCCCAACACAAAGCTCACCTTTCAGAGCTGGGGGCCTGGGCCTCCAGATCAAATTACTGGTGGAGGGGAAGGGATGGTTTGGGTAGAAATGGCAGGGTGTGTCACCGACTCACATGAGGGTCTGTCTCTGTCTCTCAGTCTTAGTTTCCTTATCTCTAAATTGGACTTCATCATCATAATGGAAGTCTGCAACAATGGGAAGAACAAGGGGTTTGGAAATCCTGCCACTTATTAAATGTGTGGCCTTGAACAAGTCAATTAAACTCTCTGGCCTTCAGTTTCCCCACATGCAAGATTGGAATGGATCAGATGCAACCGAAGGTCTTTCCAGCTCTCCATCTGCAATACTGAATAATTTTTCCCAATGTAAAATCATCATTAATTTCTTACACAGGCACTTTCTGCATCTTACGTTTCATCCTGGACAGTTGTATAACTGCCAGGAGGGGAAGGCACAGACTTCTGATTTATGCCCTTCTGTAGGCCTTTCTTCTTACTGGATGATCTTGGACAAGTCACTTAGCTTTATATTCACCTCACGGCCTTCAGCATCTAGATCAGTAAAAGGAGTCTGGCCCTTCCCTTTCGCCTCTCCTGCCACGAACCTAGAATTTTGTCACAAAAGAAGTCTTTACTGTGTGCTGAGCCAGTGGATACTATCTATCAGTTTAGCAAGAAGAGGTGGAGGGAGGGAATGAAGGGGGAGGGAGAAAGGGAGAAGAGGGGGAGGAGCTAGAATGGGGATACAGTAGGGAGGTGGCAATCCGAAGGGAGGGGCAAAGGACTATCCTGGAACCATAATAATGGTGGGTCTGGGCTTCCCAGCTCTTGGGAGGCAGGATGGCAACAATGTTGCCAGTATTCCATCCCATAATGTGATAGGAAAATAAACTGAGGACCCCAAAGCGCAAAACTTTAGTTGATCCAGTAACTGCTGAGCTCTTGGACTTCTTGGGAAGTTGGGGTTGGGAGCAATAAGAATATTTGTATTTATAGTTGTTCCGTGGAGTCTGGCTCCCTGTGACCCTATTTGGGTTTTTCCTGGCAAAGACACTGGAGTGATTTGCCATTTCCTTTTCCTATTGCAGTTGAGAAGACTGAGGCAAACAGAGATGGAGGAACTTGCCCAGGGTCTCATGGCTAGTAAGGCTCTGAGGTCAAGTGTGAACAAGGGTCTTTCTGACTCCAGGCTAGGCTCCATCACTGCCCCACAGGCAGGGTCTGCTCCTCAAAGAGAGAATGGGAGTCCTTGGTCGCACAGCAGGAAGCAATCCCAAGCATCCCCCGGATTTGAGGCGAACCTTCATTTTACAAATGAGGACACTGAAGCTGGGAGGAGGGACTTGCCCAGGGTCTCCCTGGTGCAGGCTGTGGGAGGACAGGGATTTGGGCCTAGGCCGTTTTTGTAGGCTCCAGCTCCGGTTTCTTTTCTCAGTAAATGTTTGCATGCTTCCAAGAAAACGAGCCTCTTCATACTTTAAATGCACTGTGCTTGTGGACAAGTGAGCGGGGCTTGTCCTCTGGCTTTTCCGGGGACGGTCACCGGGCAGGGCCCCTAAGGGGAAGCGTAAAGGAGGGGCAGGCTTATTTAAACAGAAGATGGGGGCCGCTCCCCCAGGGAAGGGTAGCCCCGGCTCATGTCATGTACCGCCCTTTGCCCATCGGCCCCTTCCACAGTTGAGCCTCAGAGCTAAGGAGGACGAGGAGTGGGCTCTGCTGCAGAGCCACTGTGACCTCTGGCTTTTCATCCCGGGACAGGGTTTGGGCAAGAAGGGCCCAGAGGGGTCTTGGCCGAGCTCCGGAGCACCAGACTCTGGGCGGGTGGGCGGGAGGCGACCCGGCCCCGGGGAGTCGGGAGAACCAGAAGCGGGAAGCGCCGGCCCTGGGCTCCCCTGGGCCGCGGGGCGTGCCCGGTCAGGATGGCAACCGTGCCCGCACTAGACGGAGGATCCGCTCGGCCTCGGCTGGCCTGGCCTCCCTCCGGAAAGGCAGGATCGCTGGCTGCCCCGCGCCTTCCTTTTCCTCCCTCCTCTTCCTCTGGGGGAGCGGGGTGGCCGGCCTCCCTGCCTCCAGCGGAGGCTGCCCCCGCCCCCCCCAGGCTCCGGGCAGGGCACGCTCCCCGCCCCCCCCCCCCAGGCTCCGGGCAGGGGCACGCTCCCCGCCTCCCCCCCACCCCAGGCTCCGGGCAGGGGCACGCTCTCCGGCCCCCCCCCGCTCAGGCTCCGGGCAGGGGCACGCTCTCCGGGCCCCCCCCCCAGGCTCCGGGCAGGGGCACGCTCTCCGGGCCCCCCCCCCAGGCTCCGGGCAGGGGCACGCTCCCCGCCCCCCCCCCTTAGCCCAGACTCCGGGCAGGGGCACTCTCCCCAACCCCCCACACCCCAGGCTCCGGGCCTGGCAGGGGCACGCTCCCCGGCCCCCGGCTCCGCGCCGGCCCTTACAAGGACAAATCTGCCGAGGGGAGAGAAAGTCAGGAATTCGGGCCTGACGTCAGCCCCCCGCTCCGGGCACTCTGGGCCCGGAGACTGGGGGAGGGGGCGGGGAGGGACGGGACGGGACGGGATGGGGAGGGGGGAAGGAAGGAAGGAGGGAGAAGGCTCCGAGCAGCGGCTCCGCGGCTCGCCGCCCAAGTTTCACTTTTTCGCGGGGGTCCGCTCCCCAGCCGCGGGTGCGCTTCCCCGGGACTAAGTAGCTTTGGTAGCGCGGGCGGAGGCCGGCGTGCGCCGCAAGGTAAGGCCGGGCTCGGGCCGGGGTGCGCGGCGAGGGCAGGGGGCGGCAGGGAGGCAGGGGCACGGCGGCCGGGCGCGGGCCATGCCAGGGCGCGGGGGAGGGCCGCGGGCGGCGAGGGGCGCCGCCCGGCCCGGGTGCCCTCGGCGGGCCGGGGACGATGCTCGGGGGGAGGGGGCCCCGGGGGCCGCCCGGGCGCCACCCCCCGCCCCGCTCCCCTCCCCCGCCGCCTCCTCCTCTCACCGCCGCTGCCGCCGTCGCTCGGGCCGCCTCCTCCCGCGAGGTATTGTTGCCAACCCCGGCTCCCCCTCCCCTCCGGCCTCTCCCCCTCCCCTTCCTCCCCTCCCCTGCCCACGGCCGCTGCGCCCTCGCCCCCCCGCTCCTGGGCAGCCCGGGCCGCGCTGGGTGCTGGGCGGCGGGGCTGCTGGGCAGCGGCGCTGGCGCCTCCGGGGGTGCCCGTGCCCGGGCCGCGCGGCTCCGGTGGCAAGGCCACCTCCGGCCCGGCCGCCGCACCTTTGCGTCCGAGGCAGCCTTAAGCCGCCGGCTCCCAGGGGCGGGCCCCGGGTCCCGGGGTGGCGGGTGGGGGAGCGGGATGGCTGCATTCCGGGAAGTTCACTTCAGGGCCTGAGGGCCCCTGGGAGGGCAGGCTGGGGAGCTGAGGGGCCCCTCCCTGCTTCCCCAAGGCGCCCAGGGGTGGGGAGGTGGCAGCGTTCTGGGGTCCTCGGTGGGCTGACTGGGGACCCTCCTCTGGGGCAGAACCTAGCCGGTGCCCAAGGGCAGAGGGCAGCTGTGGGCAGCGCTGGTCCTGTTTTCCAGCCTCTCCAAAAGTTAGAGAGAGGAGGCTGCACCGTGGACCTGGGTTCAAATCCGTACCTTGCCGTAGGCTCACTGTGCGGCCTTGATCTAGGGTCCCTTCAGTTTTGGACCCCAGTCCTTGCCTATAAAATGCAGCGGTTGGACTCGGTATCTGTTATCCTGAGCTGCTTCAGCCTAGGTGATATCCAAGAAAGTATAAGAATTCCGGTGGTCAGCTCCTCTGTGCCTTCCCTGCTGTCCTCCCTTTTCCTCTGCTTGTTCCATTTCCCCTTAATAAAACTAATTCACACTAAGGTGTTAGTGACTCCATGTGTCCTCTGCTTCTTGACATTTGCCCTTTATGTTGGCTGATGAGCCTTGGCTAAATTTAAATCAGAAAAGTGACTTGTTTTATTTCAGGAATCCTCAACCAAATCCTTTGGGTACCCACCACCTCTACTCGGTAGGCTTGTTCCCAGCTCCTCTGTCCATAGCTAAAATTCACTCATTGATCTGTTAGTTCAGTGAGTTGATCTGGGTCCCTAGAAAAAAGGGAGATGGTTCTCCTGGACACTTCCCTTCCCCCACCCCATTCCACCCTTTATTCTGCATGAGCTTCTTCAGGATCAGAGATCAGCAATAGACTCAAGAGGCTAATTTGGAACTTTATCTGGTTATTTGCATGGGACATATAGCATATTCACTTGGCACTATAGATGGATAAAATGATGGCTTTCAGCTCTCTGGAAGCTTATCACCTAGTATTTATTACTACCTAATCCTATTTGTGGTCTGGTTCTTATGGAAACATCCCAGGGATCTCTGACTTTTAGGTTTCTTTAGCTTGGGTCTGGTCGCTACTAAGAACCGTTGTTAATGAAAGTATGGGGAGTGGGCGGTGCTTATTGGCCTCTGGAATCTAGAATATTCATGATTGTATCTGTGGGGGAGGGGCCCTATTCACTTCAGACTCTAGATATCCATGAATGAATTCCAGTATACCCCCCTTCACCCAGGTCAATAAGTAGATAGATGGCTTGGTGAGTTCTGGTAGGTTAAGAAAATCCATCATCCTTACCAAGGGTCTGCATCAGCTAGAAGTCTTGGAAAGGAAGGATCTCTTTGGACAGACCCAAAATCCATTGCCTGGCCCGCACTTAATCAATCCACAGACATTTATGAAGTATCTAATCTGGTGGAAGCTGAGGAAACCAGGACGGAAGTGAATGAATCCCTACCTGATTCTGGGAGCTCACTATGTGGCTAGGAGACTTACAGGACTACATAAAAGATCTAAAAATGCCTCAAAGCCTGGGATTTGGAACCTGTTTGTGTCCCACACCCCTTTGGTGATCTGGTGAAGTTTAGGGACTCTTCAAAATAATACCTTAAAACAGATAAAATAAAAACTGTAGGATCACAAAGGAAACTAGTTAAAAAAAATTGAAAGATCACAGACCACAGGTCCCCCACTATAAATGATTTGGGGGGAAGGGCAGAAGAAGCTGAGACAGGGATGAGTCGGAGGCCATTTGTGCTTCAGCTGAGCTTTGAATGCCATGATTGCCAGAGACAGAGTTTAGGAGCATGTGCATTCCAGGTAATGGGAAGAGAGGCAGGTCAAAGGTATGGAGTGGTGTGTGAGGACCAGCACAAGGCCAATTTGGCCTATAGAATGTGTGAAGGAGAGAATGCAGGAGAAAGCCAGAAAGGTATGGGGGAGCATTTGGGAAAGGCTTTAAATACCAACTGGAGAAATTGACTGTTATTCCTGGAGGTATTAGGGAACCACTGCTGTTTATTCAGAGGCTGGCTTCGCTGCTGAGAAATTGGTGTCACTTCCACGATGATGAAGAATCAGAGAAAAACTCCAATGGAAAATTGAGCACAGCAATGTTAGGATTAATTTTTACATACTTAGCCTAGTACTGTCAGTTGTCAAATGTGCTCTGTGCTAGGCACTTGTGAAACAAACAAACATGCCAGTCCCTGTCCTTAAGAAGCTTATTATGGGGGGAATGGCAGATTGGGGAGGGGGAAAGAAGTATTTATAAACTGAGCCTTTGGCTGCTTACATAAGACTGATTTCCAAATCTTTGGGGCTGGTGCCAGAGGAAAGATACATACGTTTGAAACAATTTAGCAACAGTGTAACATTGCCAACATGAATGTTTCATGCAGGAAGACTACATGTGTGTGAGGTTAGGCCCTGGGGTTTGTGGGCTGCCAGAATGCTGGGGTTGGAGGTAGGATTTGAAGGATGAGTAGATCTGCTTAGGTGGAGGGGAGAAGAAGTGGCATCCCAGGCTGGGGAGTATCCTGAGCAAAGGTTTGGGATTGGACAGATGCTGGCCAGGCTGATGGCAGAGGGAAGCAACCTGGCTCACCAGCAGAGAGAATCCTAGGAGCAAAGCCATGGCAGATGAGGTTGAAAAGGTATGATGAGTCCAGGTTCCAGAAGGATGGAAAAGCCAGACCCAGGAGACTGACTTCATCTCACAGGCAATAGGCAACCTTGGCAGGCTTTTGAGTTCTGAAGGGAAAAGATGGAAATTGCAATTCAGGACCACTAACCTGGCAGCAGTTGTCCGGGATGATTGGGCAAGGAGAGGAATTGAAGATTGTTAACTTCAGAGTCTGGTGTGGGGAGAAAGGGCTGGCGTAGGGTGGAATCAGTAGCCAGTGACCTGGACAATGCATTAATCATTTATATTTAGCACTGGCACACAGTATATAATTTTTGTCGTACGCTTCACTTTCTAATTATGTTTTGCTGAAGCTAAAAGCAATGTTCTTTTCCATTCCCTTAGCAAGGGGAACTGAAGAAAGGAGGGATCCAATAACTTAGAAATAGGTAGGTGGTGGCAGGGTCATTATTATGATGTGCACTAATAATAGTTGTAAAAACAACCATTTAAGAAAGTGAATTGGTAGCTCTTTATGATTGACAGGCCTACCCTGGCCTGCCCTTGGGGAAGTTTCCTTCCTTGGGCCTCAGTCTCCTCATGTATAAAACAGGGGTGTTGAGATTAGATGGTCTTCTATTAGAAGTTGTCCTTCCATCAGAAGGCAGAGATGGTGCAAGTCTGGTTGCCAGATAAGGACACTGAGGCACAGGCAGGCAAAGGGACTTACCTGTCTGTGGCCACATGGCAATACAAAGAGAAACTAGAATTCAAAACCAAGTTGATTCCGACTCCAGTCACTCGGTCTATCTCCATAACACTATCGACTTAACCTTTTGCTAATCACAAAGTTAGATGATGTATACCCATGGGAATGAAAAACTGACCAGCTTCTCCCCCTTATGTGCGTCTGCCATCTCATTTAATTCCTTCCAGGACTGCAGAGAGAAAGCACTTGGGCCTTCATCTCCTGTGCCTGTTTGGCTCCTGGTTTCCCACCCATTTGGCAGAAGGGAGTCCAACACCTAAAGAGCTCGGGCCTTTCTCTTGACGTTGGGTGGAGACCAGTGGGATGGGGCCTGGAGGCTGCCCAGCACCCAGCACCTGGCAGATTGCTCTTTTTGGTTGACTTTTCTTAGATGGCCTCCTTTAGGCCTCTTCCTTTCCCGAAGGACTGAAACACCAAGGAGATCGGCATTTCTAATGGTATTCTTCAGTATGCTATTTCTTCTTGGTGGTGGCTAGGTCTGGGGTCAGACAGACTAGAAGGCTTATACTTTGGCTGCCACTGAGGCCTTGTGTGGGGTAGAGAAAAGGGGACCGTGAGAGAGCTGCTGGGGCTGGGGGTCACGGATCTGGGAGTGAGCTCAGCTGTATCCATGGGGCTGAACGTGAGAGAGCTGTTGGGGTTGGGGGTCACGGATCTGGGAGTGAGCTCAGCTGTATCCATGGGGCTGAATACTCATCTGCTCCTCCTTCCCCTCCAGCCTTAACTTCAGCCCAGTACTGCAGACAAACTGCTCTGTTTGCTGATTCAGAATATACCTCAGAAGTAGTTTTCTTTTTTCTTTAAAAATTTTAGTTAGTCATTCATTGATTTTAAATCATTAAATACAGAATGAGAAAAGAAAAAAAAAAGAATTTTGCCATGCACACAGCAGAACATGAGAGGATTCAATCTTTTAAACAAATTTCTTCTGACGTCATTGACATTCCGTAAGGCTCTTCATCCTCCCTCTCTCCCCAACATACTCAAGCTTCCCTTCTAACAAAGAAATGCATTGTGACACCAAACAAACCAGCTATGTCTGGCATTGAATGTCTCACTCCACTCCCATAGACCACCACCTCTGTGCCAAGAAGGGGGAAGCATGCTCTGCCCATTGGTGCCTCAGAGCCACTGCCTTGGTCCCTTTCGGAGGGCATGCAGTGTCACCTTCTGATCACTGGGTACAGGATGCTCAGAGCTCTGCTGTCTCCCTCTTTAGATGCTTCCCACCTTCTCCCTCTTGACATCTCAGACTTTGGACTGGGGAGGAAGCTGCCTTAGAGTCATCTAACCCAAGTCCCTTGGTTTACAGAGGCCCAGAAGAAGACACTTGTCTCTTTGGCCCAGTGTTTGAGGCCCTTCTCCTTCTGGCTCCTGCGAAAGCTCACGCTGCTAACACTCACCCATTTTCCCTTCCACCCAGAGCCTTTGCATGAGCAGGCCTGCAGTCCAGGGACCTCCCTCCCTCCTCTTCAATGACCCTTCAGGCCCAACTTTGATGCCTGAGGCACCTCTGAGAAACCTTGTTTGACTGCTGCTCTCATTAGCCTTCTCTCCCTCCTCCAATTTTCTGGCCTTTGCTTTTGTGTGTGGAAACTGTGCCCCCCTCCGCATCCCCAACCCCCAGGACAATGTTTGATCCTTAAAGGCAGGGCCTGTTCCATCATTGGGCCAGGCATGGCTCCTGCACCCTCTGTTCCTTTGGAAATGTTTATCAGTATTGGAGATGCAGTGGGTCTGTGAATGGCCTCTCCCATTAAGATCACACATCTTCTGGGGGTTGTCTAAAATCAAATGTGACATACTTTCCATATCAAAGTGAGATACCGCTGCATAGTTGATGGGGCTATGGAAACAATGTCAAGTTGGGAGTCAGAGGCCCTGGGCTTGAGTCCTGGCTGTGCTCCTTCCTTGTGGAAAATCTGGGTCCAACCACTCCCTACGCCATCCTTTGGCCTCATTTGTCTGAGGAGAGGATTGGATTCAAGGATCTCTGAGGGCCCTTTCATCTGGGAACTTGGATCCTAGGAAACTGCCACCATCTTTGAAGGCCCAGTGCAGACCTGTCATCTTTGTGAAGGGTTCCTTCCCTGGCCACCATAAGTGGATGTGATCTCCCATAGTGGGTGGCAGATGACATCTGCTGCCTTCTGGTTTCTGGACATTCACATCACGACCACTGATCCAACTTTTAAACTTTGAAGGCAGGTAGAGAGGTGGTGAACTGCTCTTTGCACAGGCCATGCACAGGGTGGAAAGTCACCTATGGATTTCAGACAACCCTTGGGCTTCAACCTTTCCTCCAGGAAGCCCAATGTCCAAGCTCAGTTCCCCAGTTCAGCAATCCACTCTCAGGCTGGGCCTGGTCAGGGTCAGTCTGAAATTCTCTGAAGTCCTAAGAGCAGAATTAGCTTTTACATAGTAGGTGGAGAGGATGACTTCTGGAATGGTTGTGAGCCTAGCACACTGCAGGAATTCTTTTAAAGCAATAACAAGCTCCCTTTCTAACAAAATCCTGTTGCTAGACTTCAATAGGGTGTGGAGTAATCAGTCAAAAAGCATTTAGTAAGGCTTCTATTATGTGTCAGGCCCTGTGTTAAGCCCTGGGGATACAAAGGAAGGCAAAAATCATCCCCATCTCCAAAAGTTCCCCATCTTAAGGGGGAGACTGTCAGCAATGTTGTACAAATAAGATAAATGCAATATCCGAGGGAAAGGCTGCATACCGAGGTGACCTCAGAAGATCTTTTCAAAAAGGTGTAACTTAAAGAAAGCCAAGGAATCCAGGAGGAGGAGATGAGGAAGGAGAGCCAACCAGGGCAAAGACACGGAGATGGGAGATCTCAGTGGTAAAGAGGGGAAAGTCAAAAGGTCCAGTAACTGTAAAGTGCTTAACACAGGGTCTGGCAGATGGTGCTATATAAATGTTAGCCATTCTTTTTTATTAAGAGTAGCAAGTTGGCCAATATATCTGGATCATACAGTACTTGGTGAGATGTATAAAGACTGGAAAATTAGGAAGGAGCCACACCAGAAGGGCTTAAAAACCAGAGAGCATTTTATGTGGTAATGGGATATTGCCATCAAAGCTTATTGAGCAGGGAAATGCCATGAGGGTTGGCCAATGCAATTGTTTGAGGTACAACATCCAGAAGGACGGAGGGTTTTTCCAGCCGGCAGGAGGAGCACAGTGAAAAGCCCTGGGAGGAGAGGTGGGATGCTGCCTGAGAGGAACGTCAAGGCCACCCAGACTGACTGAGCCATACTGTGCCTGGGAGGAACAAGGCTGAAGGTGGATTAGGGAATGGGATGGAAATGTCCAACAAAGGAGATTTTAGTTGATTCCAGAGGTAACTGGGAGCCATTCAGTGAGTAGGGGAGTGTCAGTAAGGTTGGATGATGACATAGTTTCAGCTCCAGCATCTCATGAAATCCCTCCTGAGGGGTCTTGTGACTATCCTGCCTGAGTATTCACTGTTGGGATCTCTGAAATACTAAAAGAGATTTTGGGAAAAGGCTTGTACTGCCTGCCTTTTCATCTGTTTCTTATTCTTCTATCCCCTTCTCATTTCTCTGCCAACCTTAAGGTAGGAGTTAGGGTTAAATACAGGGGAGGTTGCTGAGGGCAGATTTAGGTCATCAGAACTGCCCCAAAGGGCTGCTTTGAAAGGTGAGGGGGAAGGGGTTTCCATTCACTGGAAGTCTCAGCAGAGGCTGGTCATTTGTTGAAGTACAGGTTGGAATAGTTGACCATGGGCATCCCTGCTGACTCTGAGACTCTGCCACACAGTGACTTGATAGAAGGTCCATGTCCCAGGAATGCGTCAGCTGAGGCTTTGCTTGAGAATGCCTCAAGAATAGGATGACAGTAATGTCTCATTGGACTATGGATTTAGAGTTGGAAAGGACCTTAGTGAAAGTTGAGTCCAAAGCCCCCATTTTACAGATGAGCAAACCGAGGCCCAGAGGGAAGTGTCAAAGTTGGACAGATGTGCCTGACTCTCCTGCTGTGGGAAGTTCTGTGGGCCCAAGGATGATGTTCATTCCAGTATTCTCCCCGTTGGTCTAGGTGATCACTCCTCTTGTGCTAGGTTATATGCAGGGAGCAGGGTGGGCTGAGACTCATCTCTGCCACT
>JAJHZJ010000584.1:852500-1230000 GCA_023548195.1 Bettongia penicillata ogilbyi
CATATTTGCATGGTTTCTGGTATCTTTCTTCTCTCCATTCTTCTCAACTAGACATCAGATTAAAGTAGTTTTGTAGAATGAGAATGGTAAGATGGTGCAGCGTTTCTCCAGGCCTATGGTCCGGTGGAACTCAGTTTACATTCCTGACCCAAGATGCACTATCTATGCATGATGAGCCCAGATAAAGTAAAGTAAAACCAGCTTTGACCCCATGGAACCTTGGAACCCACCATTTCTTTATACATCAAGTAGAACAAATTAAAGGGCTTTTTTTTTTTTTTGATCCTTCTTGAGCCAAAGAGAGCAAGTACATCGGGGAGTCTAAGACTTCAACTGCCCCCGACTCAGCCATATCCCTCTTGGGCTATTCACCAGATTGTGCAAGAGGGCTGGGTTGGATTTTTAACTCCCCTCCCCTTCAAGGTGATAACCCATTTTGAAGCCAGTCACACTGAGTCCCATTTGTAATAAATCATTGCTTGTGTGTAGAGGCCAAGACAACAGTGGATGTTTTCTTTTATGTTTAAAATGTCTTTATTGAGTTCCCTGGGGTATATTTTACTGTCCTATAAACTATGTTTATTATTGAATTGGGAAATGACCAAAGGGAGCTGAAGTGGGCCTTTGCAAAATGAAATTTTACAAATAGACTTTGAATGTTGCGTGTGTGTGTGTGTGTGTGTGTGTGTGTGTGTGTGTAACTAAGTAGAAGTAACCAGCCAGCTTTTCAGACCAGTTATTCCCAGACTTCCCAGAGTCCATATATATTTACTTGCCTTTATTCTGGTGTAAAAATAGCAACAAGCCATGGGAGCTGAGTCTGGAGCATGGCCCCTCTGATTGCTAGCCACATGGATGTCTGTGAGCAAGTCATTTCACTCTTCTCAGTATTTGGAGGACTGGTCTTTTGAGTCCTTGGAGGGAAGAAGCCTTGCTGACCTTACAGAGCTCTAGAAAGGAGAGTAGTTGTTACGTGGAGGTGGCTTTCCCCACCCCATCTTAAATTTCTGCCTATTGTTGCTTCAGGTCCATCTTTTAGGAGCAGACATCCCATGTTCTTTCAACAAACTTGCATGGTCCCCTTCAGGAATGAAAGGCAAACAGCAACAATCCGCATTTCAACAAATCACATGTTTCTCTCTGAGGAAAGCACTCAACGGAAAAGAATTGATTCAGCGTTGACCAATGGCCAGGTGATGAGCTATAGGATGCAAAGAAAAGGAAACATGAGGAATTGCTTTCCTCCAGGAGTTATCCATCTGAGATATGTTGTGGTGCTGGGATCTGGCAGTGAGTGGGTAGAGGAGGAATGGGAAGATCCCTTAGAAGCATCCACCCATTTGCAGAAACCACCAATGGAAAGCTCAGGTTCACACCTGTAAGTTTCTGCTCACCCTTCACCGACTATTTTACTGCAAAATAAGAAGTCAAAAAATCTCTGTCTTATGCCAAACGTCTCAAACTTTCTTCTCTAACGTTAAAGCACCTTCAGCACCATGATCATGGTGCGTCTTTTAAAACATGGCAGATTGGAAAGAGCATCTGAGTTCAAATCCCAGCTCTACTAACTTACTTTTATGATTCTGGATAAGTCACAAGAGAGGAAAAACAAATGGGCCAAGGATGGCAGTCAGGGTTAAGGTGAATGAAAAGGGAAAGGGAAGCCCCTACCTCCCTCCAGGTTCTCTTCATTCCTCCATCTTTAATACTCAGTTAACGTATATTGGGATACAATTCTTGCATGTTCCTCTTCTGGTTTTTGTTGTTGTCGCTGTTGCTTTATGTTTTGTTTCATTGTCCTTTCCAGCCTAAGAAACCCTGTCTTTTCCAACCATTCCTCCTATATCATGTTTTCTGGGCAACCGACCATCATAAATCTGACATCTTAGGGACAGGTACACTTTGATTTATCATTATCATTCCTGAAATTTGGCAACAGAACTGAACACACTGTTTGGGAAACAAAGCAGAGTTAGGTGGTGCTATCACTATCATATCCCTGGATCTAGACCTTTTACTTCAGCAGTGCCTTGATTCTCAAGATAGACATTCAACATAAATATTTGTAAATCGAGGGATAGTTGAAAGCCCAAAGACCTGGAAGTACAGACCTCTTCTGACTTTTGATAGATCTCCTGTTAGAAACCCTCTCTAGACCTTAATTTGAATGTCTTGGACTAGACAGCTCTCAGTTCTGAATCTATGGCTTACCCTTGGTTCTATAGATAGAAAATTTCAGAGACAAGTTAAGAACCCAGATCTACTGACTTCCAAATTTACCCAAGTGAAGTCTCTTATGCTGAGATAGCAATCTTCCTCCTGTCTCTTCTGTACTATAATTTAACAGTGGATACAATTTCCTTTGTCTTGAGAAACATCAAAGCTGTGTCCTGCTTGAAGAGATAGGGATGACCTAGAAGTTAGATTGCTTCTGGACATTGTATAACTCTTTTGGTTGACTTCAAGCATCTGATTAGAAATTGTTAGGGAGGTAGAGGTTGAAGGGGTGGCAAAAATGAGGACCAAAGATTTCCCATCATCTTTGATGATGCCTTCTGTGGGGTCCAGACAAGCACTGTTGAGATTTCTTGACTGTCCTTATAACAAGATTTGTCCTCAAATGATCTGTGACCAAAGATGGGCCATGTGGTAGCAGCACGGGTTGTCAGACTGTCTTAATGATAAATTCATCACCACTTCAGCATAAATCTTTGCCTGGAGGAGGCCTTGCACATGGTATAAAATAAGATGAGATCTGGATGGAAACTTGGCATCTCCAATTGGAAACAAATTTTTATTGGGTACAGATTTTGGGGGGAAAACAAACAGTTTTATATTATAATTTTTTTAAAGAATATGAAGAAGTAAAACTAATTAAAATGTTCTTGTTTTGCTGTCCTCTGCCATTCCCATAACTCCAAAATCATTCAGGTTTTTATGACCTTCTAGGCCTCAGTAATACTTCACGGATTCATGATCTGCTGAGATGAGGCACCACACCCTCCTCTGGCATCCATCGCAGTCCTACAACATTGAAAGCTATATCTTGAGTTTCTGTGGCTGAAAAAACACTCACAGTGTTCTAGCTAACCTCCTAATTTACCTTTTTTCTCAACATTTTATTAATAATTTGTTTGTTTTGCCTCATTTTCACTTCCCAATAGAATCTTCCTTGTTACAATAAAGACTTGTCAAGAAAAACAAAGCAGCACACTGGTGGTATGCATCTCCCTCATTCCATACCTGGAGCCCACAACCACCTTTCTTCCCAGAGGAAACTGTTCTATTCCATCATGAAGGTTTTGGGAATCAAAAATGATGAAGGCATTGATAGGAGGATGGCATTCTATCCTTTACTGTGTCATTCCCTTCCACACTATTTATCTGCATGAGCCTTTTCATCCTCAGCTGGATAAAAGATGTCCTTTTGATAGCCAAATCCATCTTCCAAAGGTGTGCTCATTTGGCAAACTAAGGATGACTGACATTCTACCATGAAGCATTGGCTCTTACTATAGATATTCAGTTAAACAAATTAAATCGGACTTATCGTTGTAATGACTAGCACTTGAAGTAGTCTTCACAACAGGGTACAACTCAAGAACATGTGTGTTTAATTTTCAGATGAAAGAAATAATAAATGGCTCAAAATATTATGGCCTGGGATTCTCTCATTGGCCATTGGACTTCGAGCACTACTGTTTATCAGCCAACCTGTTAAGGAAGTCATACCAATTGCCTGTCACCATTTCTACAAGAGTTACATAGGAAATAAGATTTTTTCCCCCCCTCTGCATTAATTTCTTCTCCACTACTTGAAAACAAAGGACAAGCACAGACCATTCCACTCAATAGTAACAGTTTTAAACCTCAGAGAATCTAGCAAAAGAATTTTTCTGATGACACAGTTCTCATGCTTCTTCCATTAGATACCTCCAAGAGTGACATTTGACATAAATAAAATACTTTATAATTGCTTCCATCATCACAGTGTATTTTCACAATAACTTGAGGGGTGAGTAGGGGAGTAGCGGTTAGAGTCTATCAATGTTGGAATTCCTGTTTTATAGATGAGGAAATTTAAGCTCCCAGTGAAATGGTTCACCAACAATTCCTAGTGGTTAAGATATGGCAGAGGTGGAAATCAATCCCATATATAATGACTCCAAATACAGCCCTCTTTCATTAACCAGAGGAACATTCTCCACTAATTGGACCTTAGTTGGTCTGAAATGTCTGGACAAGGCAGGTTGCACTTTGATCAATGCCCATGCATCATTGCAGTCTAAAGCTGATCGCTCTCCTCTTTCACAGGCTGGTTCTCCCATTCGTACAATGTCCTCCCTTCTAACTGTCACATCTTAGAACCCTTGGTTTCCTTTATAACTCAGATCAAGCACCATCATGAGATCTTCACTGATCCCCCAGCTACTAATACGTCTCTCCCTCAATTCATGTCCTGCCTCCGCCACAAACTTTACACTTTAGTCCTCTGTAAGCCTCCATGTTCTCATCTCTTATGTGGGAATATTTTATTAACCTCTTTATTTACTTCACATGGTTATACTGAGGATCATACTAAACAAGAATACCACAGGTTTACAGTAGTTTTCCCCCTACTATCATTATTAATGTATTATTCACTTTTAGCATTTTTTTTTAATTTTGAAATTTAAATTCACTCCCTCCCTCCACTTCTTTCCACCCAGTGAGAAGGCAAACAATGTATCAGTTATACATATGAAATGATACAAAACATATTTCCACAGAAGCCCTATTCCAAAGCAAAGAAAAGGAAGGAAGGAAGGAAGGAAGGAAGGAAGGAAGGAAGGAAGGAAGGAAGGAAGGAAGGAAGGAAGGAAGGAAGAAAGGAAGGAAGAAAGAAAAAAAAATTATACTCCAATAAGTACTAAGAGTTCACCCATTCTCTCTCTGAGGTGGATAGCACTTTTTTCATCATAGGTCCTTTGGAATTGGCTTGAATCACGATATTGATCAGAGAAGCCAAGTCTTTCACAGTTGATCATTACGGCATCGCTGTTAGTGTGCACACTGATCTGTTTCTTTTCATCTCACTCTGCATCAATTCAGAGAGGTCTCACCATGCTTATCTGAAACCACCCTCCCACTCCCCCTTATCGTTTCTCACGGCACAGTCGTACTCCATCACAATCATATTCCACAACTTGTTCAGCTAGTTGTTGCACCTCTCAATTTCTAATTCTTTGCCACCACAAAAAGAGTTGCTATATTATTTTTGTACATATTGGTCCTTTTTCTTTGATGTCTTTGTGAATTCTGACCTTGTAGTGGTATTTCTAGATCTAAGAGTATGGCCCCTTTGGCAGAATTCCAGATTCTTCTCCAGAATGGTTAGACCAATTCATTGCACTACCAACAGTACATTAATGTAACTATTTTCCCCCATCCTCTCCAGCATTGTCATTTCCGACAGGTTTGGGGTGATACTTCAGAGTTGGTTTTAATTTGCTTTTCCCTAATAAATCCAGAGCATTTTTTCATATGAATATAGATAGCTTTGATTTCTTTTTATGAAAACTGTGTGTTCATATTGATTTGTAAGTGGGAAATGGCTTTAATTTTTATAAATTTGATTTGACTATAGATATTTGAAAAAAGATGCCTTTATCAGAGAAATTTGTTGTAATGTGTTTTTATATTACTTCATTGTCTATAACATTTCTTTAGAAAAATTTAGTTTTCTTGATTAGCTCTTTTAATTTTGAAGATTTTTGCTTTTGCTTTGTGTGAGATCATGATTACAACTCTTACCTTTTTTACTTCAGTTGAAGCTGCCTGAGGTTCTGCCCCAGCCCTATATTTTAACTCGATGTATATCTTTCTGTTTCAAGACTGTCTCTTATACACAGCATATTGTTCGATTCTGGTTTCCAATCCATTTTGCTCTCTACTTCTGTTTTATGGATTAGCTCAGTCTATTGACATTCACATTCACGTGATTACTAACTGTGTATTTCCCTCTACCCCATTTTTTTTGGTTTATCCTTCTCCCTCCCACTCACTTTTTATCCTATTCCCTCCTCAAAAGTCTCTTTTACTTCTGACCATTGTCTCTCTTAATCCACAATCCTTTTTACCAACCCTTCTCCCCTCTCCCCACCTCTTATCCACCTATTGGGTAAGACAGATTTCTATACTCAACTGAGTGTGTATATATATCAGAGTTAGGTTCAAACATTTCCTGTCATCTCCATTTCCCCTTGCAGTATAAAAGCTCTTCCTTGTGTGCTTCCTTTATGTGAAAAAAAAAAATTCCCCATTCTACCTCTTCATTTGTGATAGTATTTTCTACAAAGACGGATCAACCCATTATGACTTAGTAGAAAGTCTGCAAGAGTTATCTGAAGCAAAGAAAGATCATTAGGGTCAAGAACCGTAAGGAACCTCAAAGTTCACCAGATCTACCTCATTTTACAGAGGAGGAAACTGAGGAATGCAAGAAAATGAAATCATTAGCCTTGATCACATGGCTGAGTGTAAGAGGCATGGTTCAGACCCATGTCTTCCTGGCTCCCAAATACAGCATGATGTTTATTTAATGTCCTTATGCCTCAGACAAAGCTACATGAAATGAGTTGGCCGTCAGGGCATTTGGGGAAGAGAACACAGATCCCCACCTGTTGCCACCCCTCTGCCTCTGGTATGCTGGATTAAGTTTGCCCAGCAACTGCAAGGAAGGCCATCTGTGCTGGACTCATCTCTTGGCAACCTGTAGCTGCAGCCCTGGGTTTCTGTGCATGGTAAGACTATTGTGCTCATGTATTACTACAGGCATAGCAGACATGGCTGACTTGGTAGGTACAATAGAAGGTACAACAGACAGAATGTGGGACCTCAGGCAAGAATGGGTTTGAATCCCACCTTGGACACCCATGAACTGTGGATCTTAGACAAGGTACTTAACCTCTGTGTCTTCATCATGTCCTATATAAAATTTAGACAATATGTCTTTTAGTATCACACCAATCAGCAAGCATTTATTAATCACCTACTATGTTCCAGACATTGTCCTAATGAGATAGAAAAAAGAGACAAAATACAGTCCCCAGCCCCAAGGATAGCATAATAATGGTGAGATGTTCAGTGACTTTCCTAGGGACAGAGAATCAATCAATGTATAATACAGATTCAAATTCAGGTCTTCCTGATTCCAAGATCAGTGCCCCAAATACTGGGTTACCTGGTTCCTGAGGACAGAGAAAGGCATTTCCAGTGGGAGGACCTATTTCAAATCCTGACTGCTCCCTACGCACTGTGTGACCTTTGGTGAGTCACTTAGTTTCTCCTAGGCTAAGTTTCTTCATCTAAGCATGAGATGTTGCAGGGTGAAGAAAGCAGGACCAAGGGGAGTAATCGATATCAACAACCATAACGTCGTAAACGTCTACAGTTCAGAAGGACTTAAGAATTCTGATCGATGCAACACCCAAACCTGATTCCAGATGATGGATAGGAGAAGATTTTAACTAATCCTGATAGAGAAGTGATGGACTTAGAGTAGAGATTTAGACATGTGGTATATATTTTTTATTTGTTTTTGGCTCAGCCAATGCATGAATTGGATTTGTTTGCCTAGACGTACTTGTTACGAGGACTTTCTTGTTTTTCTTCTAAAAAGGAGGAAGAGAGATTTGAAGGGAGAGAAAATAAGAGGTTTTTTAAAGTTAAAAAATAAAGCTATTAATAAGGAAGCTGGACTGGATGTTCTTCTCTTAAGTCCCTTTGACCCCTAGATCTGTGATCATATTCTGCTGGCTGAGTTTTTATTCAACGGATGACCCTTTGACATGCACCTTCCTTGTGGCTGAGGAGCTGCACTGGGAAGTGACATCTTGGAGAACTGGGCTGAAGTTGCCAGGTGATAGATTGTTCCCAAGTATAGCACAATGGCAGAGCTATCCTGGAGCAGAAGCAGCAGCCCCGAAGTGAAAGAGCTCCCCTCACTGGCAGCTGTCCAACAGGGAAGTGGAGAGACCACTCGTCCTAGAGGGTGTGGAGCACATTTTGTGGTGAAGAGCTTGCCAAGTTTCCCTAAGCTTCTGAAAGGCTGGGATTCTCCTTACAACCCCCAGAGATGCCTCTCGCTCTGGAGTACGTGCGTGCCAGTCAGAGCAGAGCACACATGAGGGGCATGCACTGAGGGACAGACCAGCTGTCTCAGCCCAGAGCCTACGTGGGGCAACCCTCAGAATAGCTCCAGAGCACCATGTGTCCAATGCCTTCCTCAGCACATTTCTGTGGCCTTAGAAAAGGCCCCGAGTGAAACCCTTGCCTCCCTTTTTGTAAATTTAGAAGGACATAAGCCGAAAATCGTGACGATGGTCAGGGAACTACTAAGAGTTCTGTGGTACCCAAATTAAGCCAAAACATGTGACCTTTGGGTTGAAGCAATGATGACTCTTGGTCACACACCAACCTCCATCCCCCTTTGGTAGCCCATCTTCTTTTGTCTTGGCTTTAGTAGGTCTTATCTGTGTCCTCTCCCTTCCAAGAATGCGAACCAGTCTTCCCTTTAGATTTCTCTATCAAGGCTCTATTTCAATAATAAAGGGATGCTGGAGGAAGATCCTTTACCTCCCCTCCACCCCAAACCAATGCTCAATACTTAGAATCTCTTGGAACCTTTGATACTCATGATCTGACTGGTTGGGGGTGTGACATGTAGTTTCAGCTTCATAATAAACATAGTTCCCTATAATAAACATAGTGGTAAGAAATAATTGACATGAGAAATAATTTCAAAGTTTATCAGTTACTTTTCAAAAAGTGTGACTTCCTCTACAGTTTGTAGTTTTATAAGTTGATTGATTCAGTGACTAGTCTGGACCAGTACTTTCATCACTGAAGAGAACTGCCATCATGGAAACTCCTTCCCCTAATGCAGACTAAGAATATGAATTAGAGGGGAACCAGGCAAAATCAGTCACTTTTCACACCCAGTCTGCTGCAAAGCCTCATCTTTTCTACCTCCACATCTCTCATATTTGTCCTTTCTCTCCACTCATAAAGCCTCTGTTCCTCCAAGACTCAACTCAACCTCTCATTTTGCAGGGAAGTTCCCAGTCCCCAGGGTCCTTAATGTCTTCCCTGGACTGAGACTGCTTGACATCGATTCATTGTATATCTTGCCATTAACTATTCATTTGAATGTTGTCTCCCCCTTAGAAGTTATGCTCTTTGAGGGCAGGAACTATATTTTTTCCTCTTTACCAAAGTCAGTCAGTCAACAAGCAAAGTACCAGGCACTGTGCTAAATGCTGTGGAGACAAAGAAAGGGGAGGGACCCAGTTTTTGCTCTTAAGGGGCTCATAATCTGAAGGGGAGTCAGTTTGAAAACAACTATGTACAAGCAAGATATTTGGGATAAACTGGGGTGGGTAGTCTCAGAGGGACTAAAATGGAGGACTGGCAAAGACTTCTTGCTGAAGGTGTACTTTTAGCCAGGATCTGAGGAAGCCAAGGAATTTGGAGGGAGAGATGAGGAGGAAGAACATTCCAGATATGGGAATAGGAGGGTTTTGTGTAAGGAACAGCACCTTGGTCATTGGATTGCAGAGAACTTGGAGAGGAGTGAGATGGAAGAAGATGGAAGAAGACTAGAAAGGTAGTAGAGAATAAAATATCAAGGGCTTTGAAAGCCAAGCCTACCATGAGATACAAATAAAATTATCCTAGAGGTAATGGAGGACCACTAGTTGATCCATTGTGGGTGGGGGAGTGGCTTATACGATTAAACTTGTGCTTTAAGATTATCAGTATGAGAGCAGATTCAGAGGAGACTGGAGAGTGTATTTAAGACAAAAAAACCAAATAACAGTGTTATTACAGTAGTTCACTTGTAAGGTGATGAAGGTGTACATGAGTGTGGTTTCTGAGGTGGCATATGCAACAGACAATGTGAAGGTAGAAATGAGAAACTGAGGAGTCAAGGAGGACACCTAGGGTGTGAGCCTGAGTGCCTGAGAAGAGGACATCTGGTACCTTCAACAATATTTAAGAATTTACGAAGAGCAGACGATTGGGGTGGTGGTGGAAAGAGGACAGTTTGACATGGAAAGAAACTTGAGGCAGGCAGACCCACCAGCAAACTCGTGGAATGGTGCAGGCATGATGTGAAGAGGGTCTGTGCCTATGTCAAAAGAGAGAAGGGGGCATAGAGATAAGATGTTTTGGGGGTAGAAATGAAACAACTGGTTTGGTGACCAGTTGGATATGAGTGGAAGGGTGAGAGAGTGAGGAGGTGAGAATGACCCCTAGCTTGTGAAACAGCGTAATGGCAGGAAGGCAGTATCTTCAACAGCAATAGGAAAGTTAGGAGGTGGGGAGGATTGAGGGAGAGAGGTGATGAATTCAGTTTGGGACAAAACATGTAGTTTAAGATCTCTACTAGGTGGGTAGAGATTCAAGACTAGAAATTGTGAGGCAGGGTTTGTCTGGACAAGTAGATTACAGAGACTTTTGTATAAAGAAGAAAATTGAAAACATAAGAGCTGATGAGATGACCAACTGAAATAGTGTGGAGGCATAAGAGAAAAGGACCCCTGACAGAGACTTCAGGGAAACTCCTGAAGACAGTGGGTATGATCTGGATACAGATTTAGCCTGAAAACCTAGAGAAAGCAATATATCAAGGAGGAGAAGGTGGCCAATAGTGGTAGACGTCAAAATGGTCAAAGAGGACGAGGAATAAGATAAGGGGAGGAATAAGATAAGGGGATTTGGCGACTAAGAGGTCTCCAGCCACTTTGGAGTCCAGTTTCAATGGACCGATAAGGTGGGGGGCCTGGCTGCACAGTATCCCTGGAAGAGACGGAGGATGGTTCCACAGTTGGAAGGCATCGTAGGGAGGTGGCCCTGAGAAGGTGGAGGAGGAGCATGAGAGGGGAGACTGCCAGGGTGGGGGACGCTGGAGCTTGGCTTCTCTCCTCTCCTCCTTATATTTACATCTGCTTTAGCTCATCCCCTCCTTGTCTGAATTCCTCAAACATCATGTCTTACTCACATGGCACAAATTCCCAAAATCCTTTTTCAAGACTCCTTCAGAAATAGCGTGGTACTTAGAAGGTACACTTTCTTCCATATCAGTAGTGTGTGTGTGTGTGTGTGTGTGTGTGTGTGTGTGTGTGTGTGTGTGTGTTAAAGTCAGCTGCTGTTTCTACAGGGCTTCACTTAACTCTCTGGGGTGGAAACTGGAAGTCCTCAGTACACACAAGTTATTATTTGTTTGGCAACCCAGGGGCCTCATCAGGGAACCGTGTGCCCTGGAGAAACAGGGTCCCCAGGCTGCGTGTTTTGCAGAAGGAGCCCCAGCCAAGCGGGGCTAACCTGAGGCCTGGACCAGGGCAAGAACAGAACCCCGTTTGTTTACCCGGATGCAGGGGTGATGGCAAACCCGGGAATCTGGTTCAGATCCTGTCCCCCCTCTTTTCCTATGAGCCTGCTTGTCTGGTTCGGGATGTGAGGACAGTGTTTGGCGTGGTTACACGTCTGTGACATGAGCCCCGCTCCTTAGCTGATCAGCTTGTGTTTACTTGGGGCTCACTGTCCCTCTCTCGCTGGAGGAGAGCCCCTTTGGAGCTTCCAGAAAAACCTGCATTTGCAGCCCGATTCTCGGGTTTGGCTGCGAAGCTTCGCCCCCCGCAGCTCTCCCGGGCCCCAGATCCGGGGGTCTCTGCCAGCCTCTCCTCTCCACACCTGGATGCTCTGCAGTGGGGCGGTAGCTGGGCACGCTCTGCCGCAGAGCCTTCAGCCACAAGGTACAAGGTGTTTTCGGTTGCCATGGCAGCCCAGTGACACAACCCGGCGCCCCTTGCTCTGCCTCTCCCCCTCCTCCGCCGTCTGCCCCCGCCCTGGGCTCTGTACCGGCCGTGGTACGTGGAGTACAGCTTGTCCTTTGTACCGCAGCAGCTTATGTTAACACCCGCTGGGACGCAGCTGCCGGGAATCCTTCAGTACAGAGCTGCACGTGGGCCCCAGCCCACCCTGGAATGTCCTCCGCGCGCCCCTCCTGCCCAAACGCCGACCCAGGAGGGCTTTGTGGTCGCTTTCAGCCCAGCCAGGGCGGCATGGAGGGTGTTCCAAAGACCCAGGGCCTTCTTTATGCAAGAATGTGGAGAACACAAGAGGGCAGGATCCCCTGGGATCGAGGGCTAGGCTCCTTCCAGAAGAGTTGGGGTCCCCAGAGCAAGAGAGCACGGAGGCAGGGGCCTGCCTCCCCAGCGATGCTCGCCAAGGGCGGCCGTTCCGTGACTCTTACAAGAGTCCCACGGAATCCCACTGTTGGGTGCCAGGCGTTGGTTATACTGGGGAGGCAGGCAGGCTTGCTGTATGCGACGGAATGGACCCAGAATTTCTTATTTTCGGTGCTGACAGTTCCTCTCGGCCAGTCGTTGAAACTCTCTGGGCTTAAGTTGGCCTTGATCAGAAAATGGCTCTTTGAAAGAGATGACCAGGCTATGAGTGGTATTGATCAGAGGTTAAAGCACTTCACAGCCGGGGGAGGAGAGGGTCCTGTTAGAGCAATTAAATGAGCAACGGATTCAGTCAGACGCTGTTGTTCAGACATGTCTGACTCTTTGTGACCATGTTTGGGGTTTTCTTGGCATAGATTAGAATAGTTTGTCATTTCCTTCTCCAGATCATTTTACAGATGGGGAAACTGAGTCAAACAGGGTCACACAGCTAGTAAGTGTCTGAGGTCAGATTTGAACTCTGGAAAATGAGTCTTCCTGAATCTAGGGCCAGTGCTCTGTCGCCACTTGGCCACCTGTAGTCATACAACTTAGGTTCAAATCTCATCTCAGTTCCATGGCTTATGGGACTTGAACCGTGTCACCAGCTCTTTGTGCCTCAGTTTTCTCATTATTAAATGAGGTTAAACAAGGGACCCCAAGATCCTTTCTTCTCTAAATCTATGATCCTCTGAGCTTACGTTTCAGAAGAGGCATGGGCAACTCCTTCCTTGGGCTATGCAGACCCCCAGGGAGCTCTCTTTTGTGTTTTTTTCGCCACTTTTTGAAATGTGTGTGTGTGTATAAAATTATACACAAGTGTATTTGTTTCTATTTCTACATCTCTCTCTGTATATGTGTGTGTGTGTGTGTGTGTGTGTGTGTAACATATAATTATACTCACACATCATGTATTTGGGAGAGGGGCCCCAGGAATGGGCAGGACAGACAGAACTTGGCACACATTCCCAAAGCAGGAGGAGGCAGAAGGAAAATGTTGGGAGGAGTAGAGGGGAGCTGCGGGCTGGAGGCAAGCAGCAGGGCAGGGCAGGGAGGTGGGGGGAGATGCCTGTCTTGAACTATGTGCCATATACAATAACAGATCAGGACGTGCGTGAGGTCAGTGCTCCAGCGCTCTGAGCTGAAGGCCAGCCGGGATGGGGACGGTAAATCTCATCGCATCAGCCAGCCTGCCCTCTTCTTTGGTCTCACTAGCCCTTTGCTTGCACCTGCTTTTCTCTGTCCTCATCATCTTGCTCATTGTCACATTCCATTCCTTCTCCCCCCACTCCACCTGCCTCCACGCCACTCCACCTCCCCCTCTTCAAACCCCAAAACGTAGGAGATGGTGGCCCAAACTCCATTTATATAATATATGGTCATTTTTAGCATTGATACAGTCCATTTAAGGTTCCAAAACACTTGATCCATGATAAGAAGCTCATTCCCCTTCCCCTCCTGCTCCTCTATCAGACTAGTCCAGTGCTGCAAGCCCAGTGATCTGGACTGTCACAGCATGGGCTCTACTACTACTGCTAGCCCCAGGTAGCTCCAGAAATTTTCCTCTCCAGCTACCCCTGCCCACCAGTTCTCTGGGTTTCCATTTCTTTCTCCTTGGAGAAGCTGCCTTTTCCCCTTCTACCCAGCTTCTTTTGGTCAGTCCTGCTGTGTCCTGCAGAGACCATATCTTCTCACACACACACACACACACACAGAATAGCATTTTTAATTGACATCACTATTAAATATGCTTCACCTTTAAACTCTTTAGAAACAAAAGCTCTCAAGCAGAGACCCATTAAGCAAAAGAAATCAGAGCCTTGGGGGTGAGGGTGGGAGGGCTCTGGAATCATTCTGGAGGGGTCATCCCAGAGGCTTCTCAAGAGGAGTTTACAAAAGCTCCAAGCTTTTCTTCAATTACAAGTCAGTGCTCCCTCAATGTACCTGCAAGGAGATTTGCCAGATAAACACAAAAGAACAAGTAACTTTTCCCAGGACAATTTCTACATGAATACCATTGAATATAAGGTAAACAATGATAAAAGCATGCGTAGTAATTGCCACTAATATTCTGCTTTAGGTTTTACTTTCTCGTTTGATTCTTCTCTTTGATTACTTTCCATTTACACTATTTAAATGGTGCCTGTATCTAGATTTTCATGTCATAGTCTTCCCGTTAAAATGTGAGACACTTGAGAGCAGGGACTAGGTTTCATTTCATCTTGTTTTGTTTTGTTTTCCTTTCCTTGCATCTATTGCTTTTAATACAGGCCCTGGCACAATGTGTTTAATAAGTATCTGTTGCTTGGCTGAGATGCCACTCATAGCAAAGTGGGATGGGATGGGAGAGGGTGCATATATTATCCCTCATGCCTGGGAAACCATCCTGATGCTACAGCCATCCTCTGATTTCCAATGGTAGCATAGATTTGGTCTGGCCTCTTAACGAATGGCTTCTGATCGAATCTCAGCTTCTTGGGGGAAGGGACTGTTCCATTTCTGTTTGACAGTGCCTGGTACACAGTAGACCTCCATCACATAGTTATTAGTTGTCCCTTTGATGGCTAGACCAGTGGAATATACACCCCCCCAGGTTGTAGCTTGCAGGGAAGATGTCCAACATGGCCCCAGGATAGATCAGGATTCTCATTCGGAGACCAGCCTAGCTTTGTTTGGAGCAGCAACTTGCAAACAAGTGGGGGACTTCAACAGGTGATTACTGTTTTCAGTCCCAGCTGATTCTGAAGGCTGGCATCTAAGCTGTGGAGATCCTGCAAGTGGAAGGGGCAAGCCCACTGCTACACTCATGAATGATGGAAGAAGTAGAACAACACCCCTCTCCCCATCTCCACCTTCACTTCTCCAGGCCACAACACAGCACAGTGATTTGACATTGACCATACATAGCCCATTGGTCCCAGAGAGTAACCCTTAGCCAGGGAGGTGCTCAGACCATGCTTCTGATGGGAAAATAAAGTCCAAGAGCCCAGCTTGGGTTTTCCCTGACACATTCCAGACCTTCCTTCAAAAATTTAGTTCTAGTTTTGTTTTGAAAGTACAAGAAATCTCCTGGAGCAAGTCAAGTAACGCTGTTAAAAAAAAAAAAAAAGTTCTTCATAATTAGCCACTGTCTGCAAACGTGTACAGAAGTCAGAGAGTGAAACTTGAATTTCTTGCCACAGGTGGAGTGCATGGCTCCCCCAGGCAGGGTACAGTCAGGCTATTTTTATGCCTCTTCATGTAAGAAGGTTAAACAGATCCAGGGTAGGACAATTAGAATGCCTGTTTGTGAGCTGGACTCGTTAGAACTTGCTTCCCTGTCTGTTTGAAAGGGCAGCCTGGGACTTCAGTGATTTCTCTGATGGATGATTTCACTCCACCAAGTGGCTTCCCCTACAAATTCAGACTCTTTTCACAGGCTCTCCCTCAACCCCAAACACATTCTCATATCCTCCATTGGCCTGGCTCTTGCTTCAGCTGCCAACCACAGAGACGGAAATTAATCTGCCTGAGCTCTAGGAATTACATGTCTCTTGGATCTTCTCCCCTTTGAAAGGAGAATGCAGGGCCACTGTTGAGTGAGTCCTTTACAATTCCATTTTTTAAATGGTTCGATGCACTTTTGGAGAGGCTGAAGGAGGATGACGTGAGCATGTTGCAGCAAAGACTAGATCGTTCCTGCTGTCAGAAGCCTGGTTCTCCCATTCTCCATTCATTTTGCTTCCTTGAGGGAGAGCTCTGTCAGAGAGATCCTTGGTACCAAGCCCACCACCACCTCCACCCAAATACAGACCACCTTAAGGCGCCTGTTTTCTAACCATACTTTAAAACAAAAATACTCAAATGTAGAATTGTTTGTTTTTAAATGTGTTATCTTACAGCATGAATCCTTGCTCCCATTCATGTTTTCATCTTCTTTCCTGTTTGTAAATCAACATAATGTCACATTAAAGAGAATTTGCTTTCAGTCCTGTCTATGTATGGACTTATGTCAAATCAACTTCTATTACATGCCTCGTGTGAAGGAGGAGATTCCTCCTTCTGCTTAATTTAAGTGTGACCTTTGGACAGGATTCCCAGTGCCTGTTGATTTCTTAGTTTAGAGGAAGAAAGGGGACAAGTGTTTATTAAGAACTCATTGCGTATCAGGCACTGGACTGAGGGCTTGACAAACAGGATCTCTTTTGATCCTTCCAAGAACTCTGCAAGCACCATAATACTGAGATCCTCATTTTACAGATGTGGAAGCATACAGAGGTTAAGGGACTTGCCCAGGGTCCCACAACTAATAAATGTCTGAGTTCAGATATGAATTCTGTTCTTCCTGAATCCAGTCTCAGCCCTCTGTTTTAATCCCATCTATCAGCCCTCTATACCAACAGATGTCTCATAGATTGTGTTGATTGGGATGGGGGGAGGGCCCAGAGTAACCTAAATCAGGTCATTCAGGTACAGAGATGATCATTCACCCCAACCACCATTACTCCCTAGATCACCCTTGGAGGGCATCTCCTTGGAAGGACCCCCTTGCTCCATTCCTATCAGTTATCATGAGTATAAAGGTTCCCAGCCTAGGTTAAAGCATTTTACTGGGTGGTCAGGGCAATGGGAATACTTCTGCCTCTTCAGAGAGTGAGGCCTATGATAAATTTGGGGCTCAGGAGGCATAATCTATTCTTTTAAATTCAAGAAGAAATAAATGCAGTGACCACAATATTGTAAAGGAGACAGTATTGAAACACAGCTAAGCTCTGATCAGTTTTAATAACCCATCTCATTCCTAGGAATGGAAGATAAACCTCTCCCCGCCCCCCACCATGGTCTCTATAAAGAATGTGGCACTCCGTCATACTCATACTCTAGCTCTTATTTAGGTTGGCTGAACTGAATTTCTTTGTTATAGTGAAGAGTGTTCTGGGTGCTGGAGGAGAGGTATATTGGGAGAAAATTCAAGGCAGCAGCACAATTAAAAAATAATATCCCTAAGTAGAGTCGATGAACTGTCCTTTCCCTTTTCATCTGTTTGTTCTCTGGGCTTTTGTGCTGGTTCTCAATGTCTTCTCCAACCAGACATGTCCCGTAAGTGGGGGCCACCTCCCTTTGGCCTCCTGAGCTGTTTACATGCTGACGCTGATGCTCTGAGACTCGCTCTGTTTTGAGCGTGGCTTTTTAAATATGCTTTATCTAAGATCTGGGAGCTCTTTGCAGACATTAATCATTGTTCTCCACAGCTTTCCCAGGCCTGCAACAGGACCTTTGGGATGCGAGCTAGTGTCATTGACAGTGGCAGAAACTGAGGCAGCCAAAAGTATGCATCATGGAGTCAGGACAGGGGCGGGGCGGGGGCAGGGTGTGTTTAGTTCCAGAACAAACCTGGATGCTGCATTTCTGCACTTGCCATAGGAGCATTCACATGTTTCTTCTTACAAAGAGCCTTCTCTTCTGGCTCTCCCTTGTTCAGCTCTCCAAACCCTGGCTACTCTGGATGCTTCACGGCCTGTCAGCCCACCCAGCTCTTTTCTTTTTTATCTAGCATGTGTTTCTCCTGAAAGTGCTCTTTCCTCTACCTTTGGATATCTCAGTATGAACCAAGTTGACCCAAATCTCCCTCCTCCCTCCACAGAGACCCTCCACAGTCCAGGGGTGGGGAACCTGGATCCTCAAGGCTACATTTCCCTCCAGGTCTTCAAGTGAGGTCCTTTGACTGAATCCAAACATAATAAAAGACTTGCTCTGTGAGGTTTGGATTCAAAGGATCACTTTCTCCAGGATCAAGATGACTGACCAATGAGGATGCCTCATCGCGATACCCAGGCTCATCCTTGATTTCACCTTCGTCCATATAAAGATGACTAGATATTCCAAGCAGAAAGGGGTCGAGAGAGGCATAGCTTTCCTTATGTCTAGTCTCAGGCTTTCTGCCATGCTCAGTGAAAGCAGCTAGCATACTATCAACCCTCAGCCACATCTCTCTCCATTTGGCCATGATCCCACGTCAGCACTCAGTCACTTTGGTAACTCGTGTTTCCATCCAATATGCTGAAATTGATCCTCTTGGAGGGTCTATGTGGGTTCTTTGTATAGTAAGATATTTCTTGAATGTCCTAGAAATATGTAGGTCCCTGGTCCTGAAGTCCAAGACATAATGAAAATCCCAGTATCAGACTTAGAAGGAGCCTCAGTCATCCAGACCAATGCTCCAAAGGAATCCTCATTCTAACATATGAACAATGGGCATTCTGCCTCTGCTGGGAGAGGAGAGATCTGCTATCTCCCCAAAGGCAACCCTTCCCACTTGTGGACAACTCTCCCTATCAATAAGGACTTCCAAACCTCACATATAAACTAACTTCTTTGTGACTTACACCTGCTGAGCTCATAGAGGAGAGCATCCTTTAGCTGTAGAGATGGCCAGAATGAGAAGAGGTGACCTGGTGAAGGAGAAAGCAGTGGGGTGGATTCAGCTACCTGGAGTTCATATCCTGACTCTGGTAGCCACATCTGTGTGATTTTGGGTGAGTCTCTTCACTATTGTGGGCCTCAGTTTCCTAGTCTATAAAAATGGGTTTAATAATAACACCTCTTTCCCAGGGCTATTGTAAAAATTAGTGGAGAGCTGTATAAGCCTTAACATTATGTAGATGTGATTTATTCTTCCTCCAGGGAGATAGGTGGTATTGATGATAGAGGTTGGGGCTTAGAGTCAGGAAGACCTGAATTCCAATGTGCTCTAATGAAACTTCCTAGTTGTGTGACCCTGGGCAAGTCCTTTCATCGATCTCTGCTTCAGTTTTGTTTCCACAAAATGAGGGTTATGATAATAGTACCTGCTACCAAGGTCAGTTGTAAAATAAAATACACAAAGCACTTTGTAAACCTCAAGCACCATCTAAAGTCTATGGCTGTTATTATTCCCCCACAGTCTTCTCTTTGAGCACAGAGACCTGGTCTGTTTATGGCCTCAAAGGGAGAAAAAATAAATGGGCCTTTCCCTTCCTACAAGGTCACTTCTCAAGACCAGTCAATACAGGGAGAATGGTGAGTTAAACTTAAAAAGACAAATAGCCTCCCCTTCTTTCTCTGGCACACCGTAGTGGACTAGAATGCTCAGGGGATGATGAGTTCTGTTTATCTAAAATAGGGCAGAAGAAAAGGACTGACCAAATCCTGGGTTCTAATCATACTCCTGGTATTTGTTGGTTTAATCACCAAATGATTTTATTGCTATAAACCTCAGTTTCCTTTTCTGTAAAATTGATATCGTCTTGTGACTTCCCTCACAGGGCTATTATGGGGAAAGTGAGAGCTGAATGCAATGCATCCATCTTTTATTAGTATAATGACAACCAATATGTGAGCATGGGTTGGAACCCAGCCTGCCCATTGCAAATGGGAGGGGTTGTCATCTGCTAGTGGAAATCTCCATTTAATATACTAATGGCCCTTCTTAGTTTCACAGGCATCATTTCCTTATCATGTGCTTTGTCTCTGATGACTTGAGGTCTTGTCACTCCTTCAGCTGCTCATTCTGTCCATGAACTTGGGTTAGTCACCACTGCAAATGAACGTGTAGGTGGGGCAGGAACTGGGAGTGAAAAGACAGCGACTGACAGGACACCAGACTCAAGAGAAAGCACGATGAGTCAGCCCTCTCTTAGATCACTTCACTTTCTCGTGTTAGGCACAAGACCTATTCAGCCAAGGAAGTCAGTCCAGTCACCGAGCCTTTCCATGGGAAAAGAAAAGTCTAGGAGGCAGAAGACCAGGGCTCAAATGCTTATGTCACCAAATGACCTTGGAAGTGTGACTTAAGTAAGCCTCTGTTGATACCTTGTACCTCCTCACTCATGGGACTGTCCTAAAGATCAGATGAGAGAGATCTTGAAGGTCACCTGGCCCATCCCCCTCATTTCACAGATCAGGAAAATTAGAGCTGGGAATTAAATCCAGGTCTCCTGATTCTGTAGGGTTGTGGTCTTTCCACCCTGTTATGGTACTGCAATGCCAACGTATGACATCATTTCACTGGAGCTAGCCGACTGCTGTTATATTATTGTGCTCAGACAGTGTTCTCATGGCATCATTCGTTGTTATTCTCAGTGGGTCTAATTCAGTGTTTTCTGCACGCCTGAAAGTAATGTTTAGAAGCTTATCATTGTTATTTATCATCATCACCATCTCCATTTGCAGATGAAGGAACCTAATGCCCAGAGACATGGAATGACTTGCTGATGGTCAGTCAGTAAACATTTTATTAAACACCTTCTCTGTCCTAACCATTGGGCATACAGCAATTATATTGATCATTCATGTATTAATATATGTTTACCCATTATATTTTAATATAATGGTTGCATTAATAAGGCAATAGTTTATTATTATTATTATAACATTTATATGGCATTTAACTGTGTGCCAGACATTGTGTTTAAGTACTTTACACTTCTTATCTCAATTACCCTCACAATAATTCTGAGAGATGGGTACTCCTGTTTTGCCCATTTTACAGATGAGGAAACTGAGTTAGAGAGAGGTTCAGCAATTTGCCCAGGGTCACACAGTTAGCTATTCTTGAATTATCACCATTCTTCCTGTGGACCTGGTCTTTTCTGTCTGACCCTTCGATTGCATCAGTAGAGTTAACTGTAACGAGCAGCTTCCCTTTGCCGGTGCCGGGAAGTGACTATTCTGAGTTCTCCAGTCTGAAAGGCTTGTCTGGAGCACTGAGAGATTAAGATCCCAGAGCCTGTGTGTGTCAGAGGCAGGATTTGAACTTGGATCTTCTTAGATTTGAGGACAGATCTCAAGGCAATCTTTTGACTCGAAGACATCCTAGCCACTTGTTATGGTCTGACTTGTGTTTGAAAAAAAAATCAATATCTAGGACTTTTTTCCACCTGACCCCTTTTTCTCCACCCTAGCCAAAAGACACAGAGATGCCCTTCCAAGATTTCTGTGTCTTCCATCTCTCAGGAAACTGTTGTTGTAGAGTTCCCTCCACTGACCCAGATATTCAGTGAAAATCTCAGCCTGCCATGTTGTCTGGTAGTCCTAAAATGCCCCTTCTCAGTCCCTCAAAAACAGAATAGTTAAAAAATGAGGAGGGGGGGAGGCAGAGAGAGGTGCAATTCATGACTGCCTAGGCATAATGAAATCTGAAAGTGTATGTGCAGCAGGAAGTGTTTTGTCCCCTGTGCCCTTATTTCCCCAGATTGGCAGAGCCAGCCTGGCCTCCTACAAGCCCTTTGAGTATCAATGAATGTTCTTTGCCACTAGAAGAGGGATGAGTGAGCAGCATATCTAAATGAGCTCTCGGCAGCCCCTTTCATAAATCTCCCTGGTGTGTCATCTGCATACCCTTGACAAGGAGAAGGCTTTTCAGGGGAGGCTTAGTGCTCCCAGCTCAATGTGAACTGGGAGCTACCGATTCAGTTGTGTCTGCCAGCAGATGAGGGCTGGATGACCTTGGACAAGTTGAGTCACAAACACCAGACAGATAACATCTGTCAAGTGCTTAAAGTTCCTCAGAGAAGGGCTGCCTGCCTGACTACAAGGTGGTTAGTATCATGGTGTCTGCCTTGGTAGCATGCAATCTGAGTGCCCAGATTTCAGGACACGTTTTGCCCAATCTTAAAAGACCATTTTCCTGTCTCTGCTAAGCAAGATGGTGATTTGCACCAACCTTTCATCAAAACAACTCATAGACTTGCTCAGGTAAACATTGGTTTGTCATTTCCCCCCCCTCCCCCCACATCCCCCACCCTGCACTCCCTCCCCTGTCTGAGTCTCCTGCTTCTGAATACCTTTATTACTGCTGAGGGCATCGCTGGCCTTCCAGGCATGGAGGCCCTCAACCTCTCAGCCATCTTCAAGTCCTCATTCAGTGTGGCAAGACTTGGTGCTACCTGCCTTCACCATATCTCATGCATGTGTCCACACCCACACAACTATAGTCTAAGGTCAGATCCTCAATATCTCATCTCTGGACTCTTGCAATAGTTCTGGTTGACCTCCCTGCCTCCAATCTCTTTCCATCTCAACCCATCCAAAGTGAAACCAAACTCTATTAACACATTAACTCAGCACCAGCGCTCAATGACTTTGAGGCTCAAGCATCCCCTCCTCAGTTTAGCAGTAGAGTCCTTTACCACCTGACCCCTTCCTACCTTTATGACTTTCTTAGGTTTTACTTCTGTCCTATCATTGACTGGCCTCTTTACCCATTATGACTCTTGGTCACCTCCATCTCTTGACTCCCCAGCTTCCTTCCTGCCTCAACTAAAACCCCCCTTTTCCCAGGTCCCCAGCTTCCTTCTGATATCACTTTCCATCTACTTTATATTCATCCTGTATATTTCTCCCATGTTGTGTCCACCAATCAAAATTAAGCTTCTTGAGAGCAAGGACTGTATTTCTGACTTGGTTTACAGAGATTGATAAAGTGACTCATTGATGTGATTTCATGTGAAAATTGGTATCTTTAGTTCATTGACCCAGTTCATTCTTTCATTCGCAAAGCATTTATTGTGTGCAAGATACAATTCTGAGCCCTGAGGATGCAAATACAAAAGTGACAACACCCCTGCCACACCCCCAAGGAGCTCATAGTCTGTTGAGTTAGAGTTGGTGAGAGATTGGTGCTCATGAAGTACAGGTTACTGTTATGAAACCTCAGTGGACCAGGCAACCATACTGTGTCCAATTCCTGACCCTAGTGACATCCTTGGCAAATGCTCACAGAGGGAGCTGGAGGAGATTTTGCAAATTATCCCAACGAGAGCTCCTTAGGGCCAGTGGCTGTGTTTGCCCATGTTTCCTGCCCAGAGCTTCCTACAGTATATGTGCTAACAGTAATGGAATGATGATGATGATGATGATGATAAAATTTTATTTATTGTTTTATTTATATTGCTTAAAATCACTTAAGAATATTATTTTATCCTCACAACAACCCTGGGAGTTGCCATTGTTGTGCCTCTTTTTATGTAAAAAGAAACTGAGGCAGATAGAGGTCAAATGAGTTTCCCAAAGTCACAGAGCTAAGCAAGGGCCTGAGGCTTGATCTTTCTGAATCCTTGGCCAACATTCTATCCACTGTTACCTAGCTGCCTCTGTTAATATGTTAATACATGGCTGTATTAAGTCATTAAGGAAGAGCTGACAATTCCAGCACATTCCAAAAATCTTAGAGTGATTTTCAACATTATATCATTCTTTTAGTCAGTTTCCATATGAAATTGTAAGTTACAGAGACAGGATTTGAACTCTGGTTTTCTCCCTCCAGGTTCGGTTCTCTTTCCGCTAGACCATTAATACTAACTTGGAAGACAAACATTGGCTGGGTGTGAAAGAGATGAGGTTAGATGAGGTTCTTTTTCAAACAAAAAACTTGGAATTTTTTGAAAAGTAGATGGAAAAAGAAAACATCATTTTTTAAAATTTATTTATTTAAACTTTTTACATTAATTTTCACAAAATTTTGGGTTCCAAATTTTCTCCTCATTTGTCCCCTCTCCCCACCCCAATACACCAAGCATTGTAATTTCCCCTATCGCCAGTCTGCCCTCTCTTCTATCATCCCTCCCTTCCCTTGTCGCCATCTTCTCTTTTGTCCTGTAGGGTCAGATAACTTTCTATTCCCCATTACCTGTATTTCTTATTTCCTAGTAGCAACAACAATACTAACCAGTTGTTCCTAAAACTTTGAGTTCCAACTTCTCCCCATCCCTCCCTCCCCACCCGTTCCCTTTGGGAAGGCAGGCAATTCAATATAGGCCATATCTGTGTAGTTTTGCAAAAGACTTCGATAATAGTCATGTTGTGTAAGACTAACTATATTTCCCTCCATCCTGTCCTGCCCCCATTGTTTCTATTCTGTCTTTTGATCCTGTCCCTCCCTGAGTGTTGGCTTCAAATTGCTCCCTCCTCCCATTGCCCTCCCTTCCATCATCCCCCCCACCCTGCTTATCTCCTTCTCCCCCACTTTCCTGTATTGTAAGATAGGTTTTCATACCAAAATGAGTGTGCATTTTATTCCTTCCTTTAGTCGAATGTGATGAGAGTAAACTTCATGTTTTTCTCTCAGCTCTCCTCTTTTTTCCCTCCACTAAAAAGTCTCCTGCTTGCCTCTTCTATGAGAGATAATTTGCCCCATTCCATTTCACCCTCTCTCCTCCCAATATATTTCTCTTTCACCATTTACCTTAATTTTTTTCAGATATGATCCTATCCTATTCAATTCACTGTGTGCTCTCCATCTCTGTATGTGTGTGCATGTGTGTCTGTGTGTGTGTCTGTGTGTGCATGTGTGTGTGTGTGTGTGTGTGTGATCCCACCAACTACACAAATATTGAAAAGTTTCAAGAGTTACAAATATTGTCTTTCCATGTAGGAATGTAAACAGTTCACCTTTGGTAAGTCCCTTATGACTTCTCTTTGCTGTTTACTTTTTCATGCTTCTTCTCATTCTTGTGTTTGAAGGTCAAATTTTCTTTTCAGCTCTGGTCTTTTCATCAAGAATGCTTGAAAATCCTCTGTTTCATTGAAAGACCTTCTTTTCCCCTGAAGTATTATACTCAGTTTTGCTGGATAGGTGATTCTTGGTTTGAGTCCTAGTTCCTTTGACTTCTGGAATATCATATTCCATGCCCTTCAATCCCTTAATGTAGAAGCTGCTAGATCTTGTGTTATCCTGATTGTATTTCCACAATACTGGAATTGTTTCTTTCTAGCTGCTTGCAATATTTTCTCCTTGATCTGGGAATTCTGGAATTTGGCCACAATGTTCCTAGGAGTTTCTCTTTTTGGTTCTCTTTCAGGCGGTGATCCTTGGATTCCTTCAATACTTATTTTGCCCTCTGGTTCTAGAATCTCAGGGCAGTTTTCCTTGATAACTTCATGAAAGATGATGTCTAGGCTCTTTTTTTGATCATGGCTTTCAGGTAGTCCCATAATTTTTAAATTGTCTCTCCTGGATCTATTTTCCAGATCAGTTGTTTTTCCAATGAGATGTTTCACATTCTCTTCCATTTTTTCATTCTTTTGATTTTCTTTGGTGATTTCTTGGTTTCTCAGAAAGTCATTAGCCTCCATCTGTTCCATTCTAATTTTGAGAGAACTATTTGTTTCAGTGAGCTTTTGAACCTCTTTTTTCATTTGGCTAATTCTGTTTTTGCAAGCATTCTTCTCCTCATTGGCTTTTTGAACCTCTTTTGCCAATTGAGTGAGCCTATTTTTCAAGGTGTTATTTTCTTCAGCATTTTTTTGGGTCTCCTTTAGCAAGATATTGACCCATTTTTCATGCTTTTCTTGCATCTCTCTCATTTCTCTTCCCAGTTTTTCCTCCACCTGTCTAACTTGATTTTCAAAATCCTTTTTGAGCTCTTCCATGGCCTGAGCCCATTGGATATCTATTTCAGATGTTTGGGATACAGAGGCCTTGACTTCTGTCTTTACCTGATGGTAAGCATTGTTCTTCCTCATCTGAAAGGAAAGGAGGAAATATCTGTTCACCAAGAAAGTAACCTTCTATGGTCTTATTTTTTTTTCCCTTTTCTGGGCATTTTCCCAGCCAGTTACTTGACTTCTGACATTCCTCTCCACACCCCCCCCCCCCCACTAGTGCTTGGGGTCTGAGATTCAAATGCTGCTTCCCACCCTTAGGGCTTTCAGAGGGGGGCAGGGCTGCTATTCAGTGGGATTAAGTTCTGGTGCTCAAGTGGGGGCAGGGCCACCACCCAGGCTCTGTTCCCTCAGGGGGTTTATGCGGAGACCTTCAACAATGGATTGAGTTCCTGTCTGCTTTGGGAGCCCGGGTCTGCTGCTGCCTCCCAAGGGGGCCTGAGTTATGGAGACACCCCGCTCCCCTCTTGGCCAGCCCAGAAGTCTCTCTCATTGACCTGTAGTGCCTGTGGTTTGAGGGACCTTTTCGAAAAAGAAAACATCTTAAAGTGAGCTTTCTCCAGCCTCCGAGACTGCATAAAAGTGGTTGTAATTGCCACACCAGATTTAAAATTTCACTCAGAAACCCACTTGAATATTTACCCATTTATCTGTTATGTTATGGGGTGGCACATGTTAAAATGTCCATTGTCATTTTTGCCAGTGTTAATGATTCTGGTCCTGCCTCATGGCACCTGTGTTCTTGCCTAAGGTACCTTTGTAGCTCTAGAACTGGAATGGAGCCCAGATTCCATCCTGTCCAACATTCTCATTTTACAAATGAGAAACTGAGATGGACTTGGAGCTCAGGTTTTCTGATTCCAGGCCTAGAGTCTTTTTTAGAGCATCATTTGCCTTCATAATAGACAGTATCCCTGGGGTGGCTTCTCCTAATGATGGTTCAGCAGCCTGCATTTTTTCAGAGGATGTCATTAATCCAGAAGCTTTGAAAGCTGGAATCCAGTTGGAAGACTTCTGGGGGAGGGAGAAAGGGAGTACATGTGAAATCCCCTTTCTTTCTTCCACAGAAGGTCTAATTTTGGCTTTCTTCATGATGGAACCTTGGAGATAGTTCTCCAGGAAGAACCCAGTTGACTCCTTTCCCCCTGATTGGCTAGGAGCTTAGGGATCTTCCCAGTCAATTAATCATGTCTCCCCATCCCTTGCTGGCATTCCCATCTTGGTGTCTACATCTGGCCTCGATTTTTCCTTGCAGTCTGAAAAGAATGAGAGAGAGAGAGGAGCAGTGAGAAATATGTGTGGAATCTTTGTATCATTAAGGGCAATTTATCTTGTGTGATACCAGAACAAATTGTGGCTTCCACCAAGGACCTGCCTCTTTCTTTGAGAGGTATGAGAAAGTTCCATTGATTTCCACATTCCCCTTACCAGGGTTTCAGGTCAAGTGTGCATTTAAAATGTGGAATGATGACCCTCTGAATTTTGAGTGGAGAATAAAAGTGACTATTTACTTTTGCGAGTATTCAGACATTGGGTCAACCTCACAAAGATCCATGATGGGGCTGGACCCACATTTCATTTCCTTTGAGCTAGTTCTGTCTGCATGTCTCTGATTTTTCTCTTGGGCCATATCCAGAACCTTGAAAGTTTGGAATGTTTACTGTTCTTCAAGGAATCTGATGTGGGAGGGAAGTACTCAAATTCCAACCTTTGGAGTCCTGGATTTAGAGGTAGGAAGACTTGGCTTCTCACTTTGCCCACTCAGTGCTAGCTTTGTGGTACCCAGCCCCCTCTGAACTTGTTTCCCCAACATTCTTCATCTTCCCCCTGTGCCTTGTCTATGAATTTAAGCTCTGCTTTCATTTACAGTTGGAAGGAAGGAAGTTTAATTTAAACTTCATTTTCCTTTGCTATTTTTTGAATCCCCCGTTAAACTGGATAAATCAGCTATCATGTGGACCCACTTCCCTATCATTTCTTCAATATGTAGGAATGCATTTATTGGGTAGAATTGAATTGGTCAATATTACCAAAACACCTCCATGGGGGCTGTCATCTGTGGGACTTGATTTTCTATCTGTTTCTAGAGAATTGTATTGTTTCTTATTTAAATAATCAAATCAATCTGGCCTCTGTGGCCCATTCAAACTCTGAGACTGTTATTCTGTCTTCATGAACTGATGGAAAAGTATTTATTAAGTGCTTACTGTATTTCAAATACTGTTCTAAATCCTGGCCTTCGTAATTTGAATAGAGAACACAGGAATTGAGAGCAGGGCCTGACTGGGTCCTTCTCCTCTCCTTTGAACTCTTGTCTTTTCATATTCAGTTCTGCATTATAGTGATTTATGACTGTGATGGAAAACTGCTGGAGACAGGGAACTCTTCCTTATGCCTCCTTGACTCTCACCTTCTTGCACATAGTAGATACTCCATAAGGACAATGGAGTAGAACTGCATTGGTTTGGTTTGAATTGAGAGTGAGAACTGTTGATTCATTTGTGTCTGTATCACCAGCACCTAGCACAGAGCACCAGAAATGATTGCAGATTGACAAAGTGGTGGGTTTACGATTGAATTGAATTGAATGTACAGTTCAGGCCCCTCCTACCTCTTAGAGATTTTGAATCTCTGTATATCTTTTAGCCATTTTCCTATCAGTGATAAAACACCTCTCTCTAATCTCAAGTTATTTTAATGGCTTTTGTAATAAACCCTTCCTAAATGAATTTTTCAGAAGTTGAAATAGGACCTAGAGCTGAATGCCAGCTCAGTGCCTTTATTCATTCATTCAACAAATATTTATTAGACATCCAATGTGTACAAAGCTCTCCACAATATACTGGTACAAATAGACAGTTGGATGAGATACCACCTTGACTTCTCTTTATAGATCTTGCAAATTAATGGGGAGATAAGGGATAGACGTAGATGATTATAAACACAGTATTAGAGCAGGTAGTTGGCATAGTGGATAAATCACTGGGCTTAGAATCAGGAAGACACATCTTCATGAGTTCACATCTGACCTCAGACACGTAATAGCTGTTTAAACTAGGCAAGTCACTTCACTCTGTATACCTTAGTTTCCTCTTTAATAACATGAGTTGGAGAAGGAGATGGCAAATCCCTCCAGGAATTTTGCAAAAAAAGCAAAACAAAACAAAAAAACCCTAAATGGCATCACAAAGAGTCATAAATGACTAAAATATCTCTACGGTGATGACCAAACACCAATATTTCATAAATACAGTTGATTGGTTGATTGGTTGGATGTTGTCCTTCATCTTCAAAGAGGACCAAAATGACATCACCATGATAAAGTGAAGTTTCAGCGTGTCTGTCTGTGGCTGATCAGACCAATATGAGCTCAGAATGCTCTACCACAGTTGGGCACAGGTAGTCCTTGTGAATATTTGGGGTGGATATCCCAAATTTGTGCATCCTGCATTTACTTTGTGCCATCTCAATTCTGCTTTGCTCAAAGATCACAGCACCCTTTCTTATACGGGCTTGCCATGCTGAGCAGTTCTGTGCCAATGTCTCCCATGTTGCACAGTGAAATCCAAAGTTCTTGAGAGAGGCCTTGAGAGTGTTCTTGTATTATTTCTTCTGGCCATCATGTGATCACCAGCCCCATGCAAGTTCTCCATAAAATAGTCTTTTTGGCAAACGTACATTTTGCATTCAAACAATGTGACCAGCCCACTGGAGTTGTGCTCTCTGAAGCATAGTTTGAATACTTGGCAGTTCAGCTCAAGCAATTACTTCAGTGTCTGGTACCTTATCCTGCCAGGTGATCCTCAGAATCTTCCTAAGACAGTTCAGATGGAAGCAATTCAGTTTCCTGGCATGGCGCTGGTCGATTGTTCATGTTTCACAAGGATATAACAGTGAGGTCAGCACAGTGGGTCGTAGACTTTCAGTTTGGTAGTCAGTCTAATACCTCTTCTCTCCCAAACTTTTCTTCAGTGTCTCCCAGATAATGAGCTAGGTATGGCAATGCATTCATCAACCACTGTCAATGTGTACATCCCTGGATGTCCTAAGTGATAAGTATAAGTGAACTTATCCACAGTATTCAAAACTTCTCCATTTGTTGTAACCAATATGGATGGTGTGGTGGTGGCTGGTGGAGCACCTGTGTTTTTTTGGTGTTAATTATTAGGCCAAAATTAGCACAGGCAGCAGAGAATTGATCCATATGTTGTTGCATTTCAGTTTCAGAGGCTGCACTGAGTGTACAATCATCTGTGAACAGCAAATCATGCACCAACACTCCCTCCACTTTGGTCTTGGCTTGTAGCTTGTCAAATTGAAGGGGTGTAGGGTGTGTTTAGGGAGGACCAGTACCTTTGGTGTGATGGCTGCCAAGCCCTTTCTGGGGCCCTTTCCACCTTTGATATCCACCTGTACCGCCTAACTCTCACCTGTGGCTCCAAGAAGCTGCAGCATGCTCAATGGCCACACCCTGGTAAACCATTTCGGCAGATGGGCGGCCAAACGAGGTTGAGGGTAACCAAGGGTTCTCAGACCCATTGGTGAGTCAGGGGTGTGTCTACCCCAAGTATGTGAAGACTTCATCTGGTGGAATGGGCGGATGAGAACAATTTGTTCCAACGGCCATGAAGGCAGATGAACCAGGCAATGTGGAATGCTTAGAGCTTGGTTAGACACCAAAGACACCAAGATCACTCACTGCATCCTGAGCCATCACCAGCCGTCTTGACTCTGCCCTGCCACTGGACTATGATGACTCAGGAGGAGAGAGTGAGGCTGACAATTTCGTGCAACTCTGCCTCACTTAAATCCAATTTATGCATGAATCAAAAGACATCACCCATACCATTTCATTAATGCAGTTACATAATTGAAGAACATTTTATATGTTGCCCAAGAAGAGGATTTATTTACTTTGGACAAACCAATGCTCTCTGGGTCTCAGTGTCCTCAGTATTAAAATGAAGAGAATAGACCAGGTGACCAGTCTCTTCTTGTTCTAAATCTGTGGAAATCAAGAAATCAGTTATGCTTCTCTATTCCCCAAAGACAGACAGACAGACACATCTAACTCCCTTATCCACACATTGATTTTCTCTGAAGGAATTCCGGTTGATTTGCATGTTCATGCTGGTTGTCATGTCCCCCATCAAGCACTGTCTAATGATACCTTCTTTGAGTTGATGATATATTCTACTTCTGCCCCTTTATCAAGCCAGTAATGGAGTTGCAGAAAGAGTGTAGAATTTGCAGTCAGAAGACGAAAGTTCGAATCCCAGCTGGGCTACATGTTATCTGTATGACTCTTAATTTTTATCTCATGTGCCTACTCTGTAAAGCCTGAAGGTTGGACTCACTGACTGCTAAGATCCCTTCTAGCTCAATATCCATGACTGAATATGAATATTCATTCGTATGTTGGTGATATAAATCAATAAGGGGGGACACAGTCATCAGATAATCTGTCAATAAACAATTATGAAGTGTCAGGTCAGGCACTTTTCTGAGCACTGTACACACAAAGAAAGACAGTCCCTGCTCTGAAAGAGGTCACGGTCTACTGGGGGCAGCCACATGTAAACAGCTAAATACAAGCAGTTATATCCAGGTGAAACTGGAAATAACCAACGAAGGACGGTGCTAGACTTAAGAAAGAATGGAACAGGCTTGCCATATGTAGAAGGTGAGAACTTAACTGAGACTTGAAGGGACCCAGGACATGGAGTTGAGGTAAGAGAATATTCCATGGAGCAGGAACAGGCAGGGAAAATGCTCAGTGTCAGAAGATGGAATGTCTTGTTCAGGAAGCATCCAGGAGGCCACTGTCACTGCATCAAAATGTACATCACTTGTACCTCTCCACACCACACATCACTGCTGCTCTACCCATCTCTCCCTCCTATCCCCTCCTAGACCACAGGAATCCTACACAATCTTAGAGCAAAACACAGTTAAGGTGTGGTTGAAGAATAACTGAAAGTGCATCCCAAATCTATTACCCGTATTTGCCAGACACTGGCCTTGCAAGACAACTTAACACTTTGGTTAAAGAAAACACAAGGTGTTTACTGTTTGGATTTTATTTCCTTGACCGTAAGGAAAATTAATGTCCAACCCCAAAAGATACAGGAACCATGATAGACTCTTGGGGCATTCTCATTAAAAAACAAATTTAATTGATAACTTTTATTTTTGCACCATCATTTCTGGAAGGTGTATTCTGAAAACTGAATCTCTCCATTTAACAAAAGCAGATAAGCCCCAAACTCCAAATTATATAACTGTGAATAATATTGTGCTTGCTACTCTGCTCTGGCATCCCCCTTGCCTACTTGCTAGAAGAGGGCCTCACTGTGGATTGGTTATTCATTGCCTTCTAGCCCACTTTCCTTTGAGGAATCTTTTCTTTACCACTGTTCTCATCTTGTGTGTATTGTTCTTTCTTTCGTCCTGTGTCATCAATTCATAATAAGTCTTCTCATGTTTCTCTGAATTCCTTATATCTTTACTTCCTGTCTGATAATTTTCTATTAACCAAGATAAAATAGACAATTTACTGGTGTAGTTGATAAAATGCTGAACTTGGAGTCATGGAGAATGAGTTCAAATCTGGCCTTAGACATTTAATAAGTTTGTGATCTTGGACAATTGTCTTTTCATCACTCTGCCTCAGTTTCCTCATTTTAAAATGTGGGTTATAATAGCATCTGCCTTCCAAGGTTACTGCAAGGCTCAAAAGAGATAGTACGTGGAATGTGTTTTGTAAATCTATAAAGTGTTATGTAAGTGCTGGTCAGTATTAATTATTATTACATTCATATACAACCCTTTTTTTCAGTCATTCCTCAGTCTGAGAGGATCTACTTATTTCAATTCTGTGACTTTAAAGAGATTACTGCTATGAAATGTTTGACTGGTGTTGGCCCCTTGTCTTGGAGCTCCTGGAAATCTTCCCTCTCTCTTTCCTCTGATGGTATTCACGCACTTCACCACAATTTGCTCCCTCATTTCAACTGATCACCAACTCCAAACCAGGAAAATCACTTAACCTTTCTTTTCCAATCCACCACAAAAATCCTTAGGATGGCCACATGCAGTTGAGCAAGCTTGCTAAAGCCAAAAAGAATGAAGCTCCTCTCATTTGCAGAGCTCTTGGCTCCAGATGGAGTGAGAAATTCATACCTTTTTCAAGTCGTGTGGGCTCCCCCCACCCCCCATTCCTCCAGCCCATCTGGTTCTCTGGAGGTCTTGGAATCCAGAAGAGTGGCAGTTCATTGGGTGGAGATCCAAAAAAGACAGCTCGACTGTGAAACAAAATTTACATTCCAGAAATGCTGAAAGAGTGAGATCGCCACTCCATGACTGCAGTAGCAAGTAAAAAACATCTGGATTTTAGGTGTCATCATCAATTATAACATGAAACAGCCTGAACTCTCTCTCTGCCTCTTCCTTTGCTACCTACTTTATTTAATTTACATATTTTAAAGACTACCTAATCAAAGGATGAAATGTTCTTGTTTTTAGTATCAAAAAAGGTTGCAACTAACATGCTATTTTAGGGAAACAGATGAAGCTCCTGTCTGCCCAACACATTGGATTTCAGCATTTTTGTAAGTGTTGACATGGGTTCCACCCTTGGATTTCTTACGGAAACAGCAGCAGGGCTCGGGTCACAAAGAAGACCTCCAGTAAGGTCCTGACATTGCCTTTTCTATATAGTACTTTCTAAGTGGTGCATTTGCCTACCCTCAGTGGGAAGACAATTCAGATGACAACAAATGTCTCTTACTTTCTGCTGAAGTAACAGACAAGAGTCTATTCTTATTCACTGATCTTCCTGCAGACTCTGAGAACTAGACAATTGGGCTTTAGTTCTTGGCTTTTCATTAGAATTCAGGACCTAAAAAGTTCTCCAAAGTTCCTATTCTCTGACCACTGGACACCGTTGCCTTTGTACCTTCTTCCCAACCTCCAGGAGCTGTTTCTGCCAGTTTTCCTGGGTAAAGATTTCTCTACTTGACCTGTTTTGCCAAAATTCCTCATGAATACTCTTGACTTTGCTAAGTGTGAAGGCTTTATATTGAAAGAAGATCGGATTTGTTTCAGACTTCCATTTGTCCAACCTCAGGCAGCCAAGACATGCCTTTCATGTCCTCATGTTGTATGGGATAATCACTTATGGTTGTTTACATTTGAGAAAGTAATTGGGGTTCACAGGAGTAATGAAAGAGTCCCAGAGGGATGCTCGCTTGAGAACAATATGGTATCAGGACATTTCTAGTCCTTACTTGCAAAGTTTGGCTGTCCTACATGATTCAGTCACATGGATTTGATTCTTATCAGAAATATGCAGGTAAGGCCAGTCAGAGAATAAACAGGTACCACTGCCTATGTTGTGAATTGCAAAGGGACATCTTTGAAATTTGCTCTCCTTAAACATGGAAGGTAGATCACAGAAGATTTGACATGAAAAAGTATGTCAGTGGTTCTGTAAGTCATGCCATTAAGGTACATTCTCAGCCCTCGTGTGCCTGGAGAGAATGGTAAAAAAATTATTGTAACTCACTTGTATTTTAGAACTTCTTGTCACTTTGCATGGAATTTTCCTTTCTTTGCTCATCTATAAATTGGATATGAAACCAATATGTTCATGGTAAATTCTGGTAATATTCAATCTAGTGATCAACTCATTGTTGCCTGAAAAAGGCTCAAGATTATTAGATTGTGAATTAAACATTCTGATAAGTTACCTAAGCACAAATGTTAAATCCTAGGTATAATTCCCCTGGCAAACTGTATGTGCCAAAGCTCTCCATCTTAACACTGGTGTAGATGACCAGCATGCAAACTGTTTGTTTTCAGTTAAAGTCAAACCCAATTAGGAAATTCATCCATAGAAGATTCCAAAGCCCAATATATGTTCTCCAGTAGAAACCATGGGTAATTGTGAATCTATTGGTCAACTCAGTTGATTAGAAACCTAGTATGATAAGAAAGAACCTCAGAGAATTCAGGACATTTGTCTTTAGGCATGCAAATGGTTACTTAAGCTCACTGTTAATACTGGAACTCAAGTTTTTGGCTTTCTAGCCCACAAACTGTTTCCACTATCTCATGATCTTGTTTACTTAGGACTTATTTCATTTGCCCCATTCATTAAGCCTAGTAGTACTCGAGGATCTCTGTCATGTGGAAGGATTGAACTTGTCCTTTTTAACCCAAGGGAGCAGAAATAGGAATGGTAGGCAGAAAATGCAAATCACCACCATCACCACCACCATCATCATCATCCTCTTCCTCATCATCGTCACATAAGGATAACCTTAACCACGAAAGTTACACCCAAAATAATCCAGATTGCCTTCAGAGATGGTGGACTCCCTGGTCACTGGAGCTATTCAAACTGTAGAAAATCATTTATGAGGCATGGCGTGGGGATGGGGTTCCTCTTTCTGATATCGGTTGTATCCGGCAGCCTCTGAGGTCTGAGATTTGGGGAACTCCAATGTTGTTTCCATCTAAAATGTTCTCTGATTTCTGTGAAAAACAAAACAAAACGTTACAGCCTCAAAAGCCAACCCAGATCTGCTAACCAGTGAGAAGATGATTTCTTTTCATGTGAAGCAAAGGAAGTTCTAGGCTGTGATTCAATCTAGAGAGGTGAGCTTAGTGGGAACTTACAGGGGTTGCCCATGAATCTAAAGGCTGGGTGACATTTTTGTTCATGCCTTATGAGCCCTCATAATAGCCCTTCACCATACCATCACTGGTGCAGACAAGCGTTAGCTTTCATTGATGAAAGGGCTTCCTTTCCTTCTCCCATCCATGAAGCCTAGGGGAGGTTGGCACTGTCTATGGTGATTGCTTCCTTCCATCAGCAACTGCCACACTCTCTAGTGATATATACATCCTTGCTTTTGCAAAGGGTTGGGAGGCATTCAGATAAAACCTTTGGAAAAAAGAAATTAATGTATTGCAAAGGCCACAAATTTCGGTAGGAGATCAGAACAGACAAAACTTTACTGCTTTAGGACCTGGAGTAACCAAACATTGAATTAGGGCTGCTGTTGTTCTCAGTCTGTTCTTTAAGAACAGGGTCCCAGGGAAAACTCGCTTTATAAGGAATGGTATTTGTGCCTTAGAGCAAAGGCGGGGGTGGTGGTGAGAATTTTGGCCTAGTATTGATGATCCACCACACACACACACACACACACACACACACACACACACACACACACACACACACCCCACACACACTTTTGTGGTTTGTTTGCATATTTCCTATTCTTGGAAATAAATTTGCTTCAATATCAGTGTAAACAAAGACTTGGCAGGCTTTTGTAATCTCAGGTTAATTTAGTGATATATGGATTTACCAGTTCCCTTCTTAGTCAAGAACCATTGTGCCAGAGGCCTAGGGAAAAACTGAACCAATATGTAATTTTACCCACAAAACATGTACACATACAGCACAGCACATGGACACCCACACACTTCGTAAAGACATCCTGAAATACCAAGAGTAGTTGGACAAAAGGCTCTCTCAAAGACGTTCTAAGAGAATCAAGTGTCCCTGCTGGAAGAGAGATGTCAGAGGCCATTGAGCCCAATGCCCTTTTGCCATCTCTTTGATAGGTCCCCTAACTCAATCCTGACCCCAAATACTGAATTACTGACTCCCAGAGGTACAAAGGAACTCTGAGACTAAATTCTCTAGCCAAAATTCAGACCAAAATTCTCTCTACAATATAATAATAAGAAGAAAGGTATCATCCAGTATTTATTTGAGGAACAACAAGGACAGGAAATCTCTATTCCAGAGGCAGCTTATTCTACCTTGGGGCACCTCTTACTGTTAGGAACATTTTTCCCAACCACAGTCTCTTTCTACTGATGAGTATTCTCCCCTCTGCATCATAACAGAAAAGATCCATATAGATTGATGATCTTGAGATCACTGAGTCTTAAATCTCATAAGTGAGAGACATAATTAAAGTGATTCCTTTGCAAATCAATATTCTTGCAGTCTTGTTTCTTCATTTCCTTTGTATTGGGGGAAATAGCTGAAAAGAAGCCTACTTCTGAGGCATCAAGTAGTGACCTCTAAATATGCAACTTCGATACATCAGGTACATATCCTTTCTTGTGTGGATCCCTCTTTCATCAGTGAAGATCTTAACTTCTCTATAAGTTAGTTGATCATCTTTGAGAGTTGGTGTGATTTCTAACATTCTCCACTCTATGGCCAATGGTGATGCGCTTCAGTAAACACATAGGTAGGTTTGTCTACAGGTGATAGAAACACATGGTCCTTCCATTGGTAAGGTGATTGGTCCCCTTAGCACGGAACTCCATCCTTTAGCTGAGCCAGATTGTCTAACAAGCAGTACAAACTCATCCAACTGAATCCATCTAGGTGGCTTCAGATGATTTTTCATATCCATACATCATAAATATTTTGCAATACCTTGGCATCCACCCTGCCCCTCCACATATCCTTATGACCAGAGCCTCCCACCCCAACAGAAATCATATTCTACAAAGTTTTCTCTTTTTCAAGCTAAATATTTCTAATTATTTATACCTAATCTCAACCTCAACTCCTGTTTTGACATCTTAGCTTAGGAACAAAAATTTAATCCAATTCATTTATTTTACAAAAAAGAAAGAAAGACTTGCCAATTGGCTCAACATTTCTTTTAAACACTCCCTCCCCCACTCTAAATCTCCTTTTATTGGCCACTGTCCCCTTTATGTGTAGTTTCTTTTATTAAAATGCCATCTCTCTGAGATCAGGGGATGTCTCACTATATCTAATCTCTCTGTTTTGTTTAATGTTTGGTACCTAGTATGAGTCTAATAAACACTTTTAAAGTTTATTCAGTCTTTCATCAGGTCCATACTTGAACCCTTTTTGGTTTGGCAAGATCTGACAGTGCCTTTGTTTTCCTAATATTTTCTTAAAAACTCAAAGTCCCCTGAACTCTAGACTGAGGATTCAGAGGTAGATTTCTATGCCACAGGTTTGTTGAAGTGTGGAAATGTGTTCATTATTCTGTCTGAGCATTTCAAAGCATTTTTTAGTTGATTCAAGAAGGCATCCCAATCTAACCTTCTGTTTACCTAGGCTTAACAATTTGACAGTAAAGTAGAAAATTGGATATTTAGGTATCATTTTGAAGCTTGCAAGGGATTTTAATGAATTTCTCTCTTTATCATTTCCTGTTTTTTGTTATTGCTACAAAGAAATACTAGTAATTTTATTAGTTTATTTTGTATTTCTCTATTATATTTTTATGATGTACCTTGTGGAAGCTATTAAAAGACAGGTAGTTTCTTTGCTGATTCTTTAGAGTTTTCTAAAGAAAGGCACGTATCATTTGAAAATGGTAGCTGTTTTTAATCCACTTCACTTGTGACTGTCCTTTAATTCTTTCTTCTGTCTTATAAATATGGATCCTTATTCTAAAGTTCTATTTAAAAAAAAAAAAGGTTAAGGAGAGGGAGAAACCCTGCTTTACTTTGGTACTTATTGAGAAATACCTAAGAACTTTAGGTGCATTATCTCATTTAAGCCTCACAACTCCTGGAGGAATGTATATAATATTGTATCTCCTTCTAATAAATGAGGACAATGAGGTTGGGAGGATTAAGTTGTTTGGTCTGGAAATAGTGATAAAACTTTAGTCAATACTACTACTGCCTTTTCAAAAGGCTTCCCATATGGCTAGTAAGCATGAGAGGTGAGATAAGAATGCCCGTTTTCTCAATGTTAAATCCAGAACTCTACTCACCATTCCATATTGTCTTTTTGGAGGATAAATACATCGTTATCTACCCACCAGTCCCAGGAAGCTTGACTCCTTGGCTTAACTTTGAGCTGACAGTTCAACCTATTTCTACAGTTTTTTTTCCCATTTTAAAAGAGAAATATGGACTGAACATAACATCAATTTGAGCTTCAGGAAATGAAAAATTTAACATTTGCAGCTGGCAAAGATCGATACATTTCACATTAGACTCTTCAGGAGCATTTCATGCATATGCTCCCTGACACTTGTTAAAAAAAAAAAAATCTTCAGTTCTGGAGAGAGATTCTGCCTGAGGCATCCAATAATCTTAATTTCTTTATCAGCCAGACATCAGAGCAAATGTTTGTACTTTACCTGTGTGTTTTATTTTTATTCAGAGGATAGTTCAGGAGCTCTTGCTGTGAAACTAGGTTGTTAATTATGCCAGCCCAAAAGGGAGTACAGGCCCCCCAGACTGTGTGTATCTCTAGTTAAGAAACAGCAAGATTTGGGAAGGGGCACAGAGATGTTTTAGTTAGAAACCTTTTCTGTTTATTTATGACCAAAGTTAAATATTTTCATCTCAAACATTATTATTGGACAATGGTAAAAATGTTTGTGGTCTGAAGAAGGCACCTAAACCCCACTTATTCTGTGGCTATCTCCTAATGCTCTTAACCTCCTCTCCCTGAAAGCTTCCATACCTTGAACGTGGTTGCTCAGGTGTTTGCAGAGTGTCTAGCTGTACATCCTGTCAGCTCCTGTAACTGTTGTTTTTCCTCATGTGCTCTTGAATTACATGTATCCTTATTTCTCACATCACCTTTTGCCATGAAATAAACTCTACTCTTTGTGGAAATCAATCTATCAACATGTATTTAAGTCACAGTTGTGCACTACACATACCAAAAACAAACCAGATCCTGCCCTCATGGAACTTATGTTTTATCAGAGGAAACAACATGCAAATATCTGATTGTGTAGACATAGGTAACTGGGACTGTCAGGAAAGGCATCTTATGGAGAGCAATACCTGACATGACTTCAGTCTAAATGAGAGATTTTAAGCAGTGTACACTACACATTGTTCTCTCTCAAAACCTTAGAAAGGACATAGGATACTTCCTAGAATAGAAGATATTAGAATCTGGAGTAAATTTAGAGATCATCTCTTCTAATCCCCTCATTTATACAAATAGAAAAAAAAAATGAGGCCCAAAGAATCAGTGGCTTACCCAAGGCTATACCATGAATAAATGGTATCCTTGACTTTGACTCCAAGCCTTCTGGTGCATGGTCAAGTGATCTTTTCAGGCTAATCCAAAGCATGACATGGGATGAAGGATGGGGCATTGTTTGGTGGGTCTAGAAAAACTGGCTCTTTTCCCCTGAGCAAGTCTCTTAAGTTAGCTGGGTCTTAGTTTCCTTACCTGGGTAAGTTTCCTTACCAAAAAAGTGCAAGAATGGAGCCCAGTAGTCTCCAAGGACTTGTTCAATTCCAATGTAGCTTCCTATGATCTTTCTCCTGTACCTGTGAATATGTGATGGGGTTGATCACCCCCCTTGACTTCCCAGCTCAAAAAAGAAAAGCAGAGAGGAACCTTAATCCTTGCAGGAGGTAGAGGACAAAGTCAACAAGAATTTAGTAAACTCCTATTATGTGCCAATGTGTTAAGTCCTGGAGATGAAAGAAAGATAGAATGGCAACAGCAACAATCGGTTACTGCTCTAATGGAGCTTAAAATCTTGTGGGAGAGACAACCAGCCAACAGCTCTGCACAAACAAGAGATGGATAGATGATAGATAGATAGATAGATAGATAGATAGATAGATAGATAGATAGATAGATAGATAATGGATAGATGGATGGATTGATGGATGAACAGATGATTAGATGGTGAATAGATGAAAACAGAAAACAGACAGGTGGCTATATAGATATATGTCATATATGAATAGAGATATATGATAAACTAGAGATAATCTCAGAGGGAAGAGGATAGACAAGTGAGAGGTAGAAAAGGATTTTTTAAATTATTGTTTTGCAAAAGACTCTAGTTTAGACTTGATGGAAGCCAGGAGATAGAAATAAGGAGAAAAAGAGTTCCTGCATGAGGGACAGTCAGTGAAGATGCCTGGAGTCAGGAGATGGTGTATCATGTTCAATGTACATCAAAGACTAAGAGAGAAGGTGTGGAATAGGAAAGAGATGTGAGAAGACTAGAAATTTAAAGGGACCACAATAGGAAGGGTTTTAGAACCAAGTAAAAGATGCTCTATTGAATCCTGGAGGTAAGTGGAAACCAGTGGAGTTCATTACATTGGGTGCTGGCATGATTAGCCCAGCACTTTATGAAGATCAGTTTGACAGTTGAGTGGAGAATGAATTGGCATGCTGAGAGAATTGAGTCCAGGACACTAGGCTATGGCAATCATTGGATTGTGAGATGATGAGCATCTGCACTATGGTGATATCAGTGCCAGAAGAGTGGAGGAGGCATAGAGAAGAGTGATTATGAAGGCAGAAATGATAACTGATTGTGTATGAAGGAGGGGAAGAGTGAAGAATGGATTTTGACCTTTAATGAATGGAGGATGATGGTGTCCTCTCCAATTCTGGAAGTTAGAAAGAAGGGAAGGTTGGGAGGAAAGACGACATATGTAGTTTTGGACATGTTGAGTTGAAGCTATCCTTTGGACAGACAATATGAGAAGTCCACAAGGCACACAAAGGAGAAATTGAACACAAAAGCCTTCCAAACTTGACCAGACTTTCCATGGTATCCTCTGTATTTCCATATACGTGTGTGTGTATGTGTGTGTTTGTATGTGTATGGATACACACCCACACAGCACACAGGAGAACCTTCCAAATGTCCAAGGTCCTCATCTTCCTGATGAATTGATCTATTTACTCTTGGAGTGTCTCCTTGTTTGCTTGTTTTTGTTTGTTTCTGTTTGTTTGTTTTTCCCCATCAGCTCACAAGATCTCAGCTGAAAAATTCAGAGGGCATCTAGTCCACCCAATGTCCTTACTGGCAACTCAGTGAATAGAGTGTTGAATTTGGAGTCAAGAAGATCTGAGTTCAAATCCCTCCTCAGGAACTTAGTTGTATCACCAAAGAACAATCAGTTGACCTGTGTCAGCTTCAGTTTTCTCCTCTTTAAAATAAAAATAATAGCATGTGCTTCATAAGTTTGTTCTGAAGAGAAAACAAGATAATATATGTAGAGTGTTATTGCAAAATTTAAAGTGCATTGAATGTTAGTTCTTGTTGTTTTACAGAGGAGGAAACTGAGACCCAGAGCAGGCCCTTACCTCAGGTGACAAGAGCAGGAAGTGTCAGAGCCAGGAGGTAGATGTTAGTCCCCTAACTAAAGCCAGTATTCTCTCCATTATGCAACCATTATCAGCAGGTCAGTTATTAAGAGTGAGCAATGAAAAGCTTCAGATCTGAAAGTCAGCATTGAAATCATCAGAAGAGAACATGAACATCCTTAAAAACAAGGCCAGAGAAGTTCACAGTTTCATATATTATCCCCTTTAGTTTCTACATGTTGAGATATTTGTGTTCATTGCATATTGTGTAAAAAATAAAGTCTTTTGAGGGTGATGAGAATTATCTCTGATAAGCAAAGTCTTGTTTAGGAAGTGGCATCTTACCTTATCTTATCTGAAAGATAGATCCTATGACTTCTAAACACTAAAGATGAGTGGGAAGAGCATTTCTGGCAGGAGGCATGGCTTATGGAAAGGTCAGGAGATGGGGTATGAATTGCTAGTATCTGGGAGCAGCTATTAAGGCAGTTTGGCTGGAATCACTTCCAAAGATGGAAAAAAAATAAATAAGCCTGGTAGTTTCCATGCTTGGGTTCCAATGAGTACTTTTGGAGGGAGTAACCAATATACCTAGGCATTTATTTCTGACTCTACTTTGTGCTGTGGCTTCAACACCAGTGGCTGTAGCTAAGTCATGGTATGAGTCTCTGTCCTGCAGCACTTGTAGTCAGCTGTGTGCTTTGGATGAGGCTGTTGTACATGGAAAGGCCGCTGCCCCATCTCTGCTCCCTCCCACTCCCACTTCTATATTTGCCCTCCTCCCACCCTGTCCTCCTCAGACCCTTTAAGCCACAGAGAAATGGGTCTTGCTCCTCCTCATAGTCAGAGAGCACAGTTACCAAAGTAGAGCAGCTTCAGGGTCAAGGAGATGGTACTCTGAAGACCTGCTGGCTATTTGACCCTGGACAGCTCCCTGAGGCTCTTAAGTACTCAGCAAGGAAAGAACTAACTGTATTGGCTGAAATACGTCTTTAGATCCATAGGTCCAGTCACAGACCTAGCCTCTAGATAGCACTTCCAAGTTTGTCAAATATCTTATACGCATCACTCCTTTTGATCGTTATAACAACCCTACAAGGTTGGTGCACCTGACATTATGATTCCCATTGCACAGAAGAGAAAATTGAGGCTCAGAGAGAAATAACTTTTCTAGAATCTCACATCTAGTGAGAGACAGAGGTGGGACTTAGACCAGGTCTTCCTGATGGCCTAATTTACTCTGCCATGTTGGTTCTTCATGATGTGAGGTTGGATTGGATGCAACCCCTGTATATTCTATGACTCTTCCCTTAGTCTCCCATTCAGTAAACACCCTTTCATAGTGCCACCTTCCAGAATACCCTCTAGAAAGGCATGGAAAAAATGATTGCTAAAGTCCATCAATGGAGCCCCAAAGTCATCTGGGACTCTGGCTAACCCAGCTGTAATTTTTGTTCCTCTACAGAATACCCTAGAGCAATGTAACGTGTGCGCCAAGCCCATCATGGAACGGATCCTGCGTGCCACAGGGAAGGCATACCATCCTCATTGCTTTACTTGTGTCATGTGCCGCCGAAGCTTGGATGGGATCCCATTCACCGTGGATGCCAGTGGCCACATCCACTGCATTGAGGATTTCCACAAGTAAGATTTCCTCTCCTCTTTCCCCTATGGGCTTGCCTTTCTTTCTCCATTCCCTGTGGATTATACCTTCCTTCTACTCCTAGAATAAAGGAAGACTTTGCTGTATTGACCCTCTGCTGGCAATTAGAGAACAGAGGTGGCCATTATGAAGTGGGTTATGGGAAAGCAAGTCAAATCATGAATCTCAAAGATATTTCTCCTTTTGTTATCCACCCAGGTCACATCGTGCCCTTTACTCCAAGATAGTCAATGCACATATTGTTTCAATAATTCAAGTGTCAATAAATTAATAATTATTTATTAAACACCTACTATGTGCCAGGTATTGTACTGGGGGATGGGAACACACATACAAAAGATGAAATCATCCCTGTTTGCAGGAATGTTACATTCTAATGGGAGAGGCAAGTATAGATACAAAAACAAGATATAGATAATCCAAGTATTAATTGAAATAATAAATAAGTATGTGTGTATGCATACTCACAAACATACAAATACACAAAGTTGTTAAAATAAGTTGCTGTGGGAGAGAGGGCACTTGCATACAAGAACCCCACTCTATGAACACAGTCATATGTAAATATATACCCAGAAAAATGCAATTCCTTGATTTCCATTGTAAGCTTACTCCCTCCAGTGGTACAAATGTCATCCCCTCTGCATTGTAATCAATAGTAACCAAGAGACTCAGAGAGATGCTCAGGTTCAAACAACTCCTATCAGAGGTGGAATTTGAACTCATGTCTTCCTGACAATGTATTTACCACCAACATCCACCAAGAAGAGAGATACAGAGGCAGAGAGAGACAGAGAAAGAGAGCCAGAAAGACAGAGACAGAGAGACAGAAAGACAGAGACAGAGAAAGACAGAAACATCAGACACGGGAGGAGAGAGACAGAGAGATGGAGAGACAGAAACAGAGAGCTAGAGAGAACCAGACAAAAGACACAGAGTCAGACACACAGAAAGATCACCTTGAGACTTGCTTTCTGAACGAATGATATCAGAACTTAACTGAGGCACACAATTTGTCCTTAGGTAGGATCACAAAACTTTTTGCCCTTGGGATGGCCTGCTAGAATTTCTGGTTTGCAGGCCCAGCCACCAGGGACCTCAGTTCACCTCCTTTGTACCTATTCTAAAGCATAAAAGGAGGACTTTTGTGGGACCATAAATTCACTTCATTTTAAATTTGGATCTGAAAATCAAAAATGCCAGATTCTAATGGGGAATATTCACAGTTTTGCTCATGAGTTTTGATGGTAGCAAGATGCTTTGGGTTCTAGAGAAAGACTGGAAATACTGTTGATTTGAAGCTTGGAAGGACTTTCGAGATCATGAAGTGTGACCAGGAGGAATTATGTATAGTATGGAGATGAAACAATTAAAAGGAACTTTATGGTTACCTTGAACCATTTATGATCACAGCATCATCGATGTAGCTCTGGAAGGAACGGATTATTCCTTCTAGTCCAGCTCATTTTCCTGAGGCCTAGGGAGGGTGGGAGACTTATCCAAGGTGACACAGAAGGATGTCAGAAGCAGGATTTGAAATGACTCATGGCTAGGACTGTGTTTTGTAAGACGGATTAGACTCAGCTTCTCAGCACAGGACAAAACTGGGAAGAATTAATGATGGTTGAAGAAAGATGGAGAGAGAAGGTGAGGAAGAGCATGGCAAGAGGAAGAGGGAAAGCAAACTCATTAAGGAGCCACTGTGCTAAGTCCTGAGAATATAAATAGCAAGGCAGACTGTCTGTGCCCTTCATAGAGAGCAGACAGCACCAAGGGAGGGGCTCAGAAAGGGGAGGGGGAGTGATGGAGCCCTGAGGGAAGTGGGACCTCGCTGGGGCCTCTTCCCAAAGAATATTCCAAAGAGGCAAATCACCGATCAGGAAAGTGGGGATTTAGACCCCCAAACAGTGAAAAATTTGGTAGTAGTAGAGCAGAATGACTCGGGAGTTAGTGAGTTCTATCTAATAAGTGTTTAAGCAAATGCTGAATGGACAACCACCAGTCAGATATACTGTAACAGGGATTCTTAGCTCAGGTATGACTTGAACTTGCTTCTCTTATGAGGTCTGAGATCCCTTGCTCAGAAGACTTGCTTATCATTCCATAAGTCCTCTCCCCCTTCATTTTATAGAAGAAGGATCTCAGGGTTCAGAGGTTAAGAGATGTCACTGAGGTCATGCAGGACATGAAAGCCAGAGACATTCAAACCCAGCCTTCCCCTTTCAGAATCATCAGGTGTTTTGACTTGGTCTCCCAAGAAGGATTCCCAAGAGCTGAGTACGCCAAAGGTTACCACTTTAGTGCTACATAGTACAAACCTGTACTATCAGTGACACCTTCGACTGAGCATCTCCATTGGCAAACAAGGAGTGTGACCCACTGGTCACCACACTTTCCAAACAGATCTCTGACCAGAGAACCCAGCAGAAGATGCAGTCCAAGGTGGCTGATCCCCTGGAACTGAAGGTATTCTCAATCTAAATCAGAAAAGGAAGAACTCCCTTTTAAAGGGCAGTCATAGCATAAATTATATTTTAAGTTATTGATATTTTTGACTTGTAATTGCACATTGGAAAAAAAAAAAACACCAAAAAACCTTGAATCTATTTCAAGGAAGTTGAAATTCACCTCTGGAATCTGTTCTTGTCTCTCTTAACTTCACTCCTTTCCCATATTTACCCTAATCCAAGAAAGACAGATCTAATGAGAGCACAAATGTTTCTGTTGCTTGAATAGACATATATTACACCCCTCAATTAAAACAGGAAATCAATAGTGACAAATGTAGGTTGATGTCTGACACATTTATCTTTCATTTCTAAGGGTGGGGAAACATAATTAGAGACTTGTGACTAGTGACAAAAGTGTGTAAGTCTGAGAGTGCCAAGATTAACTTGAGCAAGCAACAGCGCATGCAAGGCCCCAAACTGTGCCACCCCCATTCCTGACCACCATTGGCTCAGTGTCCTGTTGAAGCATGACTCCATCCTGGGTTTCATGGTCCTGTTGCTTGGGTCCCTGGCCAAGGGGTTGGGGCAGCTTATGTTGGGATTGCTTCCCTTTCAACTTCTAAAAGCCAGAACATTCTGTATGGGAACCCTGCCAAGTGCTCTCACTCAAAAACAGCAAAAACCTGCCCTCCCCTCCAGCCCCAAGAGTAAAATGAGAATCACAGAATGTCAAAGTAAGGAGGGGTCTTAGGAGTCCTCTTGTCTAATGCCTCCTTCCAGATGAGAAGGGTGGGAGCTCCCACTAAAATCTAAGGTTCTGAGGGCAGAGCTGATTTTATTTTTCTCTGCAGCTATCCCCGGCCCTTTGAACAGCTTCAGGTATAGAGAAGAACTTCAACAAAGAATTGTGGAATCAGCCATGCTTTAGCAAACTGGAAGCACCATCTCCCAGGACACCTGTTGTTGGCTCCATGGTACTGGGGATAAAATGTACCAGAACCTCTCTGCTCTCTTTCAGAAGAGCTGCTTATGTCCTGCCGAGATGCATATGAGAAGGGACTTGCCTCGTTCTCTTTCCCTGCCTCCTTCTCTCTGCCCTCTTTGTTACCCCTCTAGACACTCTGGCCAAACTTGGCTTGTTTTCTGCATTGTGTCAGTCAGTCGGCTAACAGACCTTGACTAGGTGCTTGGGATGTGCCAGGAACTGTACGAAGGGCTGTGAACACAAAGGAAAACAAAACACAGTCCCTCCCCTGCCCTCAGGAAGCCCACAGTTCAATGAGGCTGACATCGTACGCTCGACTATGTAGAAGGAAGGTACTGGCAGACTACACAGGAAGTAAGCCAGTGGGGACAAGGTGCTAGCTCTAGCAGGGTTTGGGGAAGGCTTCCTGTAGAAAGGATAATTTCAGCTGGGACTCAAAGACACCAAGGAGGCAGAGAGGTGCAGATGGGGAGGGAGAACATTTCAGGTCTGGGGTAGAGCCAGAGAAAATGCCCTGAGCTGAGAGATGGACAAGTAACCCTGAATCCCAGAGCATGTGGGGGACCAGAAGGAATAAAATGAGAAAAGGAGTGGGGGAAAGACATCATGAAGGACTTTGAATGTCAAACACAAGGTTTACTATTTGAGTGTGAGAGTGATAGGGAGTCAGTGAAGTTTATTGAGTAGGGGGTAGACAAGATCAGAACTGTGCTTTAGGGAAATCCCTTTGGTGGCTGAATGGAGGATGGCTTGGAGTGGGGAGAAGCATATATCAGGGGGACAAGTCAGTGGCTATTGCCATAGTCCAAGTCTGAGGTGAGGAGAACCTGCCTCAGGGTAGCAAAATTCTCAGAGGAAAGAAGGGAGAGTATTTGAGAGATGTTACCAAGGTCAGATGGACAGGCCTTCACCTGTTGGTTATGGGCTATGAGTGTGATTAAGGTGATGCCTGGGTTGTGAACCTTGGGGAATGGAAAGATGTGTCCTCAGTAGTGATAAGTAAGTTTGAAAGTGGGGAATGCTTGAGGGAAAGGACAGGAAGGAGATAAACATTTATCTGATGCTTCTTATGTGCCAAGTACTATGTTAAGCACTTTACAAATATCTCATTTGATCCTTTTAACAACCCTGAGAGTTGCCATGGTTATTTTCCCCATTTTACAGGTGAGGAAACTGGGGCAAGCAGAGGTTAAATGACTCACCCAGGGTCCTACAGTCAGTGAATTTCAACTCTGGCCTTCCTGACTCCAGGCCCAGCCCTGTGTCAACTGTATGACCTAACTAGCTCTGTTTGAAGAGAGGCTTATTGTGTTTGGGGGAAAGATACTGAACTCAGGTTCAGTGTTTCAAGTTCATGAACATTTTCTAATCTTATCTTTAAATGGGTCTGACAGGGGCCTTCCCTTGGGGGACCTTTCTGTCTTCGTTGTACATTTTCTATGTTGATTCTTGTCTTGAATTCTTTTTCCAGTTATTTTCCTTAGCTGGATTTAACCTTACAAACTCTGGCTATCCATTATTTCTCCTTTTGTGACTTCAAGGATTTCACACATACACACACACACACACACATACCCCTTTCCTTCCTCAACATTGTCTGTTCAGTTATAATGTCCAAGGCAGACACTTCAACCTGGATAGATGTCTCAGATGTCTTCCTGCAATGGAAAGTAGTTCTGAAATTAATTAGAGGACCAAGGTGGAGCCAAGAACTCTCTTTGTGTGACCTGGCCCTAGTGACTTTTGTGGACCTTGACTTCCCCATTTTCAGAATGAGGCAATTTGACTAACTGGCCTCACAAGTTCCCTCTGAGCCCTAGAATTCCTGTATTCCATGTGCAGGACCTCGAACAAGGCAATGGTCCACTCTGAAGCTCTGTTTCTTCCTCTGTACAATGAAGGAATTATACTAGATAACTTTCAGGCTCCATTCAAATTACAAATCTATAATTCTAAAGCCTGTTTTTTCAAAGCTTAATGACATTTTAGCCATGAATTATAACCACAGAGTTTCTCTGAGAATAGTTACCTCTAACATATTAAAATAATAAGAAGTAAATTTCGAGATGGATAGATTTATTTTGCAAGTATCAATGGAAGAATATGATTGAGTCATATTAGGCTCCTACTATGTGCTGAGGACTAGAGACATAAAGACAAAAAAAGGTGTATCTGTCTTCAAGGAAGTTATATTTCCTGAGGGAGGGAGGAAGAATCATCTTGGTCACATGTATGGTACAAGAAAAAATGGAGGATGGCTAGAGCAAAGAAGGTTTCCCTGAAATGAGGTCATGTTTCTAAATCACCCATCATAGTGCCTGGTACATGATAGGTATTTAGTGTTTAGCCTGTAAACTGACCTATAAAGGATTACAGGATACAGAAGGATTCCTTACCACTTGTCTAGCATATTAGAATGGGGATCCTTTCCAAGTTTGAGTTGTACTAGACAACCCCTGAGTTTGAATTCTTGGGGACCACATAAAGCAGACAGTGAATTTTGGACTTGTGGATCACCTTGTGAAAAACAAAGGAGAGAGGAGATTGAATGCTGAGTTCTGGGCACAGCAAGTAGGCATTTGACTGGCACACATAGGGCGTGAAGGGGAGTAATGCAAAATATGTTTGGAAACAGAAAGTTGAAACAGGATTTTCGAGGGCTTTAAATGCCAGACTGATGAGTAGGCACTTTTCCCTAGCGATAACCCAAAGACAGTGAAGATTTTTGAGTAGGAAAGTACTATGGTCACACCCGATTTCTCAGAAGATTTCTACGCCTTTTACACTGAGGGTGAATTGGAGACAGAAAAGGTAGGATGAGGGAAACCAACTAGCAACTTGTTTCAAGAGTCCACAGAAGAAGTAATGAATGTCTGAATTAGGGTGTTGGCCACAGGAGTCTGTAGGAGACAAATGGAACACGTAGGGGAAATGATTTTTCATCAAGGGAGTATGTAAACTTCCTGCATTCATCCTGCATTTTTTTTCAGTTCTCACAACTCCTGAATTGGTACCACAGGCTTTGATGGCTTCTTTTTAAGGCATCGATTGATCACTCCTGATGCCACTATTCATGGTACACTTCAGCACTACAGATGCCTTGCATGCACTGCCAACCACATTCGTGTGTATATGTTTATAGACTATGTGAAAGTGCTTTGAAAATGATCCCCTGTGGTGCAAATGGAAGATGCCAGTGTGGCTCTGTCTCACTCCATACATCTTTTCAATCCTGCTGATCCTGGGATATTACACTGGAAAACGAAGCCAAGAATCATTCCCACCTGATTCAAGTCTCACTTGCCATACAGGACTTGACTCATTTCTGAAACAATACTTTTCTTCCTTGTCCTTATTTTTTTTAATAAAGTAAACTTCCTCATTAAGGCTTCCAAGCTGGTGAAAAATAACCCATCAGCTCAGGAATAGGAGAAAAAGCACAAGCATATTACACCCCCTTGACTGTACTTATGTTCCATAATAAATACAAACAGCTTTTCCTCTTCAATTTTTCAAGAGGCAAATTATCAGTTTGGAAACAAGATCAACACATCTAGGATCTAGAGGAGTCTGGAGTGTGGTCATGAGGCATAGATATGCTTCTTCATGGTTTCCTGTATTACGTTAGACCAGTTACTCAAGTCTCTGTGCATCTATTGCTGGAAGTTGAGAAATATGGGGCAATAGCCATTGTGACTGAGTGGGATGGTGGCAGGAGGCAGAGTGGTGCTCTCCATGGGTGATCTTGAGTAAAACCTAATGACATAAAGAACCAAGGAGCAGGTCATGGAGGAACCCTAGCGGGTGGTGGCAAGGATGAATATTTGCTCATCCTGGGACAATGTCCAGTACCTAGTGATGTATCCTAAGTAATTCAATTCCACAATTATTTATTCAACAACTATTAAAGTGCCAAGCAATGCAGATACAGAGACAAAGATGAAATGGCCTCTGACCTCAAGGAGATTGTATTCTGCTTCATAGGAAATAGCACACATACCAGAAAGTCAATACAAATTACATACATATAAATTTCAAGGAACCCAGGGAGGCTGGAGGAGAGCACTGAGGACCAAAGAGAGCTAGAAGAGCCTCATGTCCTTCCTGAGCTCTACTGGTACTTAAGATGACTCTTGATGGGAGAGTTTGAATCAAAGGTAGAAGTGAAGAAGAAAAATATTCCTGGCATGGGGGAATGGTTTATGCAAAGGCTTGGAGGTCAAAAATGGAGTGTTGTTTTTTGGAAACAGAAATATTTATTTGCTTGGCCCAAAGGATGCATGAGGAAGGAAAGGAGGTATTGGATCCAGATTTGAAATATCTCTAAACATCAAAGATACATTTTAGAAAATAAAAATGCTAGAGGCAAAATGGAACCGTTGATACTTTGAGCATAGGTGTGGCATGGTCAGGTGTGTGCTTCAGGAATACCAACTTTTCAGCTAAAGAGAAGACTGTCTCAAAGCAGGGAAACTAATCAGAAGGCTCTTCTAAGAATCCAGGAGAGAAATTCTGAACTAGGTGGTGGCTATGAGGGTGAGAAAAGGGCATGGAAGGGAGATGCACTGTGGAAAGAGAAACAACCAGACTTACCAACTGTTGGCTAACGGTTACCATTTGGGTAATGTCTTAAGGACTGAAGAGGGCTCTACATACATGCTCATTGATCTCACAACATAGGAAGGGGTCTTTGAGCTTTAACCCCATAGATGATCAAAACTATTAAGTTGGCTAATCAGCATCAATCCCAATTGATAGTCACATTCTCATGGCTGCTCTCCCTTGAGTAGGGAAAGGAGATCTCTGATCTTTGATGAATAACATGGGAACTTCTTGCCACTCCTTGGTTGATCACATAGTCACCAAGTTTTGCTATTGGAAGAGACTCTATTGGCCATCATTAAGATTAGTGCTTTGGTCCAAGGCACCATTTCCCAAAGGTTTTTGTTAGAATGTAAGAATGTAACCTGAAGCAGATGCACTTGAGGATGGGATAGATAGCATTTTTCATCCTTATTTAGCACAGGTTATTAAACATAGTGGTTTGGTTTCTCAGTTGTATCAGACCCTTTGTGACTCCGTGGACCATACCATCCAGGGTTTGTTGTTTTGTTTGGTTTGGTTTGGCAAAGATATTGGAGTGGTTTTCCATTTCCTTCTCTTCTTGCACATTGCAGCATCTAGTAAATCACTGTTATTCGTGAGACCAGGGTCTTCTATACTGGAAGTTGATCAAATCTGAATGATCTTATGAACCCTAATGAAGCTTCAGATTTGGGTAAAATCCTTTTCCTCCATTCACACCTCTCTTTGCCTCTTCCCTGGAGCTCCCTGTGCAAACTTTCTGACAAGACCCACTTTCTTATTTTTTTTCCAGGAAATTTGCCCCTCGATGCTCCGTGTGCAAGGAGCCAATCATGCCTGCCCCAGGCCAGGAGGAGACTGTCCGTATCGTTGCCTTGGATCGGGATTTCCACGTTCAGTGCTACCGATGTGAGGTTTGTAGTCTAGCCAGGCCACAAGAGCCTAAATACCGCCGGGATAAGAACTTCAGAGTTAAAATATTTGGCTGTATGAGCTTTTAGCTCTGCCTCCAGTGGTCCATGTGCCCTCAGCAAGTCTAGTTTTCCCAGGCAAGACTTTGGGGATGGGGCTGGGGATGAGGAGGGACTAGCAGTGTTGAGTTGCAGAGATGTATTGGTTAGGTGGAGGAGTCACCTTGGTGGCAGAGTGGGTTAAGAATTGGATTTGGAGTCAGGAAGGCATGAATTGAAATCTTTCTTCAGAAACTTACTAATTGGGAGAACCTGAAAAACTATTTCATTGTCTCTCAGCTTCAGTTTCCTTATCTTCTGTAAAATGAGGATAATAGTCTACTTCACGTGATTTTTGTGAGGACCCAGTGAGGTAGCATATCTAAAGTTCTTTGCAAACCTAAAATGCCACATCTGTGCATGCCAGCTCCAGGCATGTTAAACCTTAATCAGAGATGGCAGCAGAAAGTCGTGGAATTCTGAAAGTGCAGTGACTCATAGTCAGGTTTGTTTCTAATGATTCTAAAATTATAGTCACTGAAACTCAGCACAGATTCATGAGACCTCAAAGGTCACCCAATCTAACCTCTACTTGTTAAAAATAATAATAATAATATAGTCATAGCAACATTTCTATGCACTGAGAGATGTTAAGGGACTCCTCTGCAATACCTCCAACAATTATTATTCTGAATTCTAATATTTCCAGTGACAGAACTCACTACCTTCCAAGGTGTCCCATACCATCTGGGGACAGCCTTCATGGGAAGTGATTCCGCTTAGAACTTTCCCAGCACAAGAGAGGCATCAAAGACCACACTTGAGGAGTTTCTTCTAAATTTTCTTAAAGCAGGAAGACTTCTCTTGCTTTAAATACATGTCTCCCTTTCTATAATTCCCTCCTAACGGCACCAAGAAGAACCAATCAGATCCTGCATTTATCCACAGGACAGAACTTTGTGTGGGAATAGCTCGCAGGTTTTGGTGGATACCATGTTCAGTATGCGGCAATAGTGGAACCACTGCCAAAAGAGTTAATACTATCTTGGGCCACACTGAGAAGCAAAGAAATCAGAAATAAGAAGGGAATTGTACTACCATACTTTGGCCTCATGACCCCTTGGCTGAAATATTGTGTTCAGTTCTGGGCACCACAATTTGAGGAAGGTATGAACAAGTTGGAGACCATCCAGGGAATGGCAACCAAGATCGTAGTGGGTCTTCAACTGTAACACAGGAAGTTTAGCTGAAAAGACTCAGAATGTTTAGCCTAGGAAAGGACTGGGGTGGCTGGGTAGAGAAAAGATGGGACAACTCTGCAGGTATTTCAGGAATTGTCACGTGGAAAAGGGCTGAATCAGCAACAATGGATCAGTGCTGCAAGCAGATTAAGGGTTCTTGTCTAGGAAAAAAGACCTGAACAAATCAAACTGTCCAGTATTTCAATGCAGGTTTCCACAACTTGTGTGTGTTTCTTCATATTGTAAGCAATAACTCAACCCTTGTGAGGGGCTGTAAGTAGGAATGGCACCTGCCTCCTCTCATTCAGGCCTCCCAACAACCCTACAGGTGAAGCGAGAGGCAGGTGTAATTGTCATTGTCACTGTACAGAAGAGGATATTGAGACCTAAGAGGGAACATGGTTTTCACCATGACACGTGATGAAGCTGAGGCAGACCGTAGTTCTCCCAAACCCTCCTATGTGGCTGGTTTGTATGACCCTAGTGCAGACCTGAGGGACCCTATCTCTTCACTGGAAGGGATCACAAACCCCACTGCCTCTCTAAGTCTCAGTTTCTTTCTGTGTAAAATGAGGAGTTGGGACTGGATGACCTCTGAGGTCATTGCCAGATGGAAATCTGTTCTCTCAGATCTTTCTTCTTAGTCTCCATCCCCCACATTTACTCCAAATCTCTCTGTATTTGAAACTGGATTAAATGTGGAGAATCCTTCCTCTTGAGAGGGTCCCCTCTGCTCTTCTCTGCCTTGTCAGGGAAATAGCATCATCATGGAGAAATTTAGTTAATACATTTATGGGCTTTCGACTAGCTTAAACTGAATCCCATCCCCTGCCTTCCTTGAGACAAATCCTTAAATTGAGAGGAAGGGCAAAGACCTTGTGGCTGGAAGCTGATCCCTTGAGTTCTTCTCCTTCTCACTACCTGGTTGCCTGGAATATTGAATTATCCTTTTCCTATAAGTGCTGCTTCCTGGTGAACTGGACACAAATCATTTTGCTGTCCAGTATTTCTCTCCTCACATCTGTGAGCCAGCAGGATGTCATTGAGGCTGTGGGAAGGGGGTGATGAATAAGGCTGTGAACATCTGATCAGTGGTTTGATCTTTCTTTGCTTCATATTTTCACGGAATACCAAGCTAACATGGTTGCATCCATCTTCATAAGGAAGTAGTCAATATTCCTATATGCCTTTACAGTTTTTTTTAATTTGTTGTATTGCTATTAGCTTATTGGAGCCTCTCTACCATCCTGTGAAGTAAAAGCACCCCATTTTAGAGAAGAAAAAACTGAGGCTCAAGAAAAAAGCTTGTCCAGAGTCTACAGTGTTTTCGGTGGGAATGAAACTCAGGTGTTTGTGATGGCCAGTACCATACTCTCTCATTACCTTCTTCGCTGACCATTACAAAGTTAGGAGCCAGTATTGCCAGAGGTCTAACTAGGGGAAGGTGACTGCGACTTTTCCCCCAGGGCACCAAAGTTTAGAGGATGCCAGAAGCGTGTTCACTCATTCAGAAGTGCAGAAACAACTGAAGTTAGCACCTTGTTAGCAAGAATAATTAGTTAAATTAAGATGTTGCGTGATAGCATTGAAGTCTTGCTTCCCCAACCTGAATCTATCCTCCTTCCTCCTCCTCCACAACTGAGTTTGTTTGAAAAAGTTGATATGATCCCTCTCCCACTTTTTTTTTTTGCTTCTTATCTTAGACATCATCATCTTCCTCCTCATTTTCATCACAAGGACTGAGTCAATGCCCAAAACTTTTGCACAGTGCTTGGAATATGTTTTAATAGTGCCAGTCTTTCTGCTGATGCATGTAGCTCTAACAAAGACTAGAGGGCACCAAAGGGACTGCCTGTCCATTTATAGGCCTGGCTCTTCACAAGACCCCAGAAACTTGGATGTGAATGGCCCCTCAGTGACCCTCCAGCCCTGCCCACACTGGTATGGTTTTCCCATCGGGAAGCCCCAGTGCAAACTGCTAGAGCACTCAGGAAAGAGATGTCATCTCCCTTTCTCAAAGCAGCTAGATGGCACAGTGAATTGAGCTCTGGGCCCAGAGTCAGAAAGACCTGTGTTCAAATCCAGCCCCATGCATTTACCAGCTGTATGACTCTGGGTAACTCATGTAACCTCTGCCTGTCTCAACTTCCTCAGCTGTAAAATGAAGATATTGATAGCACCTACCACTCAGGGTTGTTGAGAGAATAAAGTGACACATCTGCCGAAGTGCTTTGCACATGGTAGGTGGTTAATAAATGCTTATCTCCTTACTTTGCCTCCCACCGTCTCTCATTCTTCCCTCTTTCCTCTTAGGATTGTGGTGGCCTCTTGTCCGAAGGAGACAATCAAGGCTGCTACCCCTTGGACGGGCACATCCTCTGCAAGACCTGCAACTCAGCTCGCATCCGTGTCCTGACTGCCAAAGCCAGCACTGACCTCTGAGAATCACTGATGCCCACTGTATCTGTGAGGGGAGGGTGTATGGAAGGAAGGGAAGGGTCAGGAGAGGGCAGAGTTTGGGGGAGAGTTTCAGAGATTTCACTTAGCATTTGGGCATGGAACCATTCTAGGGGTGGAAAGGGCAGGAAATGAAAGGAGTAGCCCCTTTTGCCCATTGGTTTCTTTGTTGACCTTCTTCTTTCCTATCCGCCTCTCCTGGGAAGCACACTGACTCTGCTGGCTTGTTGGTAGATCTCACCAGAAGCACACCACCCAGTTCACAAGGCTGGCCAGATCCTGGCTGACCTTTCTGTGCAAGGACTTCACTCAAACACATAGATGGTTCTCATCCATGCCTTTCACTTTTTCATTCCTGTAACTTTTCATACTTGCATTTGCCTGACTCGCCTTCTGGTTGAACAGCTTTTTATAGATTAGTATTTTACTGTTGCAGAGTATTTATTCAGTGGGGATGCCAGCTTCTAGGATCTTCAGTATGAATGCACCAGACCTTCGATAAAGGGTGTTGGCTTCTTATAACTGGTGCTCACCAAGGCTAGACACTCTGTTTATATATATAGGAAATTATGTCTTTGTGTTTTACTAGAACTCTAAAAGCAATTATGTGCCTTGAAAAAAATCACAAATAATTTTTCACTAGAGTACAAAGAATGTAACTAATATATTACATAGTCAAAGCCTGCTTTGGATGTGACCTCTGGCATTCATCAGGCTCAAGCTGTAGTGGTCATTGACTAAGCTATTTTAAATGGCCAAATAGCCAGTCCAGCTGGTCCAACACTACCTGCTTTTTCTCACAGATTTTCAATTGTTGATATATGTTTCAAGGGAATTGACTTGGGTTTCCTAATTTCATGAACCAAACTGAGTATCTCATTGCAAGGTGGAGGTAGAACACAGAAGGAGCTTTCAGATAGTTTGAGCTAGGCTCCTGTTATACCTTAGCATTCTGATTTTTTTTTTTCCCAATTAGGACAGTCTGTTTTATCCACAATGTCCTGTCTAAGACAGCCAAGGGGGATTTGATTCTACCTGCACTGAACCCAGCTAGAACAGCTCCGTTTATCTGGAAAAATACCAGCATTCCTCACACGGCCCCCTCCCCCCACCCCACCCATTGGCAGTGAAGAGCATTATTCTCCTCTCAAGGCTTCGAGTGAGCTTCCATCATCCTAACTTTGCCCTGCTGGTTGCAAAGCAGAGCTCCAAATGGTTGTCAAATTTTAGTTGATCAATTCCAAAAAGAAAAGAAAGAACAAGAGAGAACATTCAATTTTCTATGGGAATAATCTTAGCTTTCATTAAAAACTCATTTTTATCCAGTGGTTGAAGCATTTTTTCCTCATATGCCAAGGAAGTTAATGAAAAAATGCATAAAATATGTAAGATTAAAAAAATACATATATAGACACACATATTTGTATGTGTATACATGCACATGTATGTATGTATACTTTTTTTTCCTAGATAAGTACCAAAGGACTTAAACTCATAGTACTTGCTCCATGGGCTAATACAAATCCCCATGGAGTAAAGACAATTTGGTTTTACTTGGAAAAAAAGACCTCGGGACTCGAAATGTTTCAGTCAATGGCAGAGCTCTGGCTTTTCAGTGACGTGGCCAAAGGGGAGATTTTGTCTCTGGATCTTCATCCAGTGCCACAGAGGTACCTTATCATGGTCTTTTTGTGGGATGCTTTCTGATGCATATCAACTCCCGTTCTCTCACTTTTGGTCTTAAAGAGTTGGATGTGATAGTGAGATGTTTGGATCAGAGCTTGGGAATTTCCCAGGATCTCACCAGGGAGCATCAGAAGTAGACCTTTCTGAACCCAGGTCATTTGCCCTCCAAAGCTAACCCTCTATACCTCTACAGCCCCCTGGCTTTATTCATAACCATTACTTCCTTACAAATAAGGTCCTTCATACTTTTTTTCCCCTTTGTCGTATTTTAAGAAATTAGAACCAAAAGTTCTATATTCTATCCATAAAATCTTAATTTTTTTTTTTAAATAAAATTCAGTGGCCCATCCTACCAGGCTGAGACATGAGTCCTTCTACTTTTTCTGATTTTTGTAGTTGGAATTCTGAGCCCTGCCTCAAGAATGCTCAGTATTTTCTGCAAATGAATTTTATTCTAATGCGAACCTTCTGAAATCTGTGAGACAGGTCCATTTTCCAGCCTGTTCTTCGAAGACTTTGCTTGGCAATGAGTCACTACAGCTCGTCTGACTTAATTTTGAGTTTGCTTGCTCTCTGGCATCATAATACAGGGTTCAAGAAGACCCATAAGATATAGAGATATCATACATTTCAATGACCACTGTCTTCAACACTTAGTGCCACCCTCTATACCTCTGTGTTCCATCATCTGCCCCTTCCAGCACGGACCTCATAGTTTGGGCAATAGAAACTCTTGTGGACTTCAGGCCAGCAGCAGGAGTTTTGAATATAGTGGCAATGAGCAAACTCTCAGGATTGAGCCTAATGGAAAGCCAGACTGCCTTCAGCACTGATTACTAGGAGATGGTTGGGGTGAGAGGGTGATTAAGGATTATATGCTGACATATATTTCATACCTTATTTTCCAGTGGATATCTCCATGACAAGATATTCTCCCTAGGTTAAAAAGCAAAGAGCCTGCCTCAGTGAGGAATGAGTTTTTCTCTTTTACAAGTGACAAAGCTGACCCCCCCTCCCAGAGTCATGATTATCCAAAGACAAAGATTACGTGCATCTATTTATGCTAATTGGAAAGGGAGCAAGTGGATACTGGCCATCTTCACCAGGTCCCACTTGAAGTGCAAGTTCCCACACTCATATGCAGGCCTTGTGAAAACAAGCTTGTCCAGGCCCCCAGCCCCACAGCATGACTCTTGGGTACCAGCATAGGACTGCTTTCTCACAATCTTTATAGTGTATTTATCACATAACCTCATATATCTTTGCCAAAGATTTTAAAAGTAAATCTGTTTTTAATATAGACTTTCTTAGACTTTTGTAATGAGAAATGTGCACACTTTTCATGACACGGAAATATTTAGAGTTTGTGTATGTGTGTGTATGTGTGTGTGTTTCCTTTCACAAGAAATATTTCACAAGAAATACACAGGATTTTAAATTAGCTTATTCTGGGTTTTTATTCACTTTAGTTTCTGATTTTATTTTCCTTCTTTGCCTTTGACAGCAATTTTTTTTATTATGAATGACAACTGGGTCTTTCTGATTGAGTTGCATGAAATTTTCTCTATATCGTGATTTATAAAGATAATATAGCCTTAAGAACAACAGGATTATATTCTGTCTTGAAAAACAAACAAGCAAAAAAAGAACACTGTCTTTATTTACCTATAAATGCATAAGCAAGGGAAGAGGTAAATCATCCCAGATATTCTGTGAACTAGAATGTTTAAGAAATGTATTTGATTTTAATCAGTTGATGTTGACAACAGTGGGTAATATTTTGAAACCTGGGAGATATGGAAAAATGGGGCAGGGGAAAGTCCAGTGGGTTGTGTGCTATGCAGATGATAATATTTTTATGAGAATTCTTAATTTATCTGGAGTCCCAGTGGGTATGAGGACCCATCTGGCAGTGGGCCTCTCCTTTAACAGACAAAAGGCATTTGTACATTCCAACCTAAGACAAATACTGAGAAACTGTTTTTCTGAAACACCAAGCTCCTTTTTCTCTTTCCTTTCTTATGTCATTAATGTGTTGGCATGGTATTTGTGTGTGTGTGTGTGTGTGTGAAAAAGAGAGAGAGAGAGAGAGAGAGAGAGAGAGAGAGAGAGAGAGAGAGAGAGAGAGAGAGAGAGAGAGAGAGAAAGGAGGAGGAGGAGGAAGGAGAGGAGCTGAATTTACCCAAAGCAGTTCCTTAAAGTAACTGTTAAAAAGTTATTAACACTAGAAATATCTTCTAGCCAAGAAAGATGCTGCATACGATTGGTGGTTGACATTCAAAGTTTCTAGTCAAATTTTTCGTACTTCTCTAAGGATGAGGAGTGAGGTGAAAGCATTTACTTCAGGTGCCTGTGGGCTGACAGCATAGAAAGGAAGAAAGAATGGAAACTTGGAGAGTGGAGCTTCCTGACTGGTTTCTTAGTTAGTCAAAATCCCATTGACCTGAACCTATAAGTAGAAGGAGTGTTCTTTCTTGGGGATGCAGTGTAGTGATCTTGATGATGTCAGTTTCTGTGTCAATGGCCCCATCATTCCTCCATTATCAAGTCATGAAGGGTGTTAGGGAAATGTTGGCAGCCACTATGGAGGTCAGGGAAGCACCAATGCGACCTTCCAGCCTCATGTCTTTCCTCCTGGCTTGCTAAGGCGTGTTTTCTTTTTCTTTCTTTTTTTTAAAGACATTTCTAGAAATATTTCTCTTCTACCTTAGTATTTCACATTTGTCATCTAAACAATTGCTCACCCATCTGTTGCCTGGAGCTATGGTACATGTGTGTTGCCAATGAAATGTGACAGAGCGTTCCATGTGCACCCGTTTTAGACATTTGGACTTTGGGGGTGGGGGAGAAACATGCTGGAAAGGATATGACCCTGTAGAATGCACCAGTAGCAAATCAGGAGGCCAGAGGCCGTGGTGAACTTTTAATGGAAAAGATCAAAGAGACAAGGTTAATTTTCACCTTATTTTTCAGTTAAGGATCTGACTTTGACAACCCAGTGATGAATTTGTGAGAGCAGGAAAATGTTGCAAGACCAAAAATAAATTCATTAGAAAGACAAGAGCAAAATTCCAGAACGTAAAGGGCTCTTTCTCTTTGGCAGAATCTCATTGTGTTTCTTCCCTCTTAAGTCTATCCCTCTTGCTTGGTTTTTGGCTGAGCCTCATGAATCAGGAAGTGTCTTGTTAATCCCCAAATCATGAGGAACATTTCCGAACACAAAGGATGATTTATGGCCTGGGGTGAGCATTTGTGGTTTGACCTCATTCTGGGACTAGTCAGCCATGATGATCATGAAAGACGAACACTTCACACTTGTGGCCTCTGACTTCCATTAAGCATCTCCATCTTGAACAATGTCTCTGGACATGCTATCATAATTAATGCAGAAATGAAATTAATGTTGTGGCTAAGTTGGGAATCGTAAGCATGAGTCAGGAATAAGGTATAGCTGTGAACATATCAGTTTAAATTATTCACTCAATGAATCATTAGAATAAGATTCTCCACCACCCCCACCACCCCTTGCTTGGAACTTTATTTCTAGACTTTTTAAACTTTCAGCTAGAAACTGCTATGAATAAGCAGAAATCATTTATTTTCTGTAATTTAGAGTTTCATTGAGTCTTTCACTTTGCGTGAAACTGGGTTCATTGCCATAGGTGCTCTGTTTATCTCTGTCAAAGCCCTATCCCATTTATAGTCATTCTTAGATTTCCAAAACTTGTCCATAGATTAGTCACCCAACCTCTTGGAGGCCTTGCTCTTCTTGTTTGAATATTGAGACTTCTCATAATTCTTATCAGCTAGCCATCTTTTTAATTTTATCCATTCTTGATACCTCCATGGCCCATCTTCTTTTCCAAGTACATACAGTCCTTCCTACTTTCGTTGTACGACTTGAAGTGTCCAAGTCACCACTGGGCAAATGATAGAGCTTTCATGGATCTACTGAGGGTCTTGGTATTTCCCTTTCAGCAAGCTGCTATATGGATTTCTATGTAATTTGTAACACTGGGAGATTGTTGGTATTCAATGGATGGGCTTTGGTGGCCAGAGGCAGTCTGGGATGACTTAGAACTGGACACATTTGATCAAATGTAATACAGCACTCATCACCGTCTCCTTCTCAAGGCTGATGCCTACTTCTTTTCCATTACAAGGCCTGTCAAACATAGATATTTTGGTGAACTGATTAGACAGGCCATCAGTCCAGTCGATGGTCAGTAAATCCCTCCACAAGCTTTTATTAAATGCTTACTATATGCCAGCTAGTGTGCTAAGCCCTGGGGATGCAAACACACACACAAACACACACACACACACAAAAGTTGTCCTTTCCCTTAAGGAGCTCACAATCTGAGGAGACTTATCACCATCTGGATCTTTAAGAAAAATAATTGAATAAATAAATGAATGAATAAGCAAATGACATGTATTTGTCATCACCTTCACAGGTGAGATACACCTACCCACCCATAATGGGGAGATGACATACACCAAAGGACATAGAGCTTCCCAATATTCTACAAGGTTGAAGAAACACTTTTTTTGGAAGCTAGGTCCTGAAATGTCCCCCACAAAAGGAAGATAATAGAGATAATATTGCCATTCATTTACTTACTGAGTCATCGTCCCTAGAATCTCAGGTCGTAGTGCGTGGCTCTCCCTGTAGCATGCTTCATATTACCCTTTCCCAATGGAGGCTCTAATCCAAGCACTGGTGTGCAAGGTGATTTTAAAAAAATAGACAAGTTTGAAAAGAGGGAATTTTATTTTTGAAACATCAACTAAAATCAACTAAAATGTGGGGGTGAGAAAACGTTTTGTTCTTTCGGGATATGATAATTCTAACTTTCATGGAGAGGGAAAATGATTGTCCTCCCAGATTTTTGTTGCAGATCAGCCTTTTACATATGACACTAATATTAAACAGGAGTAGTCAAAACACTCGATGTGTGGCCTCGTTCCAACTAGGAGCTAGGAAATGGTGTCAGCTCCCAAGTTTTTCTTACATGACAGATTATAGGCCTGCAGTTTACCAATGCAGCTCAAGAGGAAAAGAAAAATCAGATTTTATCATCAAAAGATTTGGGAGCTGTGTTTTCATTCGGATACAGGTTAGTGTCAGCCTGGCTGCCCCTCCACAATGGCTTGTCCAAGATCTTGGTCAGCATTCTTGCTTGGGAGAGGCAGTGAGATGTACCTCATTTACTGCTCTTTTGGGCTTCTTCTTTTCCTTTTGCTCCTGTTTGCCACATGATCACAGAGTGCTGATTGAGCTTTCCTAGCTTTGGGAGGTCAGATTGGAGTCACATCAAACAGCCTTGAGTATTGTGGTACTCTTGGATAAGAACTTAGGTTTCAGTAATTCAGTTCATTTCTATTGGTTCTTGTTAAGTGCATACTGGTGCCAAGGGCTAGAGATTAAAAAAAAAATTAAAAATTAAAAAAAATTAAAAAAAAATTTTAAAAAAAAGATAAAACCGAGAAAACAACCCACCTAGCCCCTGCCTTCAAGGAGCTTCTATTTTGTTTCATTCCCTGGGCTTGGGGGAGAGAGAGGGTGGGGATGATGAGTAACACTATTGCTCCCATGTAAAACAGGCTCAGGGCCTTTCTCAGGTTTGACCCATAATAGATGATGATTAACAAGTGCATACTTAAGAATGCTGTCTTTGATTTTTCACCTGGAGAATGGAGTCCTCTCAGTAGGAGAGGGTGTTTGTCCAAGAGGCATGACCACGATTGGATGGCAGCCTACCACTTTCTTTTTGCCAGGACTCAACTTCTCTCCCTTACAGTCTGATTGAATAGAATGCAACTCTTTCCTCCTTGACAAGCATGGATGTTGTGTTATGATAAAGTTGGATTTCCAAAGCCTTGGGTGCTTTATAATTTAGTCAGTCTTTTAAGGTAATGCACTAGATACTTGTAAAAGGCACAAGAGTAGAAGAGGGTTTCATAACATAATGTTTTCTGAGAGTCAAACCATAAAATTGTGTCATCCCTTAAAGGTAACCTTCCTGGATTTTCTTTATCCAATTTGATGAAGTTTATTTGAAACCACTCTTAACCCCATCCTCCTGAGCTAGTCTTTGGAATGTGATTATTGGAGCTCACAATTCTGCTTCCTTGGACAGGCATTTATTAAGTACTTAATAATGTTGAATGCAGAGAATACAAGGAAAGGCAAAAAACACGTCATGCCCTCCAGGACCTTCCATTCTAATGCCATGCCACAATTTGCTTATAAAGACACTACGCCCAGAAACAATAACCTTAATCTATAGCTTTTTTTTTTTAATCTGTCTCAGGCAAATAACTCCAAGGACAGATATTCAAGTATGGCTCATGCCCCTCCCAGAGACAAAAAGAAATGCCTGCATCTGATTCTGTGCCTTCCTTAAGAAATTTCCATTTACAGCACTTTTTTTTTTGGTAAATCTGATGGCATTTTCCCATATAGCTATGATCTAATTTTAGAGATAAAGTTGGATGAGACAACCTCTAAGGTCCATCCTTTCCAATGATAGGATTTGAGGATTCTAACTTTTTTCTTCTGTTCTGATTCATTTCCAATTGGCACTGCCTTCAAACACTCTGAGGGTCTTTGCCCCCAACAGGCATTTAATTATCTGAAAACATTTAAATGTGCCAGGGAGACTCTTATTTAAAGGAAGCCTACAGCTAATCCTTTTGTAGTATGCATAATCCTTCTTTTGTGAATCTCTTTCATATATGCAACTCAACTCAATAACTATGGAGTAAGCACTCTATGATGTGCAACAGGCTAAAACTCTAGAATCCTGAAGCAATAGCATCCATTTCTTCTACCATTTTCTTGAACAGACATCTCACTGTTGTAACCATTTTAGGAGAATGGACTTGGGCAAGATTCCTCTAATCTTTCTTTCCTTCCTTCCTTCCTTCCTTCCTTCCTTCCTTCCTTCCTTCCTTCCTTCCTTCCTTCCTTCCTTCCTTCCTTCCTTCCTTCCTTCCTTCCTTCCTTCCTTTCTTCCTTCCTTTCTTCTTTCCTCCATCTAATGTCACCAAATGAAAACCACAGAGGCAGATTTAAGCTAAGGATCAAGAAAAACATTCTTATTTCATCTAACCAAAACAATTGATTGCCTCAGGGGGTAGGTAGGTTCACTTCCCAGTAGGTCTTTACACAGATGCCAGTCACTGTTTATCAGGTTTGGCATAAAAGAGATTGACAGTTAAGTATGGTTTAAACTGGATTGCCCCTGGAATCTCTTCCACCTCTGAAGTGCTACAATTGTGACAAGTGCCTGCTCTGTACCTAGCACTGTGTTAGGTCTGTGTATGTCTGCCTCTAATCTGTAAAAATGGATTACTTTTTAGCTAAGAATCAAAACTTTAAGTAGAAAACTACCTGACTTTTGGATTGTAGGATACCTCAGGCACCAGCACTGGCCATGCAAGGATAAGGTTTGCCAAGATGACCTCGAAGGTCCCTTCTACATCTATATTGATGAGCTATGATCCTATGTTTCCTTCCTAGGTTTCCCTACTACCAAGCCATAACCAGTTCCTTTCCCAACACCTAGAAAGCAGCCTTAAGGGTCAAAAAACAGTGAATGTCACTGAAAAGTGGAGAACCAAACACCCTCAGTCAGAGACAGCATAGATGTGACATTAGAGCAGGAGGCCATTGACTGATCTCCCATATTATATAAAGTTGGCCTGAATTGTTTTGCTCTGTCCAATTTACTGTTTGATTTTATTCTGGAGCTACATCAAGGAGTGTGTGGAGGTATCCACCTGTCCCTAGTCCAGGGAAATCAGTGTTAGCTGAGATGGTGTCCAGCTTTCCCATTTCCTACTATGCAGAAGAGAGGGTAAGTTGCCAGATGCATATGTAAGTGAACACCCCAATGGAGAATAACAGTGGGGCCTCTAGCTAAGATCTGTCAATTTCTAGACTTCTCAGATCTCTGATTCTGTTGTTGTGGGTGGTCCCTCTGCTGTGTAGGTTGCATCCTTTCCTTGGCTTGGTAGAGGAACTTCAGAGTTTCTGTGGTCGAAGAAGTTCATACTTCAGCCTTCCCACTGAAAACCCACTGTGAGCACTTAGCCCCATATTAAATAAGAGGCATTCAGTCTTACTGGATCTGCATGCAAAGTCTTTCCTGCTTGGCAAGACCTCTCAAAGCATGTATTCCGCTGGCTTGAAGAATTCCATGACCTTTTACAATGCTTTAAGGGCCAACAAGAGTACTTCAGTAGAGGAGAAAAGTTCAGAGCTAGCCTGAAAACACTGCACTATTACAATTCATCCTAAGTTGCTGCCTCAATGGATCCAGCAGACATAACCAGTCCATTGGGTCCCTACATGTATGGGGACCATTTTTTTCCAGACCAAATGTCTGGACAAATGCTTTAATAAAAGATACTCTTTCTGAAAAAACCTGGAACTTTTTCAGTTAGAAGGATTCTTTCTTTCCTGGAAATCTGAATTCTCATAGAATATTCAAGATACCCTAAAATATAGCTATCTCTCAATCAGCGTGCCTCCTTTTCCCCATTACCATCAAGACTGTTAGGTCTGTACAGTGGAGGTTACCACAATGTCGCACCTTCGGCTCTGTCTTTGCGCCAGAGTGTTTTGCGCCTTCCTGCCTGATGAATCTTTACATTTTTCAGTATTATGACTTTTAGCTGATGTTAGAAAAACAAACAAACAACTCCAGTCATTTTTTTGCAAAAATAGACTTAGAGAGTTTGCAGGATTTAGGGATTTTTTGTTACTATCTTTTTTAAAAAAAGACAATTGTTGTGGGATTTAATGTGCCCCTCCCCCACACCACCACTCCTCCAGGAACTAATCCAAGCATAACCCACTCCAACTCTCTGACCTGCTAATGATAACCTGGAACCATGGTGGATAAGATAACTGTCAGGGAGTATAATCTCCTGTGATAGGGAAGGCAAAACTTATAGCAAAAGGCACCATTGTGGAAAAGTAATCTCCTTGTTTCAGATTGTGCTAAGAGACACCACATTCCTTCCTTTCCCACATTTATAAGACTCTAGAGATGAGATCTCAAAGGAAGCTTTCCCAAATATAGTGCAGCTTCTTCGTGTGAGAGAGGAATAACCTGCCCTGGCCCCTACTCTATCCTAATGTGCATTTGTATTCCTGGAAGCTACTACACATGGTATTGACTAGAAAGGAATGATTCCACATGAGGTGCTTTCTAAGCTTGGGCTCCATTTGTTGGGGGTGTGCAATATAGTATCCTCAACCCCCTTTTTTGAGCTCTCATCATCTGTTGGGAAAGAGTTGTTTTCTTTGAGTTAGAACCTAACAGATTTGTTGAAAGGCTCTCTCCACTAATGTTCAGTCTAGAACCAGAAGCCTATTAATAAAGACTGTTGTGAGGATAAGGCCTTGGGTGCTGACCATATCTGCCTGGCTTTTGGAGGATGTTTACTTCTTAGGCTTTTTCCTTATGTCATTCATCAAACTAGGTTCATCCTGATTGGGGGCAGCTAGGTAGTGTAGTGGATAGAGCACCAGTGCAGGAGTCAGGAGGACCTGAGTTCAAATCTCACCTCAGACACTTGATACTCACTAGTTGTGTGACCTTGGGCAAGTCACTTAACCTCAGTTGCCTCATCCTGGGTCATCTCCAGTCATCCTGATGAGGATCTGGTCACTGGATTCACATGGCTCTGGAGGAGAAGTGAGGCTGGTGACCTACACAGCCCTCCCTCACTCAAAACAAAGTCAAGTGCAAGTCATGTCATCATTTCTCTTATGGCATGGTCTTCTTCAGCAATGAAGGATGAACACTCACACACATTTCATCCTGATTACTTAGGAAAGTCTGGTTGTGAGAGGAGCTCAGTGACAGAAGTCCCACATTCCCTCCCTCTCTTCTCCATTCAATGATAGGACATCCAAGATCCTGACAGGAAGATCAGTGATTTGACTTTGGCACTGACATCATCCCTAGAGATCTGGACCTTCTCCTTTCATTTGATGACTTCTGTGGTCATCAGAATGGAATAAGACAATACAGAGGTACATTAGATTGAATGCTTAAACCCCATCCTCAGACCCACAGTCAGAGAGAGGAAAGAGAAAAATAGGTCTTCAAGGACTTTGATCGAAGAGTGATCTGCTATACAGGTGCAAGGACTAAACTTTGAGGGCAGGGGGTTTATAGTTGGTTGGAATAAAGGGGCCATGAATTTTTTTTCCTCTGTAAGTGGTGAGGAAAACAGAGATGAAAGGCTAAAGCAAATACCAGTTGTTGTTTTTTTTTTTAATGTCGAATCCAAAGAGTGTCATGCATATATCACCCTTTCTTCATTCTGCCCAACAAATCTGCCCCCCATCCTACCTCTCTTTTTCTCTGTTTGCTTCTTTGTCTCTCTGTCTCTTTCTGTCTATCCATCTGTCTCTCTCTGTCTGAACACTACTTCTAAGAAAGTCAATCCCTTCAAGAAAGAAATTTTACTTTGAAACAGTTTGGTTTTTCAGGCTGGGAAATTAATAATTTCTAGACCTGACCCATTTCTTGTGGCTGCCAAAAAGGAAAAGAAAAGCTATTTAAATTTTGTGTGGAGCCATTTATCTCTTAAAATATGCCAAAGCAATTTGAGGTGGGGGAGGAGATGAAGGTATTTATCTCTGCTTCTTGATTCTCTCTTTTTATTTCTATCTGTCAGGAAAAGGGTAGGAAACTATTCTTGGGCTATTATTATTGATGCATTGTGCCGTTGTTAGGCCTGACGTCTGCTTTGCCATATGCAGCAGCATGGGTATAATAGCTGCCCTGCATCCCCTCCCCATCTCCTACACTGGAGATAACTCTTAAGGCTGAATAGCTTCTCTTGCCACGGTGTTTTAATTTCATTTAAGAAACAGTTTGGAGATTGTGGAAGGGCCTGTTTTGTTTCAACAAGCCCAGGAGGTTGTAAATGTCAGAACACATAGTCCACTTGCCTTTCATTTCTTGGTGGCCAGCAGTGCCTGCCACCTGGAAAATGTAAACTAGAAGTGGGAGAAGAATTTAGCTCTCCATGCTCTTGTGAATCTTGCCAGATATCTTTAGTTCAGGTGTCAAGGGGCAAAAGAAGGTGAGTGATAAGATAATTTGACTATCAACAATGGAGATATCTCATTTTAACTTGAAAATGAAAATAAAATATTAATTTTCCTTATTTTTTTTTACTCTGTTCAACACATACCTAGTGTATCAAGCTGATCTAAACTCAATGGAAAACATTACCAAAAGGAAAATGTGCCTTAGAACCAGACTTTGTACCAAAATAAGCCATACTCCCAGCTCAGGTGAAATGCCCAGACTAAAGTCAGGACAAGATGTCACAGTTATGGTGTTATAGCATCATGGATTTGAAGCTGCAAGGAATCTCTGACGTTCCTCATTTTCCAGATGAAATAAGTCCCAGGGGTGCTCCCAAGGTTGTGGAGAATTTTCTTGTTTTTTTTTTTGATACTGGGAATTTCCAGTGAAGCATATTGTCTATCTATCCATTTCTTACCTCTTCCTTTGTTTTTGCCGCAGGCCAACCATTCCTTTTTCCTATCATCCCTCCCATGGCATCCCATGGATAGCATCTTTGACTCCTGCTTTCTTGGAGATCCCTCATTGGTTAGATGTAACAGCCTTCTCCCTCTGGCTGTATGCTTCTCCATTAGCCTCTATTTTTAATTCTATGGAGGCAATTTTGTTTTATATTTGGCCACCATTCAATAGAGAGGCATTTACTTCCAAAAAGCAGATACATGGAGGATGGGACGTAGTGAGAGACAAAGATGGCATCCTTGTTCTTTTGTGTGGTTGCTGTTTGAGGACAAGAACAGCATGCAGCTTGATAGAGTCTTAAGCTGAACTTTGTGACTTCTGTGCAAAACAATTGGCCACCAATTAAAGCTGGAAGCAGGGCTGTCGTCTTAGAGACTCAGGAGGAGGAGAGCTCAGTCATTATGTCTACGTTCTGGTTAGGGAGGTATTTTGGTTGGATTTTTATGTCTTGTTTTGATTCCGTCCTAAGCTACGGTATTACTTTAATCAACATGGGGCTCCTTTCTACTGTTCACAATGGGAATGTGTGCAATTATAGGAGGAAGAGGAAGCCACGTGAAAGGGGCTTGAAACTAAGTGAGTCTTTGTCGTGGCCCAGAATTATGTCAAGTTCCAGGAAATTACTCTTATACTCTGCGCAGCAGGACAGCTCTCCGCCTGGGGCTCATTCCTGGCCTCCACCAGAGGGTTCTTTTTCCTCTGTTGTCACCTTCCACAAAACCGTCACCTCTCCAGCAGCTTTGCGACTGCCTTTCCCACAATAGCTCTGGTGTAGCTGCTGAGCTGGGATACAGTCATTGGATGACTGGGTCCTATTTGCAAGAATGACTTGAATCCGTGATCTTCCGCTGAAGCTTACACATTAGCAAAGTGAGAAGATGATTCCTAAATATATCCTTTATTAGCCTTCCTTCTCAATTGATTGACTGCCTATTCTGAGAAACTTCAGTTCCTCATGCATTTTTGCATAGCCAAAGTCCCACCGTGTAGTCATTCCAAATATATGGCCGGAAACAGGAGGCGGCTGAGATTTTTTTATTTTAAATATGCCAAATGGAATCAAGACATTTGTCTCAAATATTACCTCTTCAGTGAAGTCAGGGCTTACTAACAGATAGAGTTCCTTATTAGTTTTCCTCCTGAATGGGGAGAAATGCCAGAGTTTTCCAGTTCTGTACTTAAAGAGAATGTATGCTTTCAGTGATCAGTCATGACTAGGTTTCAAAGGAAAAAGAGAAACAGGAGTCAATCGATGTGTGTTTAAAACACAACAACAACGCTAAATTGTTGCATGTTTGAATTGTCAATATTTCTCTTCCTCTCTTATCTCTCAGGGTAGTGTTTAAGAAAAACTGCCGAACAGGCTTGGCTCCTGTTTTTGCAGGTTCAGGGTGCCAAATGTCTATGCCAGATCCTCAGTGGGCTCTCATCTTGTTTCCTGAAAACAGTAGAACCAGCCCACTCAGCTCAGCTCCCTCGATCATTGGAATTGTTTCCCCAGCCCTGTGGCTCATGAAAGAGACAGCAGCAGACAGGCTGCTCCATGCCCTCCCTAGTAGCCCCCAGCAGCAGCTTTGGATTAAAGGCTACAGGGGGCTATCCTAGTTCTTGGAAAATCATGGGACCATCCTAAGGTAACTCCTGCAACTTTGGACAAATGTTGCAGGGAGAGTATGACAGGAATACATTTCCATGTGATTCATACTGTTGAAACTAAGTAAAAAATCTTATTTGCCAAAACTTTAGAGCTTCATTTTATCTTTATTTTCTTCTACCTTTGTAGGATTCTAATATCAGTCAGTTAATGATCATTTATTAATGGTGCAACAGGCACTGAAACTAACCAGTTTCAGAGGTGGAGGAGTAGTGATTTCCAGACTGCTGTGCTTTCTCTTCCCTCACAAAGATTTTAATAGGCTTGCAACCAGAATTTCCTGCCCCCCTCCTTGCTCTTTCCCCACAAAAGCACCCAGTGAAAGAAGTCTTCTGTGTCATAGGGGTAACCCCACATTCTCTTTCTTTTTAATGTGCCAAGAGCTCCAGCTGCTCAAATCTAGCAAACTCAGGGCTTACTTTGTGCAAGGGAAGCAAACAGAATCACTAAGTCTTTCACCCAAGAGAATGAGGATTTTTTTGAATTCTCCTCACTTGGGTAACCTAACAAGCTTTCTTGAATTTGGTACTTAGGACAAGGAAGAGGTGCTCTTAGTTTAAAAGACAATCCCCCTCCCCAATGCGTATCCATACCATCTTCCTTAGCTTGACTACATTTGATGTCTGAACAGTCAAAGGCTGTCTGCAATGTTGGCAAAATGATTGCTTGCGGAATATTTGGGGGTGAATGTTTCTCCCGCAGCCTTGAGTGGGAAGTAAGGATGTGTCATGCACACAATGGGCCTCTAACATCCTGAACTATGTCCAAAAGTCATCTCAGTTGCTACTGACAAAAACGGACTCTTTCCTTCTAAGGTAGATAGGTGGCTTATGATAGGGTGACCCAAGGGATGGGGAAAAAAAGAGAAAGGTGCATTTGTCTAGGCCAAATTAGTAACTGTGAGTTGAATGCTATCAAAGGCCCAGCACAGGCAACCTAACTGCTGATTGGGGGCAAGCCATCTGTTCTTTTTTATACACAAATCTATCCTTTTATCATTGATTCAGTTGTGTAATGTTGATCGAATCACAGAACACCTAGAACAAAAGTTCTTAACCTGGGATTCTTGAATAGATTTCAGAAGGTCTGTGAACTTGGATGGGGAAAAAAATCACATGTTTATTTTCACTAACCTTTAAAATTGAGCATTTCATTTAATGATGAATTATCAAAGTAAGACATTTCCAGAAGAGGTCTACAGGCTTCAGCAGACTGCCAAAGGAATCCGATTCAAAAAAAAAAGAAAGGTTAAGAACCCCTGTCCTAGACCAGAGATTTCCATTTTCTTTTCTGCTTTCAGCTAATGACATTTGTGTATTTCATCAAAGTTTCTGACATATCCACAATAGTGCACATGGTTACCTCTGACAATAGGAGAATAAAACTGTTCTAAGCATGTGTTTTCAGTATTCTTTTATTTTGCATTATTCAATTGTGTCAAAATGTATTTCCTCTCTACCCACTTTTTTCACTTATCTGTATCAGTTATGTTTTTTCTCAAATGTTCTGTAAGAAGAGACTATGCAAATATCAGATGCCTTTTTTTCTGCAGAAGAATAGAAATTGCTTGATTACATTTAGAAATCCAATAAACTCATTAGTAAATCTTAATTTTGTTGTGAAAAATTCTTCTCAAGTTGAGTGGTCTCCATTTCCAGCTCTCATCATATCTTCATTAGGAAGCATTCTTTGAGTCCTCTGTTATTGTGATGTACATCTAAGGAAGGGGGCATAGCTAAGTGCCATCCACACAATATATCTGGCACCCCAGGCCTCAGCCTCTTCCCGGGTAAGAACACAGGGCTATAATATGGGGAATGGAACCAATGCTATATGACCCTCTCTATGCCTATAAATAAGAATATACTTTCATGTTTCCCTTTCCCCTTTCTAGCATATGTTCCCATGCAAAAATATATTTCCAAACCTAGAGACTAGCAACTGCCTTTTTCACAGACCTCCCTAATGAGAGAACATAGATCAAGGGAACTGGAGGCAAGAAGGCTTGAGTTTGAATCCCATCTCTGACACTGGCTGTATGACTCTGGGCAAGTCATTTCACTTCTCTGTGCCTCAGTTTCCTTATCTGTAAAAATGAGGGCATTGCATTTGATGGTCTCTAATATCCCTTTACCTTCTAAATCTCTGATCCTATGATCCCTCTACTTTTATCCATACTTAACTACCTCCATCTATATCCCATGGGAAATCCCCTGTATTTTGGTCATGCTTAAGGACCTAGGTTCTGCATGGTGACCTTTTTACTGGTAAAGTTAAAAAGCCTGGAATGGTCAGTATCAGGTTCCCATTTTTAGTCTCTGTTTGGTTGGTGCTATTTCAGTGGCCACTGGGATGGGCTGCCCTTGTGAAAGAAAACAAAACTTCCACTCAAATACTACTTCTGCCATTCATTTAATATCTGTGTGACCTTGAGCAAGTATTCCTTAGGTGGATGTCACATTCTTCATGCATAAAATGTCAGTCTTGAGCTGTTTGACCTTTAGTACCCTCAGTTCAAGATCTGTGATTCTGTGAAAAATTTCAGGAGGCCATGAAGGAGCAAGGGAGAAATCTAGAACCAGAACAATGATGCCAAAAGCTTGTCTTCTCAGACTATTTGAAAATGGGTGGTAGAAGGCAAAATGTAACCATGGGCCACCCAAACAATCTGCCTACTGCTTTTTGCTACTGGGGAGAGAAGCAAGAATGAATTCCAGAGGCTCTGACTCTCCTTAGCTATGTGATTTTAAACAAGTCCCTTCACCTCTTCGCATTTTATAAAATGAGAGAGTTGGACTAGGGTGCTCTCCAAAGTCACTCCTAGCTCTGATGTTCAGTGACTATACAATGAGTGAGAAGTTGCTATTTTTGTTGTGAAGCCATTGGGAAAGATCATCAATGTTTTCAATAGAAAATAACTTCTAGATATTGTTGTATTGTATTCATTGGCACCAACTTCTGGGTCATATGACCAATAAGATGGAGGACTAGACATTTGCTTTCATCTTCACAACCTCTCAAACCTTTTCACAACAGAAATTGTGTGCCAAAAATAAAGTAACTCCAGTTGTTTCTATGTTCTAGGATACCTATAACCCCAGAATAAGCTAACCTGTGCTGATGACTACCTTGAATTCAGGCATCCTCTTCCCCACCACCCACTATGTTACTGATGGTGAGGTTGTACTAACCAACCTGACTCATGGGCTTTCAATAATACCTGATCCCACATCCTGGTCCCCTCCCCCACCTTCTTTCCAGTGTCATGGAAATCTTGGCTCTGGAACATTGAAGTTTGCTGTGACCTTGGTGGCCAACCCTGAGGAAATGCTCAGCAGTTTAAAAGGTCTCTGTAGGAAAAGAACAAAAAGAATGGATCAGAGAACATACCTGGAGTTGAAATAGAGCTCAAACCGCACACCAAACCCCACCACCCTCCTCCTAGAGCCTTTGAGACTCAAATTTCCAAAGACAAAATGGTACCAATGTGACAGAACTCAACTACCAAACCAGAGCTCTGATGAACAGAGGGGATGGAACAGGACACTGGGTTGGGGGGAAGGGGAGGAAGGAGGCTGTCCACTAAGGTTGGGAGAAAGAGCCCAGCATTCAGATAGGCTCTTCCAAATAGCCACTTGGCATAGCTGCTTGGGCTGATGAACCATAAATTGCTTAGTGGATTCTGAGACACTTTGTGATTCAGCCTCAAGGAAAACATTGAAAAAAGTGAGAGTCAGAAAGTAAGCAAGAGAAGAAAATGGGGGCATGGGGGTGGAGATTGTAATTACCAAAGATCTTAGGAAGGAGAAAACTCAAAACTTCAACATAGGAAGCTAAATCAACAAAGAAAATATTAACAAGATATTACTACAAATCAGACAAAACAGAATAACACAAATTCAAAGCACATTCTTCATTCACCACAAAACATAGAAGGGAATGCAATGAGGTATTCCAAAGAGTGATGGATCTATGGATGCCACCCAGGATAATCTACCCTGTATATATGAGTTTAACTGTAAAAGGGGGGGAAAAGATGGTATTCAGTAATAAAGAGCCATTTGAAACATTATTAGAAAGAAAGCTTGAATATTTGCTTGTCAAACACCAGAGATAGTAGAAATAAAAGTAAGCTAAACTCATGCAGCATCCAGGGCCAGCAACATCAACAGAGTGATAGTGGAGAGACCAGTATGAGCCTTCTTTCTAAAGAAACAGTAGGAGATGGAGTGAAGGTGAAAGCCGGGGGTCAAGGTAAGGGTGGAGAGGCACCCCTAAGACTGAGATACCTTGGTACAAGTGAATTAATGTGTTTATTGAGTTTTTGTTCATTTGTCTATGAGATTAGATTATAAAATTGGAGCATGTATTAAAAATAGGGAGAGAAAGGAATAAAGGGGAGTATGTGATGTGCCCAGGCTAAACCAGTACTAACAATTAGCCCTCACCCTCACGAGTGAGCCTTCTGGTCTCAGTAAGAGAAAAGCCTATAGGGATGTGGATGAGGAGCAAGGGTTTAAAGTGGGTAGGGAAAGCTCTTGTTTGGGTGATGGGACAGGGTTCTGGCACATTTGATGTCTGAACAAGCTCTAAGTGCTCCACAGTGACTGCTTTGGTTACCTTCATGAACATTGAAACAAATTGTACTTATTTGTCCATTCCACTAGGGGAAGTCTTCACGTGCTTGGTGTAGACAGCCTCTAACACACTGACAGGATCCATCTGTTACCCACAGTCATCTTTCAAATGGTCTTCCCAGGATATGGCTTCTTGGGACCACACATGAGAGTTGGCTGCCAGACCCTAATAGTGGATGAGAACATCAAGAGGTCAGTGTCTGCCCTTTATAAAGGAAAGTGATGTGAGAAATTTGGTATTCCACCCCCCAACCCACTAATCAAAGGAGAGAAGAAGTTAAGAAAGGTGGTGTTAGTCAAAGCTTGAGTTAGTAGTAGTCTGATGAAATGAGTTCATGAGCTCAACCTCGGAGAATCCAGTTCTATGGGACTGAACCAGTCAGAGCAGCAGGTGCAGAGTGAAGTGATCCAGGACTAATTAAAGCAGAGGAGAGAAAAAGGTAATCTACTTGACTGAGAGCAATAAAAAAAGATGGGAAAAAGTACCAAAGGAGACTAACAGATGTAGATTTCCTGGTGAGTTCTGATGATCTTGAGGACTCCTTTCTTAGAGTAAACATATGGGATGAGTTGAGTTCCTGGTCAGTAGAGAATGGAAAGAGAGGATCAGGTTACAAATGGAGTATGGGAAGTGCCATAGGGAGACTGCTGATCATCCAGAAGACTGAGACCTAGCTCTCTCCACATCATAGTCTACACACTTGTTTTAATAAAGATGCTTTCTAGGCCCTTCAGGATCATAGAGGAGGATATCTGTTAAAATAACTACCAACGTTAAAACAACTTCAGGAAGGCAACTTGTCAGCCCCTCTGGGGTAAGCAACCCTGTGTGTTGCCAACATGAATGGGAAAACAAACAAATATGACTGATTTTAGTTTCAAAAATCTTGATTGTCTGAAATGATGGGCTGAATCTAATGAGATGATATTCATTGAAGATAAATGTAAAAACCTAACATTGGGTTTAAGTAATCAACCACATAAGAATGTGACTGGGGCAATGTTACGCTGCTCAGAACATACCTGGTGTCTTACATTTGGTTCAGAGAGCCATTTGTTAGAGAAAGCTTTAACAAGTCAGTTCAAGTCCAGAGGAAGGCGAGTGGAAAAGTGAGGGGAGAGGCCATAAAAGGACTAAATAAAGAAGCAGGGGCCTTTCACCTAAAGAAAAGAAAGTCTGAGTTCAAGGGACACAAAACCCATTTCAAGTACTTGAAAGGCTATTTGCAAGAGGAAGCTAGCAGGCACAATGGATGAAGCACTAGGCCTGGACTCAGGAAGACATGAGTTCAAATTTAGCCTCAGACACTTGCCACATCTGTAGCCCTGCACATGTCATTTAAACTGTCTGCCTCAGTTTTCCTGACTCTAAAATGGAAGGTAATAATAGTACCTACATCCCACAGTTGTGAGGACCAAATGAGATATTTCTAAAGTGCTTAATAAAATGCCTGGCATAGGGTTATTGTTTGTCCTTCATTTTCAAAGAGAAACAATGACCTCATGGGGCAGTTTGACTTATGTGTAAATTAGATTTAAGAGAACTTGGGGAGGCAGAACTGCACGAAGTCATCAGCCTCACTCTCTCTTCCAGAGTCATCAAAGTCTAGTAGCAAGACAAGTCAAGATAACTGGAGATGGCCCAGGGTGCAGGTCTAAGCTCTTCATAGTGCCTGCTTCAGCCATCATCTTCATGACCATTGGAACGAATTGTTCTCATCCCTCCAATCCACCACAGGAAATCTTAACATGCTTGGGATACTCCCTCCCTCTCCCCTCAAATCACCGGATGTTATCCTGAATCTGGTTTGGCCTGCCTGCAAAGATGGTTCGCTAGGATGTGGCCAGGACACAGCTTCTTGGAGCCACAGGAGAGAGTTGAGTGCCAGTTGCATACTGAACATGGTAAGCAGCCCTCTCAACAGAGGTGCAGGTCCTCCTTGCACACATATACACCCCCTGACATATGATAGGTATTTAATAAATATATGGTCCTCTTTTTCTATGTAGAAGAAGGTTTAGACTTTTTTTTTCACTTTTTCCCAGAGGGCAGAATTAGGAACAATAGAGAGAAGCCACAGAGAGTCAGATTTAGACTTGATTGAAGGAAAATTTTCTCACTGTTAGAGCTGGCCCAAGTACAATGTACTGTCTTGGAAGGTGGTGAGTTCCCCATTCCTGAAGGCTGAAGATCATCCAGTGGCTGGATGACCCAAGTTGAAGATGATAGAATCTAAGAGTAGTGTGGAATCTTGGAGACCATCAAGTTCAGTGCACACTTATCTAAACTTTCCTCTCCACAAGTTCCAACAAATCAATGTTTCCTAAATTATTCCTGTTCAGATATGACTTGTATTAAGTCATCTCTTAAGGTCTCTTTTTGACTCTCTGTTTCTGAGGATCCAATCAGGGAAATAATCAGATTCCATTTTTAAAATCTCCCATCTGCCCCATCATGATTTCATCTTGATCCCTTGCCTTTCATTCTCTTTGATGAATATTCACACAGACTCTATTACAGCCCTTTTCCATCCCCAGGAGGGACTCCTTATTTATGAACCCATTTATGCTCCTTTTATCTACACATGAGAAACAAGAAAAATTGTTTTGAGCACTAGCTGCAGTCTATCCCCTATGTTTTACAGATGAGGACAATGAGGCCGAGAGATATTCAATGGTTTGTGAAAGGTTACGTAGTAAATAGGGAAAGAGCAAAGATTCATACCAAGCTCCCTGACCCCAAACCAATATTCTTCCATCTTAAAACAATGTTTTTCATATTCTTTCCTTACTTTTTGCCCCATCCATATCAATCATTTCTCCCTTAAGACCTGGTCTAGTGTTTCCACATCAAGGATGCCTAGCTCAGAACATCATGACCCTGTTCCTATCACATGACATGCTGACTGCTCTCCCATTTTCAACCTCTCCTTGCTCCATTCCTTCTTATCCATGATGGATTGTAATCTTCCTTTGACATAGGTATGGTCATGTCATCTCCTCATTCAAAGACCAGGTGACATTTTTCCTTGCTACCACCAGAATAAATTGCAGCTGGGCACTCAAAGCAGTCTACAGTCTCTCCCCAACTTCACTTACAAATTTACTCTCCTATAACTCATTAGAATCAAATGATATTAACAAATAGTTCTCAAGGGAAGAATTGCAAATTAGTTACAACCACATGAAAACATGCTCCAAATCACTAATAATAAGGGAAATGTAAATCAAAACAATGCTGAGGTTTTACCTCACACCCTGCAAATTGGTAAAAGGGACAAAAATGGTAACAGTCGATGTTGAAGGGAGTGTGGGAAGAAAGACACACTAATATATTTTTGGTGGAGCTGTGAAGTAGAGCAACCATTTTGGGAAGCAATTTGAAATTATGCAAATGAACTGACTAAAATATCCATACTGTTTGAACTAGAGACTCCATTACTAGGCTTATAACGCAAGGAAGCCATCAGGAAGAAAAAAGTCCTAATTTACTCCAAAATATTTATAGCAACACTTTTTGTGATATCTAAGAATTGGAAACAAAAAATATGCCCAATGATTGGGGAATGGCAAAGCCTAGTTTGATACATAAATTTAATAGGATGTTATAGTGATATAAGAAGTGCGTGCAATGACTGCAATAAAGCATGGAAAGATATCTATGAACTGATGTGGAATGAAGGAAGGAGAGCCAAGAAAGCAACATAAAAGTATGAACGATGATGTAAGTACAACGAAACTGTTGTACAATTGTGATGTATAAGAAAAAATCGAAAGTAAATGTAGCTAACCAAGTAGGATGAGAATTAAAGGATATAAGAAGACACCTTCAACCTTCCCCTTTGTGGAGGCAAGGAGTCCATAAGTGTTCCCCATTACACATGTTTTAACTTCTTACATTTATCAATTTGTTGTACTGACATTTTTCCTCTCTAAAAACTAATATTTGTTCTGTGGGATGGCTTATGGGGAGCAAGAAGGTACATGTTATATTATAGTGATATGAGGTACAGAAAACATCGATAAAACTTATTTAAAATAGTTTTTCAGCAGAACTTCTATGTTCCTGAAAAACTAGAAAGTGGTGATAGAATTTTACAAATCATTTAGGTAAGCACACATTTATTTAAAAGTCCACTATGGTCCAGGTGTGATCCTAAGATTTAAAAATAAAAGTGAAACAGTCCATTCCTTTAAGGACCATTAGTTCCTTTGAGGGAAAATAACATCTACATCTCTGAGCACATGCAAAAAAGCTAAAAATGTGATGAAAAGGAAGGTACTAGTAACTGTGGAAATCATGAAATCTCATGAAGAAGACAGCAGGAGAGTTGAGTCTTGAAGGAAGCTATATGTTTTGAGAGATGCAAATGAGGAGAGATGGCATACTAGACGTAGAAAAGGGTCAGTTCAAAGGAATATAGGCAGGGGATGAAGTAGAACACATAAGGAACAGTAGAATGACCAGTTTGACTGGGCCCATACTGTATATTTCTGTCCTACCTATGTACCTGTTTTCCTAAAGAGTGAGGGCTGGAGATAAATAAATGAATGGATAGATAAATAAATACATACCTATGTACATAAATGAATTAATTGATGAGTGTGTGTGTATACATATGCATATGTAGACACTTTTATATATGTTTTGCTGTATATCCATAACATATATGTATGTGTTTATACATGTAATATTCAGTTATAATATGTGGATATTAAACAACTTTGGATTGGGCGATGTTGGAGGAGCATAGCACTACAAAATATCCCTGAATGCCAGACCAACCAAACCAGCCAAAACCTTCTCACAGGAGAAACAATGAGGAAGTGTAACTGCGAATCGGAAGCAAGAGATGCCGAAGAACACGTTCTTAGCTGAATGTCCATTTGGATGAACACTGGGAACCAAAGAGAAACACAATCAGGACGTCTTCTTACTGACCCAGTTTTAAAGAACATTGTAGATAAAAACAAAAATAAACAAGAATCCTTGGCGTGTGAAGATTTAATTACCTTCCTTCTTTGTAGATCTATGCTTAGGGAAAAGGAGCCAGAAAGGTTGGATGGCCATGTCACATAACTGGTGGATAATTGTCTCATCATGAATAAAGGCAGATGTGCTAGTGTAGAGTGTGGCTTTTTCTGCCCCTGGGATTCAGATCGATCAGTCATCTTTTTCCACACTAACACAGAGTGAACAGGGCCTCTTTCCTATTCTCAGGCTCTTAAGAGTTCTCTCAAACATCTCCCATTCACAGAGATAACAGCCCTCTACGCCTTTCATTTCAAAACTTGTGCATGAGATACGTCCTGATTGTGTTTTCCTTTGGTTCCCAGTGTTCATCCAATAGGCAATCGGCAGGTTTGAACGTGTGATGTGAAGCCAATCCAGACTATTTTCCACATTGTTTTCCAAGGTAATTCAGTCTTGCTAATATTACTTCCTCTGTTGCACTTTTCTTTTAACCTTAGCAGAATGGAAGCATTCCAGTTCATTGTTATACTTTGCTGTCTAGGCAGAAAGACTTCCTGCAAATCATGACCTCATAAAGGAGAGGAGAAAAAAGGCTTTTGGAAGTTCCTTTGGTTCAGTTGTGTCTTTTTCTTCTTGGGTTTTTGTTGCCCAGCATTGTTTTTCAAGAAAAAAAGGTGACCAAAAAGAAACTCAGCTTCAGGTTCGTTAATCTGAACATAACCTGGACCTGCTTCCTTCCCACAACACTGAGTGGACTTTTAGTCTCAAAGCCTCATATTACTCTCAGAGTAAAGAAAGGAGTTGCTGAGGCTCTATGTCACTGTGGTACCATTGATGTTATACATGAGAATGCCCGAAAGGTAGACAAATGTTTGTGGAAGACAAAAGGATCACAGAGCTGGCTGCCTACAGTTAGGAAGGACTTCCACATGTACATCTCAGGCCATAAAGGGACATCAGCATGTTCCCCTGATACTGATAATTGGGGAAGTCAGAGATGATGAGAAGTCAGTTCCTGGTGTTTGAGATCAATGTGGGGAGATCCAAGAGAATAACGGCCTCAGAGAGGGTGATCAGTGAACAAGAGGACGTGATTCTGAATCATGGCATCTATTATCAGGGTAGGTGTTGTGAGTAGGAGTAGAAGTCAGCTGTGGATTCCTGGGCAATTTGTGGGTATGTTTTGGGCCCTGGGCATAGATCTCTAGAAATCCCATGCTTCCTTGCCACTTTGGGTTGATTTTCTCTTAGGGAGAGGGAGTGTGATTAAGAAACTGTCCATTCTACCTCATTCTCAGAGTTTGGAGATCACAACGTGTCTTTGGAAATCCACATTGTTATGGCTTTGGTAATTAACTATTATCTCTCATTGGGTAGCAGTCCAATGGGAAAGCTGCCACTTGAATACTGAGGCATGCTTTTCTAATGGAGAGGACTTCGTTCCTAGGAAGCCAACTCTCTCTTGTCACTAGTTCTTAACCAGTTTCTAAGATGGACAACCTCCCTTTGCATTCCAACCAGGATATTCTTTGTTGTGTGCGATGCATTGAGTTGGGTCAAGAGCCATTTGTAGAATCATAGGGTTTCTGGGGAGGTTCCAATCAGATCAAGTGACCTATCTGATCATTCAGATCCCTGGGAAATACAGAGAGAGAAACAACCCACAGTAGGCATGATTGCCTTTTCTTTTAAACTAAGGATAGTGGCCAACCTCACTATGCCATTAAGTATAAAGGCTCTGCTAAATCATCACTATTCCAGCTACTAATTAAGGGCTAATGTTCATGGCAGAGGAGTCTACTAGGCAATAAATGGCTTTTGCAAGTGATTAAACACTCAGGCTAAAGCATTTTGATTACCACCAGGGTCATTCCCTTGCCAGTGTTCCCCAACAAAATGAGCAGGCCTCTTATTATAAAGCTTGACAAAAGGAAATTCAGTCACCTAGAGCTTGGAAAATGAGAGGTGGCGAAATAGCTCCCACCAGCCAGCTTGGCTCATTTCCTCATCATCCGAATGTATTTTCTCAATCTGCCCTGGGTTGTGTCCTTGTCTAGTCTCCTCTTATAGACTGTCACCTCCTTCCAAATCTCTTTTTCTGAATTCTTCTAGGTGTTATTACTCCTTCCCCTCAGATTCACTTCTATCTATGTACATGTTGTATCCTCCCAGTAACATAGAAGCTTCCTGAGGACAGAGCTAGTTTCTTATGGTTGTATCATTGGCTAGGAAGCACTAGTAGGATGCAGAAGCAATGGCTTATGGCAAAATCTCAGAGAAAGTTTAGGCAAATAATACTGGTCCTTTGGAATCATGGTTCATAAACATATTGACTTCTTTTCTGTCACATCTGGGTGGAGAATGAGACAGACATTTCAGGACATAGTGTGGGGATTTGTTTTCCTGACTGTAACATATTTATTACAGGGCATTTTTTTTCAATTTTTTGTCTTTTGAGTAGAGAAAAGTGGGAGGGTGTAGGTGAGAAGGAAGAAATAAGTACTTCTTAATTTTAAAAAATCAACTTTGTTTTAGACACTGAAAGTTTCCCACTCTTCCATTTTTTAACATTTCTGTCATATCAGTATAGAAATTTTCTTTGATGAACTCCAGCAGATTTTTCTTATTCTTCTGTCCAGCTTATCCTTATCTATCCTAATGCATTTTTTTAAACTTCGTTGAGACTGCTCGATCTTTACCCAAGCAAAGGCTGTAACTGGTCTTCATGAAGGCTCCTGACTTTTTGTTGTTGGTCTTGTGCACTGGGGCATTAGGATGGGGTGAGGGAAGGTTACATCATCGTATTGAGACAATCCCAAACTAGCTTCTCTGCTGTCTCTGTGTTTTGGAATCCATGAGTTTACTCACAGTTTCACCTAGTTTCTCATACGGCTCTGACTTTGGAGGCCACGGAACCCAACAAAGCAGGAGAGTGACATTTGCAGCCTTCTTTCTAAGTAATCATCCAGTGCTGCTTGAAGACCCATATTACAGGGAGCCCACCACATCTGTGGCTGTGGGATGGTACTGGTTTGGGGAAGTTCGAAAAAGCCTAAACTGATCTCTTTAGCCCAGTGTTCACATGAAGCTAATCCCTCTTTTAAGGCCAGACCTGTAAACACAGCTGGGATGCCTCTTCACAAACATTGTCTTCTATAAATGCCTATTGCTCCCCCTGAATGCATCTCTTTTATTTTTGTCTCTATCTCCAGCACCTGATATGACAGTCTACCTTTACTGGGCACTTAATCAATATATATTGATTTGCTTATTCTGATGCTTGGTACCCGTATAAGCTTGGGAAAGGCAATTAAATTCTCTAGGTTCTCATTTTTCTCCTCTTTAACTGAAAGGGTTAGGTTTAATGGCCTGTGAGCAATAGGTCATGTAATGCTCCAGGTAACACATCTACAATACTTTCAAGTGATCTTCCTAGGTGATAAACTCAGGTTTCTTCAACACTCTGCTTTCCTGGTTCTTTGAATGTAGTCTAATGATTTTGTCCACAATCCCTATTTGGGACAAACAATCTCATTCTTTTGGTTATATAATATACAAAAAAATATTTATAGTAGCTGTTTTTGTGGTGGAGACTAATGGTATGTCCATTAACTGAGGAACGGTTGAACAAAGTATGATAGATGAACATCATGGAATAATTTTGTGCCATGAGAAATGACTCCATGGATGGCTCCAGGAAAATCTGAAAAGACTTGTGTGAACTGATGCAGAGTGTGGGCAGAAACAAGAGAATATTTTGTACAATGACAGCAACAAGGTCAAAATAAATTGCTTTGAAAGACTTTAGAATTCTGATGAAAGATATGACCAAGCCCAATTGCAGAGGGCTTGTGGTGAAGCAAAATGCTTATTGACAGAAGGGGAAAGATGAGGTGTGCATCTGGAGCCTATCGAAATGCACTTGGCTTACGCATGTCAATCACCCACTCTTCATATTTCTTTTTCTAATGGGGAATGGGAAGGTGGGAGGGAAAGAAACGAAGTGCTTGGTATTTGGAAATTAAATTAAATTTTAAATAAAGAGAAGAAAATGATCTAGTAGAGGAAATAGGTTTAATCTGCTAAGTAACTATGTTCTATAAGACAAGACCCAGAAGGTTCAAAAGTAGTCAGAGCAGGGCACAGAGATTACTATGAACCTACTCAATTGACAATTATTTTTGTGTTCTTGTGAAAAAGATAGAAAAAGTTGGCTTTGGATTTGAATGAGAAATAAATGTTGCTTGAATGTGTATATATATGTACATACATACATACATACATACAATATAAAAGACAAGTGTCTTTGCTAGAACCTGAATAATTTGGGGATAAAATGTATAACAAGAGTTTGCATGTAAATCTATTAGTGCCTACACACGTGTCTGTGCCATCAGTAACGATGTCTTTGGCAGAGCACCGCCTCTGTGAGTGAGAGCCAGTGTTTCTGTGCTGGAGTAAGCCTCTTCTAAGAGGCCTCCCTTGTAGCTTCCAGGAGAAATGGGACCTTCCCATGGATTTCCTTCTCAAACTTTCCAGATGTTTTCAGTAGGAAGACAAAGATCTCAGATGTGATTTACAAAGACTGGGATGTGGGATCACCATCCACCACAACTTCAGTCATGAGATCTCATCATCCCCAAGGAAGGTTTGAATAATCAATGTACCTGCTTCCTGTAGAAATCATTCATTCCTTCATTCCTTCATTTCCTCATTCATTCGTTCACCTTTGTTGATTCACTGATTGCTTCCCTCTACACACACATATATAGTAATATATAATGCAAATCTAGCATTTTGTATGTTTATATTATATTTGTGTGTGCATGTTACATGTATGACGTGCATTTCGTAAATTTGTATGCAAATTATGTATGTGTATGCATATTATATACATATTTGTCTAATGCTTACCATATTCAAGGTATTGTGCTTGGTACTGGGTTAGACATGGTAAGATAAAGCACAATCCTTACCCACGTGGTGTTTATAGTCCACCATGGATATGAGATAAAAAAAGTACATTTACCTGAAACAGGAAAGAGAATATGACAGAGTGGAAAGAGGAAATATGCAATCAGGAGGCTCAGAATTTAAATTCTGTCTCTGATGGATGTTGCCTGTTTTAACTACAGCCAACTCACATGGTACCTTTGTGCTCTAGGCAATGATCTCAGATCCTAAGCTGCCAATTCTCATCAGAAGATGGAGTATGAATCCTGCTCACCCCCCACACGCACACAAAAACAAAACAAAACAAAACCAGAGTTATAGTAAATATGATATAGGATGTATTTGAGAGGAATGAGTGGTTTCATGTGATATGTCAGAAGAAGAATAGGTAATGAGTGATAGTAGCAGGGAAAGAACATAGGAGACTTTGTGGTAGCACTGAAGTTGGGCCTTAAAGGATGAGTAACAACTCAATAGGCAGACATGGGAGAAGGGCATTCTAGTCATAGACAACAGTGTGATAAATACACAGGCGTAGCAAAGAGCAGGGAACTTCTGAAGAATGGGGAGCAGTAAGGTTTGACCAGGTAGTAAGGTTATGTACAGGCAAGAGGATTAAACAAGCCTAGAGAGGAAGACTAGTCTTAAGTACCAGGAAAAGGAGGGCAGACTTTAGTTGGCAAGCATAAGGGAGCTAGTCAAGCATTTGAGGCATCAGAGGATCATCTACTTAGAGCTATATTGAAATTTATCCAGCCTAATCAATTAATTTTACAGCCAAGGAAACTGAGGCACAGAGAGGTGAAGTGAGGATGACAGAATCATAATTTAGTTCTGAAAGGGACCTCAGATGCCATCTAGTCAAATCCTGGCATTTTGTGGACAAAGAAACTGAGGTCTAAAGAACTGCCCAAAATCATGCAAGTAGAAAGTGACAGAGTTGGGATTTGAACCTAGGACCTTTGACTCAAAAAGAGATTGTCACCTTTTCGCTGCCACATACTGCCATTATAATGTCATGGTCTCATCTATGCCTAAGGAAGATGAACATGGCCAACTATATGGAGAGTGATTTGGAGTAAGGGAACAGAGAAGGCAGGAAGAACTGCTAGAAGACTATTGCAATAACTGAGGAAGCTAGACGTGAATTTCTTTTGTGGGACCTCATCAGTGGGAACAAAGAGAAGAAAAATACATTGACATGTGAATCATTAAGGCATAAATAGTCACTTCTAGAGGAAGAAGAGACGGGGGTGGGGAAAGGAAGAGGGAGAGTGCTCATAGTTCACGCCAAGGTTTTAAACTTGAAATGTTTGGTGAATAGCATTGCTAGAAATAACAGAATTGGAAGCCACCCCTTGGGCATAGCAGTGACTCTGTTTAACAGGAATCTGATTTTCAGCCTAGCTGATAAGTGGGCAGCATTTGTATAAGACCTAAAGTAAAGGGGGGAATCCTGCCATCCCTGAAGACTACCCATTCCACACTGGACAGTTCCCATTGTTTTCCTGGTGTCCAGCCTGAATGATGTCCAGCCTGAAGGGATCCCTCCGTCCTCTGGAACCAAAGAGAGCAAAACTAACCTTTCTTCCACATGATAACACTTCAACTACTTGAAACTGTCATGCCCACCCCACCCCAATCTTTTCTCTAGGCTAAACATGTCCAGTTCCTTCAACTGATTCTCATTTGGGGTGAACTCAAGACCCTTCACTTTCCTCCATGTGGTCTAGATCATCATTGACCTAATCCTGAAAGGATTATGTGCAGTGCTGCAGATGTGTTCCTCCCATGGAAGCAGATGTTTGGGGAAGCACAGCTAATTGTGAGCTTGTTGACTTTTTGTTACCCTCCCCCCTCACCTCCCATCCTCCCTTCCCCTTTCAAGATCATGCAAAGGAAAGGGGACACTGCAGGCTACTCCATCCTTGGAAGCAGTCTCTTGCCCCTTAACTTACTCAGCACTCAGATTCCGCCATCTTGTGTCCAGGCCAGAGTAGAGCTTTTTAGGGATGAGGTGACTGTCAGAGTCGGGGAGTGCTCTCTGGGAGAAGGAAAGCTTCTCTTTGGAGGGGGTTTCCTAGAGAAATACTCTTAGAAACTCCTTGGCAGGAAACCTGAGCCAAGCTTGGCACTGGCATCATCTCCATGCTGGCATTAACAAGGCTCTTATTTAAATGTAAATGAGCTCCCAGTGCCAGTTTGTGAGCGGAACATGTTGCGGGAGCTAAACCAGAGCTGGGAATGCTTCAACTTACCAAATGTCGGCCTCATTTCCTGACGTTCCCACTCCATCTTTGGCTGTGTGTCTCACTCTCTTCATGTACACTCATCCTGCAGAGCTGGGATACCCCGTCTCCCCTATCTTGATGCAGGGGTGATGACAGAAGGTGAAGAGAATAAGCCTAGGGTCCAATTTCCCACTCTGACATTAGTTTACTGAGTAAGGCTCCTCACTTCTCTCTGCTTGCTAATGAAAGAAGTGGCATTACCATCCAGCCAAATGGCTCCATCTTCCATTTCTGTGCCTTTGTATGGCTTGGTTCCCAAGCCTACAATACTTTCCCTCCTCACCCCAGTCTCTGAGATTTCTGAGCTTCCTTCAAAGTCTGTGGAATGTCATACTGAGGAATTTGTTTTGATCCTGTAGGCAGCAGGGAGCCATTGGAGGATTTTGAGCTGTGGAGAGGATGTTAATTTAGTTAACAAAAGCAAGAAAAAAGAGAATTCAAGGGCAGGGATATTATAGACACAGAGGCCAGTTATGGGGCCATGGTCCATTTGTTGGGTGCAAAGGCCTTGAACAATTTAGGGTGCACTTTGTCAAAGTGCAGGGAGAACCTGCACTTCAAAAAAAGAAAAAAGAAAAATTTGAAGGATCTGGAGAATGACAACATATTGAGGGCAAGAGAGAGGATAGTACCATAGATTTAGAGCTAAAAAGATCTCAGAGGCTTAGTCTAAGCTTCTCAGTTTACAGCTGAGGCAACAGAGATCCATGGAAGTCCTATAGTATGCAGCAAAAGTAGGGTTTAGCCCAAAGCAAAAAGGGTAACTCAGTTTCTGACTGTCAGAAACTATCCACTAGCTTTGTGGGATGCAGATAGGATCTGTGCTGTCATTGATCAAAGAAAGTTCCCAGTGAGGAAATTCTCGCCACCAATGCAGATTGACACCTTGGCTGTAGCTTATAGCCTTGAAGAATTTCCTGGAAAACCAAGAGTTTTTTGGCTTTTGCAGAGCAACGTAAGCAGTGTGTGCAGGAGACCAGTTTGAACCCATGTCTTCCTAGATTAAAGAACATCAGTCTTTCTATATACTGTACTGCTATATGAATTTAGGGAAATTCATTATTTTTTCTGAGCCTCAACTTACTTAAATATGAAGGTTTTTATTGTTTTTCAAAAGAGTTTCATAGACTCTTACCTGAAAATGATTGTACTGTTTAGTGCCCATTGACTGTAATATCCTAATTACATAATACTTCTAAATTAAATCCTATTTTGGTAAGCATAACAAGATCTATGTACATTTGAAAAAATACTGGTGCAGACATATGGAGGGCATAAATATTGATCATATTTCTATTTAGCTAGCTAGCTAGCTATCATCTGTCTACCTATCATCTCCCTGTCTACCTATCTACCTACCTATCATCTGCCTACCTCTTATCTCCTTCTGTAGCGGTAAAGAGCTGGAAGCAAGGTAGATGCTGACCAACTGGGAAAAGGCTAAACAAATAATGGCATATGAATGTTGTGGGCTATCACTGTGCTGTAAGAAAAGATGAAGGCAAAGAAGGAAGAGAGGGCTTACATGAATGGATGCAAAGTGAAGTCAGTGAAACCAGCAAAAATAAGAGTTGAGATGACTAAAATAATGTAAATGGAAAGAATAAACAGAAAAGTGAGAGCTGAATATTGTGAAATTATAATCAGATTTTGGCCCCAAAGAAGTGATCTGGGAAAATACCCCATTTCATCCAATAGCTTCTTTGCAGAGGTGGGGACAAAGAGTGTGGAATAAGAAACATGTCAAACTTTCTCAATATATGACTTAATATTGCTGATTTTTCCCCTTCTTTATCATAGTGTCTTATAAAAAAAAAGAGCTCTCTTGGAGGAAGAAGAAAGGGTAGGGAAATGTAGTTGATGTAAAAATGAAAGATTCTGATACAATTTTATTCAAATGAATCACAGTGTTTCCACCAGCTTGGGTTGTTTTTCCTGTATGTATCGAGCAGATCCAGGCACTCTTGTTGATGACATTTAAAAATACAAAAGGGTGTTGCCACTTCCTTTGTACATTGGGCACTGAATTGGTGAAGCACAAGTGTGATAATTCCATACTTATTTCCATTGACAAGAGATGCTGAGAAAAAATAATAGCAGATCCATTTCATTTAACATCTGCTCACCGTTATCTTTTTGTTTTCATCTGCGAATACCAGGGTTGTGTCTTGGCTGAATATCCTAATGAGAATTAGAAATGCTTTGTTGCTCAGACATATGAAACCTTTTAATGTTTATGAAGTCTAAAGAGCAATTGACTGAAAAATGTTATTTTGATCTGGGAGGCAAGTGACACCAAACATAACCCCTTCATTATATAGATGAGGAAATGGGGTCAAATAGGTACAAAGTGTCAGAGGGGAGAGACACACTAAGGTCTTCTTACTCCAGAGTGTGCGACCTTTCTTCTGTACCATATAATGAAGATAAAATGATGAAAGTTAGAGCAGAAAGAAGAGTTAGGAGAATGCATGGGGGTCTGAGCTAGGGGACTGGGATGGATGCCTGACATATCACCCATAGGGAATCCACATGATATTATGGCTAATTGAATGTAGTATGTTGAGCCCAAGAGGAAGAGAGAAAAGAGAGGAGTTAGTATTGCAAAGATACCAAGATGGGAGCTAGAACTTTGTGTGTGTGAGCTCCAGAGGAGGCCAGTCTGACTGGATCACAAAGTGGGGTAAAGAAAGTTCCCATACAGAGTAGGGAATAGTTTATTTGTCAGATTTATGGAGAATGGAGGAACTGATGACCAAACAAGAGATAGAGAACATTATGAAATGCAAAATGGATAAGAATACATTAAATTGAAAAGGTTTTGCACAAACAAAGCCCATGCAACCAAGATTGGGAGGGAAGCAGAAAACTGGGAAATAATTTTTACAACTAATGTCTATGATAGAGGCTTCATTTCTAAAAGATATGGAAACCTAAGTCAAATTTCCGAGAATACAAGTCATTCCCCAATTGATAAACGGTCAAAGGATCAAAGGATAAGAACAGGAAGTTTTCAGAGGAAGAAATGAAAGCTATTTATGGTCACATAAAAAAAATGCTCTAAATCACTATTGATCAGAGAGATGCAAATCAAAACAACTCTGAGGTACAACATCACACCTATCAGATTGGCTAACATGACAGAACAGGAAAATGATAAATGTTAGAAAAGATGTGAATGAGTTTGAACAGCAATTCATCAGCTGTGAGCTGATCCAACCATTCTGGAGAACAATTTGGAACTATGCTCAAAGGGCTATAAAAATGTGCATACCCGTTGACCCAGTAATACCTCTTCTAGGGCTGTATCACAAAGAGATTATAAAAATGGGGAAAAGACCCACATGTATAAAAAATTTATAGCAGCTTTTTGTGGTAGCCAAGAACTAGAAATCGAGGGGATATCCATAAGTTGGGGAATGACTGAACAAGTTGTGGTATATGAATGTAATAGAATACTATTGTGCTATAAGAAATGATGAACAGGAAGACTTCAGAAAGATCTTTAAGGACTTATATGAACTGATGCTGAGTGAAAGGAGCAGAACCAGGAGAGCATTGTACACAGTATCAGCCACAGTGTGCGAGGCATTTTTCTGGTAGACTTAGCCCTTCACAGCAATGCAAGGACCTAAAACATTCCCAAAGTACTCTTGAGGCAAAATGCCTTCCACATCCAGAGAAAGAACTATGGAATTGGAAAGCAGAATGAAGGAGAATATTTTTTCTTGTGTTAAGTTTTGTTTTGTTTGGATTTTCTTATGGTTTCTCCCATTCATTTGAATTCTTCCATGCAACATGACTAATGTGGAAATGTATTTAATAAGAATGAATGTGTAGAACCCATATAAGATTGCATGACATCTCGGGGAGAGATGGGAGAGAGAAGGTGAGAAAATCTAAGACTTATGGAAGTGATTATAGAAAACTGAAAACAAATAAGTTAATAAATTTTGGGTGTGGGGGAGAAAGTCCCCTTCAACGAAGCTTGAAAGAGATGGGAACTCCCATGAGAATGAGAATGCTCTCTACTCTGGGGCAGGGACTGTCTTTCTCTTCATATACCCAGTGCTTAACACATCACATGGCACATAGTAAGAGCTGAATAGATGTCAGTTGACTTGAACTGTGTAGGAGTTAAAACCAAAATAGGAATTCATATTTTAGTTTATAGGCAACAGGGAGCCACTGGAGCTTTTTGATTAGAAGAATGACATGGTCTGATCTGCACTTGAAGAAAACACTTTGGAATGGACCAGGAAGGAGAAAGACTGGAGATGACCAGGAGACCAATTAAGACACCATTATCATGTTCTAGAAGGGTGTTAATGAGGGCTTGAGAAAAGTTCAAGGCTGTGCAATTAGAGGTAAAAGACCAAATAGGAGAGATATTGTGGACATGGAAGAGATGATCTGCAAATTAAGAGGATATATGGGATGAAAAAGATGAAAGAATGGAAGAGAATGTTGATATGAGCCTTGGAGGCTGGAAGAATAGTGGAGCTCTGAGAGGTCCAAAGTTCTTCTGAAACTTAAGTCCACTAAACGTAACATGCACTAAATACACGTCTATGGAATTAAATTGAACTGAAAATCAGCTGATACACTGGGCAGAGACCAGTATTTACAGAATGTAGGCTTACCAAATAACTCTAAATACCCAGTTAACTATCCACCTTTTGTTTTTGCAAACTGCTCCATGAACTCTATTGTTATATCAGAGTATCCCCACACCTATTGAAGCTGGCTTAACCAAAAACACCACTTAAAAAAAAAACAAAAAACTAACATCGATAAAGCATGCCATAGTTTTCAAAGTACTTTACATATGGCTCTGGAGGAGAAATGATAATGGTGACCTGCACAGCCCTCCCTCACTCAAAACAAAGTCAAGTACAAGTCATGTCATCATTGCTCTGATGGCATGGTCTTCTTTGGCAAGGAAGGACGTACACACAGTATGTTAGCTCATTTGATGCTCACAACAATGCCATAAACCAGTTGCTATTATTATTCACTTTTTACAAAAGAGGAAACTGAGGCAGAAAGTGGCTAAGTAACTTGATTAGGGCTACACAGTTAAGTAAATGCCTGAGGCAGTTTTGAATCATAAAGTCTTCCTGACTCCACAAAGGTCTGCTTGTAAATGTAAAAAATATTGACCACAGATGTCCATGAATGATGGAATCTCTATCCTCTGATTAGAAATGTCTTACAGACTTTCAGTCTTTTCTTTGTTAATTCATGGTCCTCTTTTCCCCATGCATGGATATCTCCCAGGCTGCCCTGAGCTTTCTTCTCTTCTTCATTCATGACCTTTTCCAATGCTGTGCATTTTCCCTGTTGCTCCTCTAGGTTCTATAGTTACGCACATGGTTCTCAGATGTATATCTCTAACTCCAATCTTAACCCTGTACTCTTGGCCCCAAATTTCCAAGTGCCAGATAGCCGTTTCCAGCTAATTTTCCTGCCACTACTTCAAACTCAACGTAGTCAATTGTACTAAATTCCTCGTCCTCCTTCCTCAGTTCACTTTTCCTTACAGCTGCCTCATCTCTGCTACTATCTATCCCCATGATCCGTTCTCATTTCCCAGGACTGATGCTCTCTCATCCTCCAGTCCTGGTTTCCTAGTGACAACCAATGGGACACAAAGGAAGTAGATGTGCTGGAAACCTGGCCTTGTTTCTATCCCCATCTTCAACTTGTCTGGGATGGAAAACAAAACCAGACAAAACAAAGCATACTCCCAACCTCCTCCAGTGGAGACAATAGTGCCCTTGGCGTCTTTCGTATTGACTTTGTTTTTGCCTTGGTATTTTCACTAAGAGGATTTAGGATTTGAATTGTCCTCAGTTCACTGAAAGAAAGACATCTTGTTTTCCATCAGCCATCACTTGAGATGTTTCAAATTAGGTCAGATGAACTCAAGCCCATTATAAATGCTTGTCCATGCCAGGAATTTCAAACTACTTAAAGATGAAGGTCCAATTTTGAAAAATACCAGAAGGATAGTATGATTTATGGTTTAAAATGATGGCAGCTATAACCTCAGCCCCCATTCCAGAGCCTCATCCCTGAGTAAGATATACTCCTGTAACCATATAGAATGTGCATTATCTTGCCTTGGGTTCTTCTGTTCCAGGAGTGTGAAAGACTGAATAGCGTGATAGCAAAACCCACTTCCTGAATCCATCTGACTCAGATTTTACCAGGTGGTGTTATTTTGACTTTGCTCCAGCTACCTGTTTGCCTTCAACACTCTAGGCAAAGACCTAGTTCACCACTGGGAACAAGTGGGTAAAATATCCTGTTCCTGCTTCACATCCAATAAGAGTGTTGCTAGAGGGGAGACTAGCTGAAGAAACTTTGAAAATATTCTAGTTCAGTCTCAGAATTTAAATAGATACCCCTAAACTTCAATGAGTGCATGTGTGTGTGTATGTGTGTGCATGTGTGTGTGTTGGTATCTGCATTTTAAGGCTCCATTCAGTGAAACATTTTATGAAAGGAGACTTAAGGACTTGGGCAGGATTCCAGAATCACGTATTTAGTGATATAAGGGTCCTTAGAAGGCAACAAGAGCAATCCCCTTTTGCTCTAATTGAAGAAACAAAAGCCATATTGTTATTAAGTGTCTGAGATGGGGTCTGAGCCCCAGTTTTCTTGATTCCACATCCATGTCTCCATTCATGACACCAGGCCACCTCTCATATGAAATTTGATACCTCTTTTGGTCTTTACTATGTCAGCCAGAAGTTGATTGAAATCCGAATGGTGAATTGCATGGTTTAGTTGGATTTTGACTTGTACTGTAGAATCTGGGTGCCACATTTGAAGAAGAACATTGATAAACCAGAGAACTTCCAGAATGTGACAACCAGCACATAAAGTATCTCAAATTCAAAAGCTAGCAGGAGTTGGTACAACTTATGTTCATATATCACATTAAGGTTTCTGAAGGTTGTTATATGCGTTCTCTTACATGATCCTCGTAATCACCATGAGAGGTAAGTGTTACTTCATCTTCGTTTTACAGATGAATAAACTGAGACACAATCAGCTTAACATAAGTGTCTAGTGTCATGGAGCTAGGAAGCACCTGAGGCAGGATTAGAACTCAGGTCCTTTGGACTCCAAATTCAACATGCTAACCTCTGTGCCATCGAGATGCCTCTTTAAAGTTCTTGCCAAACAAAACTTGTTTGACAGAAACGGAAATGTTTAGCTTGTAGAAGAGAAGGTTCAGGGCAGATAAGCTAGAAATTTTTAAGTATTTGAAAGACTGGCACATGGAGGAGGAATGAATCTTTTCCTATTTGGCCACAGAGAGCAAGGGGTGTTAGTTGTAAAGTTGTGGATGTCAGCTCAGGTTTGGGAGTGGGTATGCTAACAGTTGAAGCTATCCCAAAGTGTGATGTTCTTCCTCAGGAGGTACTGGTTTCTCCCTCCCTGAAGGTGTCCTCAAGAGGAGGCTTGTCTATAGTGTTGGGAAATATTGGAGTTGGTGATCACTAAGGAGGCTTCCAATCCTGCCGTTCTGTGCTTGTGTCAAATCTGGAGTGGGTGCTGGTCTACTACTGGGGTGGCTGAGCTGGTCCCACAAATCACTTTACTTGACAGGTTTACCATTGTTGCTGAGATGGTTGGGTCTAATTTGGACGTGCACATCAGGAGCCTTGGTGGTAAGCAGGCAGTTGAATGCTGTCACTCAGAATCGCTACAGCTGGTGCTGGGGGGTGGTGTTGCTACTTGACATTTGGTTCCCACTCTCTATTTGCCAAATGTTTTCCTCCCTGTCGCTCTCCAAAGAAGCTCATGTGATTAGCCTCATATTTCAAAAAGATTTTTTAAGGGGAGATGAGATTATTAGCTCAAAGATTTATGACAAGCCAAAAGAATTAGAACCTGTGGCCCCCGCATCATCTGCCTGGTATCATTCCCACCACTCCTTAGGCTTTGTTCATCCTCAGTGCCCCTTACCTATATGCACAGAGCCTGGGAACAGCACTGCCTCAGAGGAACAAAAGATGAGCATCACCCAGAGGACCATGGAGTTTTGGTGAATAGTGAGTGTGAGCAGGAAATCACCCAGAAGCATGAGATATTCTGAGCAAGAACAGAAATAAAGGATGTTAATAAGGAATTGATGATGGGAAGAGAAGAGGATCCAGTCAAGTGGAGAGGCCAGTGTACTCCAATATCAGGGCAAAGAGAGGAAGGTGTCTAGAATGTTGGGCAGTTCCCCTGCAGTAAGCTTATGGGAGGACATAGGTGAGCTGGGTGTGCCCTCCTGTGGTGTACAGATGATCTTCTCTCTTGAAGAAAGAATGTTCAAGGTTTGCAAGATCTCTGAAGCTGCTCCTAGCTCTGAGATCTCATGGTCTTGGGGACTGTCATGTTCAGATTGGCCACAGGGCACATCCAAGAGGACCAAACTTAAATTTGGTAGGAGTCCCTTAGAGTCACAACTCTGGGAGGATTTTTATGGGTCCAAATCCAAGTGCAACTCAAATGTCACCCTATGCACAAGGTTGTTCCTGATCCTTCTCCTCCTATTCCCTCCTTGAAATGCCCTTAGATTTATTTTGTATATGTAAGTAAGGTGTTCACACCCTCTACGTAAAATATTATAGATAACTAAATGTTCTAGGTATTGACATCTTTATGAGGATATATCATCCAACCAACCAATCCACCAAAAATGCCAGCAAGGTGGGAACAATTTCCTAGATAACTCTGTTAAATTTGGACTCAAAATACCTAGAGCAAGTTAGACATTAACAAAGCAGTCATCAAGTTAGGAGAAGTGAAATAGTTAGGTCATTCGATGAGAGCATGTGAGGCTGATCAGGAAATGACTTGTATTCCATTGGAGGGAATTGGTAGAGTCATGAGACTTAGGTAAACCTGCAAGTCAGTTTGAAATCCAGGGTTCTCATTTCAAGCCTGCCATGTCTTGAAGCAGCACCATCCAAGACCCTGAGAAGGGATTATTTTTGGAGATGCCTGGGTGAGTCTGGGGAGGGAATTCCTGTCTCCTGTCTTCCCAGACCACAGGACACCTCTATGAAGTTTTAAAAGTCTGAAGACTTGGACTTCTTCTTGATCAAGGTAGCAGTGTTCCTGCAGCATCCATAGCTGAAGAAAGCTGCTACATCAGGAGCTAAGAGACATACTGCTGAGGACAATCCGGAGGCCTTGAAGACTGCCATATTTAGACTGCCAGAAAGACACCAAGCTGCAGAGCCTGGCAGAGTATCGTCAACATGGGCACTTCGTGGGGATGATGTGCAAAGAGAAAAGGGCTTCCAAGAATCAGGAGCCAGGAGTTATTCTTTAACCACACAATCTTTCTAAATCAGAGTATACTTTCCCCAGATTATGTATATACTTGTAGAAGAATGTGTCCCATATATTTTGCACCCATTTTTCTTACAATACCACATAAATACTCCTCTCTACAAAGTAATTAATTCTGGTTGTCTAATTGATAATGACTATATGGGAGCACATCAATATGAACTCACGATTGATAGCATTAGAAACCACAGTTCCCTTGAGGTTACATCTAGAACCCTGTGGGGAGAAGATCAGCCACATCATGGTCTCTGAACCTTCTAGTTCATGTGAGGAGTTGACAAATTATGTGGTATTTGAACCAGCCCAGAGAAAGAAAATGGGGGTGTGGATGCCGTGGTGACCGAGCCTGGATCGGTGCTCATGTTTCTTGGTTTTGCCTGATCATTAAATAATTGTTTTATATTCAAGTACATGTGACTTCATAGTGACAGATTACATATAAATTAGAAGCACAGGTATGAGGAGGCTGGGCTAGTGCTGGAGTCAGGAAGACTCATCTTTCTGAGTTCAAATCTGGCTCTAGACACTTAGTAGTTGTGTGACCCTGGCAAATCAGCCCTGTTTATCTCAGTTTCCTCATCTGTAAGGTGAGCTTGAAAAAGAAATGGCAAATTGCTCCAGTATCTTTGCCAAGAAAATCCCTAGTCGGGTCAGTCAGACATGACTGAAAGGTGACTGAACAACAGCAGGATTTGTGTCAGACTTGTTCAGATTTGACAAAGCTTTAAATAACAAAGCCGGATATCATCTTAGAGGGAATAGAGAGTTCTCCAAGATTGGTTTTTGTTTGTTATTTTTAGTATTTTTATTTTTCCCCAGTTGCACATAAAAACAATGTTAGCATTTGTTTTCAAAACTTTGAATTTCAGATCTTTCCCAACCTCTGTCACCCACTCCCCTTGTTGAGAATGCAAACAATTTGGTATGGGTTATATACGTGCAGCCACGCAAAAAAAAAAAAAGGAAAACAACTAAAAAAAATCAGGTTTAAAAAGTATTCTTCAGGCTGTATTCAGATATCATCAGTTCTTTCTGGGGGGATGGATGCCATTTTTCATTCCAAGTCCTTTAGAGTTGTCTTGAATCATTGTATTCCTGAGAATAACTAAGTCCCTCACAGCGGATCATCTGAAAATAATGCTGTTACTTTGTACACAGTACATTTCACTTTGAATCAGCCCATGCAAGTCTTTCCAGGTTTTTCTGAGAGCTTCTACTCATTCTGCTTTCTATAAGAAATGCTTATAGTACAATAGTATTCTATCATAGTCACATGCTGCAACTTCTAGCCATTTTCCAACTGATGAGCATTCCCTCAATTTCTAATTCTTTACCTCCAGAAAAGGGGTGATATAAGTATTTTTATACATATAGGTTCTTCCTTTTTCCTTTCCTTTCCTTTCCTTTCCTTTTCCTTTCCTTTCCTTTCCTTTCCTTTCCTTTCCTTTCCTTTCCTTTCCTTTCCTTTCCTTTCCTTTCCTTTCCTTTTCCTTTCCTTTCCTTTCCTTTCCTTTCCTTTCCTTTCCTTCCTTTCCTTTTTCCTTTTCTGTCTTTTCTATTTATTTTTTTTGCAATACAGACCTAGTAGTACCATTGTTAGGTCAAGGGGTATGCATCATTTTATAGCCCTTTGGGCTTGTTCCAAATTACTCTACAGAACTGTACAATCAGTTTATAACTCCACCCACAGTGAATTAATTTCTCATTTACCCCACATTCCCTCCAACATTTGTCATTTACCTTTTCTGTCCTAATGGACATAAGGACATTAAGTATGATGTAGTACCTCAGAATTGTTTTAATTTGCAGTTTCCCCATCAATGGTGAATTAGAATATATTTTTTATGACTATAGATACTTTTGATTACTTCATCTGAAACCTGATTATATCTTCTGATCATTTTTCAATTGGGAAATGGCTCTTATTTGTATAAATTTGACTCAGTTCTCTATATGTTTGAGAAATGAGGACTTTATTAGAGAAACATGCTTCCTTTTTTCCCCACAGTTACTATTGCTAACTGTATTTCACTCCATCCTATTCTCCCCATCCCGTTTATTCTACTCTCTCTCTCTGTCTGTCTGTCTGTCTGTCTGTCTGTCTCTCTCTCTCTCTCTCTCTCTCTCTCTCTCTCTCTCTTTCTCTCTCTCTCTCTCTCTCTCTCTCTCTCTCTCTCTCTCTCTCTCTCCTCTCCTCTCTCTCATTTTACCGTATCCCTCTTGCTAAGAGTTTTGCTTCTGACTATCCCTTTCCTCAATCAGTTCTCTCTTCTATCACCCCCTCTTCTGTTATCCCCTTTGCTACTTTCCTGTATGGTAAGATAGATTTCTATACCCAATTGTGTGCATATGCTATTTCCTCTTTGAGCCAATTCTCATGAGAGTAAGACTTCCTCACTCCTCCTAAGCTTCCCCCTCTTCCCTTCCACTGTAAAAGCTTTTTCTTGCCTCTTTTATGTTAGATTAAAGATCAGTAGAGCCAGACTGAGTTCTCCTCTTCTCTGTATAGAAGCCTTGTTTCAAAAAAACTCAACAAGGCAGTGCCACTCTTCCAATCACTAGGCTTCCAGCAAGACAATTGAGGTATTAGGTGTTAATAGTTTCTCAGTTTTCTGTTATCTGTCCCCAACTTCCTCTGACTCTTACTATGCTCATCCTAATCCCCTACCTCTTTTGTCTGTCTCTTCCAATCACTTCCTCTCTAGCTTCATTATCTTCTCATGTCTCACATCAGACCTCTTGGCAGTCAGTGATTCATCTTTACTCAGTGAAGTAATACTCAAGAAATCCACTCAGGTATAAACCAGCGTCCTTATGTAATTTTGATTTTGTGCTAAAAATTATCTAATTTTATAAAATATTTTTAAAAAAAACACTCAAAAGTCTCAAGCTTTTGGCTGATTAACCACAATGCCCTGAAATCATCATGACCCCACCCAGTACTCTACCTTCCGATATAGCCTCTTGATAATTTCATCTAAGGGGCACATTGGCCATCTGAGCAGTTTGTGTTTCTTCGCAAGTATTTTATCTCAGAAGCTTTTTTTCTTATCAAGCTATTCTTTAACAGTTTTCCTCACAGAAATTGATTATGTCCTTTTCAGCAACTAAACTTCACGTGTGTATATGTGTATAGTATACGTTTGTGCATGCATGGTTGTTGTGTGTGTTTTATTTGTGTGTGTGTGTGAGAATGAGAGGGACTGTACCTTATTTCTTCCCCTGTGAATATTTGCAGTCCTTTTCAAATTAAAAAATCAGGAGAGGAGTGTTCAAACAACAAATATCCAAAACCAAAAATCAAATATTCTACACAATCAACATACTTTATATTAGCCTGCTACACATTAAGATAATTCACATCTCACATCACATAGGACAAAGTAAACATTCTCTTTTATGACAATCACTATATTATATATAATATATGCATATATACATATATATACACAGTTATATAAATAAGATCAATATCATCAATACAGAGGAACAATTAAATAGGAAACAGGAAACTAAAGGCACAATTTAAATGTAAAATCCTATATATGCAAATATAGCAGGAATGCATTATATATATATGCATATCTGCACACACAGATATACACACATATATACACATGCATGCAATGTACCAAGAGCATAACATCTAATCATCCATGCCAAGATTTCATCAATAAAAATCCACATATTTCAATAATAACAATAAATATGATAAACACAGAGCCAGACCTAGTCACATATTATACAACTGCCATAGCAGAATACCTGGGGCATTGTATAGGGATTTGATCATCAACTTAATACTTCTACACTCTTATCCAGAGTTTCTAAATATCCACTCTAGACTCATCAGTATCATAATATTAGGTCTCTGCTCATAAGTGGTTTATGTCCAGGATCACAGTCCCTGGAAGTGCACCCTGTTCTGTCTACCTGTGGCATTGGGATAGAACAGACTCCCTCTGAACTCAGTCCTCATTATCATCCTATCCTTCATTTCTCTGTGACTGAGATGCATGGGGTTGAGTTCTTTGCCTCTTTGTGGGATGGTTAATGATAATCTCTTCTTCAACAGTATCATAATTTTCCAAGTTACTATCTAGCTCTCTCATGCTTTCTGTAATAGGCAGGTGAGCTGTTTCCATCTGAATGTGCTCACTAGACTGTCCAGCATCACTGACTGACCATCCATCAAGATGTTAGATCTTGATGAATAGGTAATAAAAGCATCAGGTACATTGCTGTTAGAGGGTCCTGATCATTTTCTGGAGTTGTTTTGTAAAATGGAAAATGTTGCATTTTCTCTATAAACTGGTAGGGTCTATACCTTTGTCACAGTTGGATAATTCCTATGTTTCATGCACACTAAGGTATCTTATGAGCCCTCTGTCGACTATAGGACCATCATGATATCAAATTCAGGTTTTGCACATTGGTTCATTTCTATTGGGGTTTCTCTAAATGCCACTGTTAAATGAGAAGACTTTTTCAGCCTGTCCCCAAGTGAGAAACACACTGATTATGAACCCACTTCTTTTTTTTATTATCTTCAACTTTAAAGCACAAATTAATGGGTAGATATGATTTATGCATGTTTTATGATTCATGAATGTGTGTATGCATATATGTATATGCATATATATGAAGTGTATGCTTATATGCATACCTACTTATATAGAGAACTATCTATAGTTATAGATAGATCGATAGATTGACAGATTTATTGATAGATTAGTAGATGATGGATAGAAAGTAGATATATTAATGAAGGAGAGATAGATGACAGATAGAGAATAGATAGATAAATATAACATTGATTAATAAAGTATAGATAGATAGATACATAGACAGTAAAGATAAGCATTGTGTTGAGTAAGCTTCACTAGACATGATACATGCTGACCATGGCGGGATTCAAACTCTTGTCTCTTGCCATCCCAGTGCTATTTCTACTAGGCCACCTCCTTTCTCTGAACACTGAATCCCCTCATTCTTCGGGAGGGACCAGAGAAGTCCTTTAAAGAAACCTCCCAACTCATGGTCAGATGGGAAAGGAAGAGCAGAAAGGAGTAAAAGTGTTCCATCTTGAGTCTCATTTTGAAGGAGGAGAAGGACCAGGCTTGGTGGAGGAGAACCTATCTAATTTGTCTTTAAGGAATCTGAACTCATCACAAAGGGCTTGGGAAGGACAGGGCCATAATGCATGTTGCTAAATGATGTCTTCTCAAGGTGCATTCCACTGAAGTCTTGGAGAAGGAGATACCTATGGATGGGAGCTGTCCCAGTTGTCAGAGCTGTTCTCAAGGGGAATATATTGGTGTAGGAGGGTTTGAGTTCCCCTTCCTTGGACATCTTTAAGTAAAGCCCAGATGACTTCTGGTTAGGAATGTCAAACAAGGGATTTTACTTCAAGTACAGAGTGAGGAAGGGGATCTCTGAGTTTCCTTCATGAACCAGAATTCTAGAATGAAGGGTAGAGTGGGGGCCAGGGTGTTGGGACAGGAAAACTAGAGGGCTGATGAAAGGGGAAAACAAACATCCTTTGGCAACCTGGAATGACTCTTCCCTGATTGCTTTGAAAGTCTGGCCCATTTACTTTCAGGCCCTTGGCAGATAGGATCAAGGCCAGGCTTGTGGGTGTATTTATATACGTTTCTTGATTCAACAGAAACGACTGCGCCTATGCAGCCCCCTCTCCCCCAAATTGCATTTAGCCGGCTGGCCATTTTGGATGTCTTCTCAGGCTGTGCTGGCTGCTGCAGCCAAATCGATGGTGGAGATGGCTGGAAAAGTTATTCAGATGGTTGGAATGATTGGCCAGCTGTCCTCTCTCCTTCCCCCAACTGAAGACAGAGCAGCAGAAGAAACACAGAAGAAGGAAAAAGGGTGAGAGTTGGCAGCTGAGAGATGGTGGGGATAAGGAGCATGTGCGCAGGGGTGTTCATGCTTGGGAGGAGAGGAAACAGGGGTTTGGCCTTTAGACTCTGGTCCTAACCTGAGGTCTTGAACTTAGGGGCTTTGTGGAGTGTGTGTGTCTGTGGAGGAGTGTTTGGCAGGGGGAGGGAACATACCTTTGGCTATCATCTATCCTGCAAAACCAGTCACCTAGACAATATTTTTACACCCCCTCCTCACAGGCCAGCTCCAAAGCAGATAATCGTGGGTTCAGGGCAGGAAGGGGCAAGATAGTGCCAATCACAATACATCAGTAAGCCCATAGACTTTGCCTAGGGTGAAGGTGTTCATTGCAAAAATAAATAACAATTATTAACCAAACTGTTTCAGGTCAGTATGTTGTCTATGGCACTCACTGGGCAAGACCAAGGGGAAATATTCCATCCTCTAAATATGTCTAAAATTGACCACTCCTGCTATTCTTGGGCAGGAAGTCTTGGCTCTGGGAAATCAGTAATTTTTGGAGAATCAAAACGAGGAGGCTGAGGAGCTGAGCCCAGGAACCAATCAATATCCCCCTCTTCGTGCGTCTTCCTCAAAGGCCTGAGGTGAAGTGTTCAAGCTTCTAGTGAAGGAGAAGCTGCCTGATGGTCAAACAGCAGGATTTCTAAAACTGTAGTAATATTTTCAGTCATGGTATGCAGGGCATCTGCTTGGGCCATAACCCTCTAACTTCCACCTTCATTGCCTTGAGGCAACGGTTCTTCCGACAAAGAAGAGAAGCCAACCTTCTCCTTAGCTGGGAAATAAGTCCCAAGAAAAAGCTTTTCAAGGCTTGTGTCTGGGATGTTTTCTCTGGGGAGATATTGGCACAGACCTACTTGGGAGCCATGATATCAGTGCATCATAGAACTGAAAAGGATTATGGAAATCATCTAATTCACTCCCTTCATTCTACACAGTGAAAAATTGAAGTCCTAGAAGCCATAGAATTGTAGAATTTCAAAGGAAGGGATCTTAAAAGTCCATCAGCTCCAACCTCTACACCATAATAGACTAGCAATCATCCATCTACCCATACAGCTCTAGACAGAGAGCTTACTACCTACTAAAGCAACTCATCACACCTTTTGGACAATTCTGTTTCAAAGCAAGTCACCCTCCCCACCTTGTATTGAATGAAAGTGTGCCCCTCTTCAATCATTGCTCTTCATTCAGTCAACTAAAACTGAGAGATCATTTGCAATTTAAGAACCATGCCTCTCAAATACCTTATAAATCTGCACCTGTTTCTTCTTTTTAATGTGTCCAATTTAACATTTATTCCCAATGGCCTGCTGAGTATCAGCATCAACTGAAATGTTCTATAGGGAGACATATACTCCTTTAAGGGGGTTGGAGTTTCTCTTGCATTGAGTCCATCTAGAAGAACTTCTGCTTCTGATAAACATTCTTATTTTTTTGCATACTTAGCACCTAACACAGAGCCTAGGATACAACAGGTATTAAATAAGTATTTGTTAAATCAAACTGATTATATTTGCAGGTCACATTGGACTACTTGCACTGAGATGCAGCTTCTGGAAGTGTGATATACGAAATCTCTAGTCTCTAGACAAAGGTCAACCTGGATATCCATCTTAGGAAAGCTGAATTCAGTACAGTGTACGTTGACCATATTATGGCATAGACTTGGTTGGGCAGAATCAGTGTCTCCAAGCCAGAAGGGACTTTAGGTACCATCCAGATCAGTCCATATCTGCACAACTCCCCTGCGTAATATCTCTGCTAAGCGGTCATCTAGTCTCTGCTGGAAAATCTCCAGTAAGGGAGAGCATCTCTTGATTTCCTTCTCTTCCAACACAAATCATTATAGGGACTGTTTGCTTCATTCCAAGATTATCATCCTTCCCTCCCCACCCCCAACAAATGGTGGCTTCTTCCTCATGAGAATCATCTTTTGATTTGATAAAAAATTATAAAATAAGTAAAATTATCATTAAGATAAAAGAAAACCCACTTGTTCATTGTTAGAGTTAGCTCTCTGGGTTTGGTACAGAAAGGCAGAGACATTTATACAGAAATAAAGGTGATGGACAAACAAAAAAAGAGCATATTTGGGTATTTGTAAACATAAGTAAAAAGCTATTCTACCTTCTCTATCAGAACATACTAGCAAATAAACAGATCATTGAAGTTCCTCAACACTATCAACAGGAAAATATTATGAATGGAAGAGAGAGGGAATGACTTGTGGTAAAGGTGACAATGGCAGGACAACCCTAAAAAGGCATCCATCATTGTAGGGGAACCCCTTTGGAGAATCTGTGGGACAAGAGTCATCCAGGATAGACAGGCACAGATGGGATGTAAGCTGCATCCTAGAAGGCGACTTTCCAGTCACTGAGTTCCCAGACCCATCCGAGTAAGGAGTGTTATTATCATGTGACTGTGCTAAGCTTTGGGTCTAGTTTTGAGCTCTCCATCTGTTTCTTCTTTCTGTCCCAAAATAATTGCTTTTGATTCATCTTTCTTTGATCTTCATTCAAATGCCACCCCATCATCCCTGGATTTCCACATTCAAATACATCTTCTCATTATATTATGATGGTTTCCCCCCAACTTCATATCCTTCTTCTTCTTTGAATAAAGGATACCTTTCCGTAGCCATATCCAAGTCTTAGTGATACTTTTAAGTCAAGTTTGACTCCTTCCATTAGGATCTCAAGTTCATCTTGTTTGTTACTCAGTTTAGATATATGAGGTTGTTTTCTTGAAATATATCTCTAATAAATTGAGGATTTCTCAACTTCTCTTCCTCTTTATCCATTATAGATATTCTCTATGGTTATTGACTTGGTAAACATACACAGTCCATTTTATCTCTCCCTCTTCCTTTTTAATTTAAAGTTATTTTGATTAAATTTTCAGACAGCGAGAAAAATTGGTCCTTTGGCTGACATGTCTTTCTTACTCAGGTACTGTAAGTGGGCAATGATCTGGTCCCAGTATTAAACAGAAAGGAAATATCAGGGCAGATTGCATTAGGCAGCCATGTGAGACTTGCAGTGACACCATGATACTTGTTGCTAAATCTTTTTATTTTAATTTTAAGAAAAAAACATTCTTTTTGGTGTCCTTCATCTGTGAATTAAGGAACACCATCATTTGCAAAGAAGTGAAATTGCAAATGACCCAAAGACAGTGACAAGATGCATGGTGGGTGGAAGCCAGCTGCAATGGTTTGTCATCAATGACTCGAACATGAGAAGTGGCACAAGAGACATCAAGGACACACAGGACTGGAAAAGGAAGTAGATTAATCATATAGAGAGGGGGAGGGAAAACAGATGGGCCACCCCAGTCCTGCCCTGGTACTTATGGGAGATTCAGTAGAAAAAAGAAATAGACGTTTGTTGGTGAATTTATGGAAAGACATGGACATTTCAATTCAATTGAACAAGTATTCAGTGAGCATTTATTTTGTGCCAGATGCTGGGCTAGCCACTGGAGATACAAAGAGCAAAAAGAAAATGGTCTCTGTCCTCAAGAGGCTTGTATTCTATTGGGGAAAGCACCATGTATATGAGTATTTCAGCAAATACAAATTATTTATAAAATGAACCCTCGACATCCTTCAGGTTTAGTGCAGTACCTGGGACATATCCAACACTTGATAAATGTTTGATTAGTAATTGATTGATGGATTGACTGACTGATTGATCAGAGGAAGTTAAGAGTTCCAAGAGGCGGATTTGAAGAGGGAAACAAATCCAGACGTGGATGGCCCTTGCAAAGGCATGAAAGCCAGAGACGAAATGTCATGTATGAGGAGTGATGAGGGGAAGTAATATACAATCCGTTTGGAAATAAAGAGATCATGAAGGGCTTTAAATGTCAGAGGAGATTGTGCTTTATCTTTGGGGCACTAGGAGCTGCTGAGGATTCCTGAGTATGGGCATGAAAATGTTAGAGCCTTATTTATTCTTTAAGAGTATTCATCTTACATCTGTACGGAGAGGGGAGGGCCAAAGGTTCAGTGATTCACTGAGAGGCTATAACAATAGTCCAGGTGAGAGAACAAAAGTCTCACAGTATAAATTACAGCGAAGGTTTTTGATCTCTACTCATTAAAGGGACATTCTTGTTTTTGGGGTCATGAATCCATCAATGCATTGAAAACTTTATCTCCTTTGACAGTGCCCACTTTCATAGCCCGTGGGGAACTCTTGGGAACATCATGTTCCTGTCTTGGTAGCTCTCCGTGCCATTTCTGAGTCTCTCATAAGCTTGACAAGGGATTTGTCCAAGCTCACAGCGCCAGTTCTCCAACCTGACTATCCTCATTAGGTAGGTGCTCCTATGATTCCCAGGCCTTCCCTCAGCAGCCAAGCTTCATCAGGGAAGTCGAGGGAGCTGATTCCACAGCAGCGGGTCAACTGAACACATCATGCGATATCCCAAAGTTCTACTGGATTTTTACAGTCATGCAGTCCAGAGATGGCATTCTGCCTTGACTTTGCCCATGAGAGATTGAGCAAGCAATTGTGTAACTCAATGTTCTAGTGTGGGAAAGGCACAATTTGCCAACCCCTTCCTAATTCAGGGGAAGGCTAGAAAAAAGAAAGAGATCAAGGCAGTGCCAAGGTTAGAGCTAAAGACACATCAGAGCTAGCCATAGAAGGCAGGAGAAAAGGGAAGGCCCCAAAGGCAGGCAGTGAACGAATGAGTAAAAAGATAAGGAAAGGCAACCAGAAAAGACAACCAGGAAAAAGCATGGAAGTATCTTTTTACTAAAGAGGGAGGGCAAAAAGAAAGACTACAGAATTTCTGAGTGGGACTAAATACATCTATGTGGAATGATGGATAGAGCACTGGACCTGGAGTCAGGAAGACTGGAGCTTGAATCTCACTATATGACTCACTATATGACTGAGAAAATCACTTAACCTCTGTCTACCTCAATTTCATCTGTAAAATGGGCACAGTAATACATCCTACCTCCCAGAGCAGATAATAAGGAAGCTTGAGGGCAGATGAGATAGACAATAAGTATTAGTAAAGACAAATACAAGAAAAAAGAAAAGTGGTGCCTGTCCTCAAACGGTTTACACTGTAGAGGAGGAAAGACACTCCAAAATGGGAGGTGAAGGTGGTCATATACACCATGGCTCTATGATCTCAAGAGATGGGGATGGTGAGATTTGGCTGGCTTGGGGGCTCTCCCCAGAATGGAGACCCAAGAAGTACGTCCCCTTGTGGAAGTCTGCTTCAGGGTGAGGAGGCCCCAGGGACTGCTGAAAAGATTCAGGGCAAGCTGGGATGGGAGATAACAAGGTCCAAACGTTAAGAAGCCAAAGAAGGAATAGAATGAATGCTGAAAGACCAGGGCTCTTCCCCCAAATGGGAGCCTGAGCTGCTGTGAGGATAAAATGAAATAAAATGTGTGAAGTGCTTCATAAACCTTAAAGTGATATGGAGATGCTGGGGAGTAGAAGGGTGGTGGTGGTAGTAGTAGTAGTAGTAGTAGTAGTAGTAGTAGTAGTAGTAGTAGTAGTAGGAAGAGGTGGAGGAGCAATAAATAAGCATTTATTAAGCACCTTCTCTATGTCAGCCTTGTGCTAAGTAATAGATCTTATTTTATTATGGTTGTTCTTATTATTTGGTTGTATTTAAGAAATACTGGCCACAGGCCTGGAGAGAGGAGAATCTTAGCTATAAGAATGAAAATCAGGTCTTTGAAATTGTGGAGGTGGAAGTCTGGTACATGTACAGAGTACTCCTAATGATGTCTCCACAAGTGGAGGACCCTGTTTTGTGGTGAGTTATGACAACATGTAATGAAGCTCATTTGAGAGACTGTAGTTCATGTGTAAACATGCTATAATTGCTTCTAGGCTACTAGTTGTGTTTTTAGAAGTGTTTTAGTTGGGGACAAAGCTGGAAATAAGGATGTCTTTAAACAGCCTGAGTCAGTTCCAAGTCAGCTCTAGTCTCTTCACATCATTGCCTTTGACTGTTTTCTGGTGACTTAGCTTCTGTTCTGAAGGTCTTCCATGGGGATGACTCTGGAAGGGTAGGGCTTGATGTTCCTCCTTCCTCTCAAGACCCCGAGAAAGTTACCGACACTCTTGATCTCAGGGTTTTGGTTTGGTTTTCTTCCATTAGAGGAGTTTTGAAAGGTCAGATGCCTGAGATTCCTAGTCTGGGATTTGCAATCAGCTCAGCACTGATACCTGACGGATCAAGGGTTACCAAAGTGACCTTTCGAACCCAGGCCAGAGGAAGTTGAGAGGAAGACACCTCTGATAGCCATGTCATATCTGGACATACCTTTGGGGGGCCCAATGTTATGTAGAAACTCAGCCACTTTCCTCACAAGCTGAAGTGAGATACAGAAGAAAAGCTTGCCTCTGCAGTTAGGAGTGTGGACATTGCCATATCTTTGAAGTAATATCCTTTTGTTAAAAATAAATTGAAGTGAAGTGGTTCAGTGCAACTAAGATTCTAGTCACTGCACCTAATGGTGGGGGGAACGCTGCTGATGACAAGGCTTAAGACAATGACAACAGAGAAAAGAGAGCCTTGAACCCCTGAGGGTCCTGATAGAACCCCCAGAAGTAGCCTTCCTGGCATACTCAAAGAGGCTCCACAGAAAAGAGAATGAGAGAATCACTGAGTGAGGCGATGAGCCACATTCCCCGAGGTATCCGAAGGGAAGTCTGCTATTTGCTAACCATGTGACCTTGGGAAATGAATTTCATCTCTCTGGCTCTTAGTATCCTCATTTGTGAGAGGAGAGTTTGGGACAAGCTACTTTTCCGATTCCTTTGAGTTCTCATTGTAGCCACAGAGAGGGCAGGACGACATCCATACATCTGGAGACAAGGGACATTAACCCTGTCTTGTAGCTGTCACACTGGAGGAAACAAGACTCACCGGATCATCTCAGTCCCTCCCTGAGGATTACAGCAAGAATGACTAGGGCTAGGGGGATGACTTCAGCCTGCAGAGAAGGGAGTCCAGCATGCTTCTCAGAAAGAAATACTCTTCCACATCCAGAGAAAGAACTATGGAATTCAATCGTAGAATGTAGCAGATCTTGTGTGTGCGTGTGTTACGTTTTGGTTTGTTTTATGATTTCTCCCATTCATTTTAATTCTTCTGTACAGCATGACTATAGTGAAAACGTATTCAATAGGAATGTATGTGTAGAACCTATATAAAATTGTATACTGTCTCAGGGAGGGAGGGAGAGGAGGGGGGAGGGAGGGGGAAATCTAAGTTATATGGTAGTGATTGTAGAACACCGAAAATAAATAAAATTAATATACAAAAACAAATAAATACTCTTCAAATATGAGATCTTATGAAATTATTAAGTTTTTCTCCCCAAATCAACACCTTTCCTGGGTAATTTATCATTACAGTGCTTGTTGTTCTCATTCTAGACAATTAAAGAAATGTTTGCTTTGCCATCCTATTATTGACCCAATGATCTCCAAGCGTTCACAAACTTTCCTCTTCCTTGTAAGCACTTTTAGATTATGAGAATTTGTAGCTGCTCACAATCTTTTGCCAATTTCCTTAACCTATGCTTTTAACCTTAGCCTCTCATATTTTCTAGCACGTTGTCTCCTCTCCTTTCTCTCTGTCTTTTTCTTTCTATTTCTTTGTGTCTGTCTTTTCTCATCTCTCTCTGTCTCGGACTCTTTGTCTCTCTTAGCCTTTCTTTTTATCTCTGACTGTCTCTCTCTGCTTTTCTTTCTCTCTGTCTCTCTCTGCTTTTCTCTGTCTCTGTCTTTCCTTGTCTGTTATCTCTTTGCCCTTCTCTCTGCCTCTGTCTCTCTGTCTCTGTTTCTCTCTGACTCTGTCTCTCTGGTTTTTCTTCTATCTCTATTTCTTTCTGTGTGTCTCTGTCTGTATGTCTCTCCCTACCTACAGGTCAGTCAATAAGTATTTGATAAGTGCTAACAAATGTGTTTAGCATGGGGGGTACAAGAAAGCAAAACAGCTGTTGCTTTCAAGGACATAACATTCGAATGGGGATGATGACATGCAAATAAAATAATTATGGGAAATACACAGGTAGGATTGGAAGCCATCTCTGTGACATGGCAGGGAAGGGCCCAGGAGGGAATTTGAGCTGCATCTTCAATAAGCTGGGGAAGTGAATGGTGAAGGAGAAGTAGGTTGAATTCTCATGACTCATCCAAGTACTCTCCTTCCTTAAAAAGATCTGAACTAGACTCCACTGTTACGCTCTTAGAAAGAAGCTGGTTACCCTTGCCATTTCCTCTTCCTCTCAGCCCTTTGCACTCAGGTGTCCTAGCCCGTCATTCAAATGAGACTGCTCTTGTGCTCTTGTACGTGACCTTTCTTTAATTTTTAGGGTTTGAGGGCTTTTTTTTTCTTTTTTGCTGGACCTGCAGATGTCTCACATCACTTCATTCCAACTCCTATAGGCATGGGAGCTTTGGTTTGTTTTGTTCCTGACCTACTTCTTTTCATCCCTTCTTAGGCAAGCTGGTGGCCTCCCCCCTTCAGGGTACTTAGATTGACCTTAGGGTTAGGACCAATGTTAGACTTAATAAACTCACCTGATTGGTCTAGTCCCTGGCAGTTTAGAATTCCTGAACATAAGGGAACAGACAAGTAGGAAGAAAACCAGGAGAGAGTAGTGTCCTGAAAGCCTGTAGAGAAGAGGATATCATGAAGGAAAGAGTGATCAACGGGGTTGAAGTTTGCAGAGAGGTAGAGGAAAATGCCATTGAATTTGGCAATTAAGAAAACTCCATTGATGGAGAGGATGGTTAAGGGATTGGGCCATGCCAACCATTTTCATCAGTGGTCCTGAGGAAAAAGGTTGAGTATGGGTGCAAAGTAAGACAATCTGGCTTGCTCTTTCCAGAAGCAGCTGTTCCCAGATTACCTATTCATTTCCATAATTACCTAATCAGTGAAATCAAATCAATCAATGTTAATTTCAACTTTAATAAACATTCTTCAGTTTACATATATGATCCTATCTCTCAGATCATAAATAACAGGGTGATATGTTTGAACTTTGGAAAGGGGAAAAAATAACATTTAATTAATGAGCCTGTCAACGTCTGAATCGTTACCAATGACAGTCAACAATTTTCCAGCTACATTTTTAAAAAAGCTAATTGAAAATATACATTTTTAAGCAAAAGTTCTACCATCTATATAATCAATGAATAAGGAAAATCTAAGTATACAGTCTAGTGGCATTTTGGTACTGTGGAGAGAAAGCCAGCTAGGTCCAGAAAAGCTGTTTCCAAGCCCTTCCTGTGCCAAATCCTGGCAGTTGAACCAGAGAATGGCACCTCAAAGGCCTATAGACTGGGAGACTCCAAGTTATAGAAGAGTTGTAGCTCTGTATCAGATGATGAGATTGAGTCCTGGAAAGTTTTGGGATTTGCTCAACTCACAGTTAAACCCTAGACCTCCTCATTCTCCATCCAGTGCTCTTTCCGTTATCACATGTTGCTTCTGGTCACAAAGCACACACACACACACACACACACACACACACACACAAATCTCTGAGCACTAAGTCTAGAAGGGAAAGTCCTTAATGGCTCCATGTTTCTTTTGCTTGACCCTCAAGTGTGTCAGAAAATGGGGATCAACTTGGGCATATCCTGGGTGTGAATTACTAAGCATGGGTCAAGTGCCCCCCTTGATTCTATTATCTTGAATGTAGGCAGTCCATCAGCAAGATGGTACCAAAAACTGAACATAAATAAATTCTTTAGAAATCCAGCATCAAGATAGCCTTAAGAATGGAGCTTAATGTATAGAGAAGAGCCCTAAGAAGATTGATGCGCTTTCAAAGCTCTGGCAGAAGAAGAAAACACTGACATAGCAACGTTCAGAAAGCCACAGGGCTTCGGTGTGAGTTGGGAGAAAATAGCGACGGAGGTCATGCTGAAGTTGGACCTCAACAATATGGCGAAAATGTGGAGATATCTTACAAACACAAGAGACATATTAAACACCCATTGTGTGCAGAGCACTGCGTTAAGTGCTGAGTGAGAGAAAAAAGTTTGGAGGAGTTATAATTCCATATCTCATGGAGCTGGTAGGGAGTTCAGACAATAACAAAGATAACTCAGTTATACAGTAGAACCTCGGTTTAGGAATTTAATCCGTTCTGAGATTCTGTTCGTCATGCTATTTGTTCGTATTGCAAAGCAAATTTTCCTATAGGAAATAATGTCAAGTCGGATGATCAGCATCACATCCCCAGAAACATCTGTATAAAAATAACGATTTATAATTTTAAGTGGTTTTTTTTGTCCCTAGTGCACCTGAAATACAATAGCAATGACTCGTACACAATATAAACTGAAAATAAAATAAATTAACTTGTGCTTTACCTTTGAGAAGAGTCGTGGCTGGCGCGAGGGCGATGAGAGGGAGAAGAAAGAGGGGAAGGAGGAGGAGGAGGAAGGGTTATTGGTTGGAAGGAGAATCTCCTATGAGAACATCGGGAATTTCAATGTTAGGAGTGTTCTCTCTTATGCTACTTTCACTAAAAGTAAGAGTAGCACTACTGCTTTCACTTACTTTTTTTTTTGTTTTGTTTTTTAGAATCACTTTCATGTTTTGACTCACTGTTTTTTTTCTTTACATTCACTTCTGACTAGGAATCTATCTAACAACACCTGTTTTTGCCTTTTTTTCAGAATGTCACAGAAATGTGACATTGCATTATCATTAAAAAAATATTTGTGGCTCTCATTGCTACAGCCTTATTTGGGTGATGTTTTTTAAGAAAATTTTGCACTTTCACATGCAAAAAAATATTGTCCTAGTTGAGCATCATCCCTTCATGAGCCATTCAATTCCAAACATGATGTTTGTACTGTGAATTTTTGTTGGTCTGCAAGACAAATTTTGCGAAATTATTTTTCCTCATCCAGTGAAGCATACACAAACCAGGTTACTCACAAACTGAGGTTCTACTGTATTACATTACATAGAAGTGTACATTTCTTGTGTGCATATGAATGTGTGTGTGTGTATTTTGAAGGAATGATTTTTCTAAAGATCTTGAGTTCTTCAGGGAGTGCAAAGTCCTTAGGAGTCAATAGTGATACAAAGCAGTGGAAGAAGCTGATGAGACTTCAGGCTGTGTGAAGAAAGGCAGGGGTGTCTAGGAATGATGACTCAGCCATCCCCTTTCAATTTGGTCTAGTCAGATAACACTCAAAACATTGAAATCAGCCACAAGTGCTCCATTCCAGGAGTTACATTGACAATCTGGAGAGTGTCCAGTGGAGAAGACATGGGAGTGGAGACCCTTGTGTTCATGTTGGGTAATGAGTAACTGAGTATTTAGGAGAAGTGAAGCTGGCATCCTCAGGGGGATCAGGGGGCTGCCTTCAAATATTTGAAAGGTTGTGGTAGGGAAGGATGGCTCTTGTTCTGCTTGGCCCCAGAGGGCAGAACAAGATGCAGTGAGGGGCATAGGGGACATAGGGAGCATGGCGGATAGGAGGCACATGCAGAGACACATTTAACTTGATCTAAGGAACCATCTCCTAATACTTAAAGGTGCCCCATGTGGGAAGGTCTACCTTGGAAGTTAGTGGAGTTTTGGAAGGAGAGACTGGTCAGTCACTTGTCAGAAATAACCTTTGGGTCCAGCATGCAGCCTCAGCTGTCCCTTTTCCAATCCAACCTCCACACAGAGACCAAAGATACTTTGCTAATCCTTGTCCCCACCTCACTGTTAAACAACTGCCGTGGCTCCCTCTTATCCCTAGAAGCAATTATAAACTTCTTTGTTTGTATCTGCAACTTTACTAACACTCTCACCTTACACGTCAGTCCCTTCATATATGGACTGCACAGTCTATATTAGCTAGCATGCTGCTGCTCATTAGGGATGGTTTGCCTTCCTTCCATACCTTTTCTTGGGGTGTAGAGTTGCTCAGAGGAGACTGGTATCTCTGGTGTGAGGGCTGTGGAACCCTTTTCAGGACTACTTTCCACATTTTCTGTCCACATGGTTCACCCAACTCTCACTTGTGGCTCCAAGAAGCTGTTGCATGCACAGCAGTCACACTTCAGTAAAATTAGGCTAAATCAGGTTAAGGGTAACTGAGAGGTCTCATGCCCATTGGTGATTTTTTGGGGGGATATCCTACCTAAGCATGTGAAGACTTCTCCTGGCAGAATGTTCACATGAGAGCAATTTCTTCCATCAGCCAGGTGTTGTGGAGTGCTTAGAGTTTGGATAGACGTCAGAGACCACAAGGTCATCCACTGCATCCAAAGCCATTACCAGTCATCTTGACTTGGTCTTGCCACTGGACTCCAAAGACTGCAGAAGAGAGAGTGATGCTAATGAGTTCATCTGCTCTGCCTCACTTAAAAACGATTTATGCACAAGGCAAAAGACATCCCCTATACCATTTTACCACTTTCACCTACCTCAAAGTCCTGTGAGGACAGTCAAGTGACAAAGCAGCAGGTGTAGATGCACTGGGAGCTGTAGCCACAGTTCTATCCACAGGTAGCCCAGGTCATAGGTTGTCTTCTCACTGGACACAGCAGTGGGATTCAGCAGCCTCTGGGGGTCTGAGCAGCTCCTAGCATGAGAAAGGGACTCAAAAAGGTGCCCTAACAATTGTCTGCTTCCCCCACCCTTGCCTTTAATAAATGAATGAAGAAGTATTTTAAATCATCTGTAATATTCCAAATACTGCTCTGAGACATGGGCAGTACAGAAGTTACAGTCTATTAAAAGAAACAGCCTCCACAGAGGAGTCAGTCAGGTTGACACTGAATGGGGCCATCAGGGAGTAAGAGGCAATAATATGATTTATGTATTTCTTACTGTGCATCAGGCACTATGCTAAGTGGTTCACAATTACCATCTCATCTGACCCTCCCAACAACCTGAGAGGTACATACCCACTTTCAAGAGGTACATACCCACCTGAGAGGTACATTATTCCCCCTTTCATTATTGTGGAAACTAAAGAAAAACTGAGATTAAATCACTTGCCCAGGGTCACACAACTAATAAGTGTCTGATATCAGGCATTTTTGATCATATACCTGGTGTCTAGCTGCAGTATATAGATCAATATGTAGATGTAGTGTGTAGTGTGCAAATTGGCACCTTCCATCCAGGTACCACCACAGAATGAATTTTGATCATGGATAATGATCCAGGAGAATCAGGGAAGGGTGGGAGGAAGACAACTAGGTGGCATAATGGTTAGAACACTGAGCTTGGAATCAGGAAAATTGACCTTCATGAATTTAAATCTAGACATACTAGTTGTATGACCCTGGGCAGGTCACCTAATCTGGTTTGCCTCAGTTTCCTTATTTGTAAAATGAACTGGAGAAGAAAATGACAGATCACTTCCGTGTCTTTATTAAGGAAATTTCAAGTAGGGTCATGGAGAGTTAGACCTGAGTGAAAAAGCTCAACCACAATAACAATGATCCAGAGTTGGTGGGTCCAGTGGAAGGAGCGGGTCAGTGGGCACTGCTGTGGAAAAGTTGGATTGATAGTAGAGAGAAAAGTAAAGCACTGTAACTGGGGCTCATTTGGGCTGGAAGAAGTAGTCACAATCAGGACACCTTGCAGGATTTAGGTATGATGTAAAATAAAGAGCTTGAATGTTTAGTTCCAATCATCTATATCTGCACGAAACCATCCTGCAAAATGGTGCCCAGATCAGGCAGAGGTCTGGGCTCCAGCCTTAGCTCTGCTTTGTAGACACTGTGTGACTTTGGTCAAGCCATGCCAACCTCTCTGAGCCTCAGTTTCCTCATCTGTAAAATGAAGGGAATGGGCTAGGAGATATTTGAGGTCCTTTTCAGCTATAAGTTGTCATATTGTTAGTGTTTAGAATCAGGAGTCTTGGTGACTTTCTAGGCCAACTCTCACCTGAGCAACAGGCCTTCCTTTGCCACCTTATATCTGGGCTGCAGGACAGGAATCTCTTGGAGACTGATGTTCCTCAACTGTAAACATAGATAGGAATACCTAGACTGTACTTCACATGCCTCTGGTGAGAGCCTGATGGGATGATGGATAGGAAATGCTTCACCAACCTCAAAGCCCTTTGAGTCTACGATCCTCTGAGCTTTCTGCTGAGAAAATGAGGTGCTTGGATCTGACTCCCAGGGGAGAAAGCAACATCTGCTTTGGGGTCCCAGGATTGTGGGGGTATCTTTGGAAAGAGAATGTTTCATGTCCCCAGGAAAAGGCTTGCAACCATGTGAGGGAATGTTGTGGGAACTGCTGCCTCCCCAACCCCAATCCCTGTGACTTGGGTGAGCATTTTGTCATGCCATTCCTGTGGAGGGCCAAGATGGCCTCTGTCCTGCCAGATGTGTGAGAGGTTATTTCCAGAACCCTGAGAGGAATTCCTCCAACAGCTTTGTTTTGGTGCTTTAAGGTAAAACTTCTATGAGACAAGGGTAAGCCTCCCCACCCCAACGTCCGTAGCCCCTCAACTGGCCTCTCCCACCTTGCTCTGCCTATCTCCTCCACCTCTTCCTTGATCCAAGAGCAGATCCCAGCCTGTCTCCTGGGGCGCTGTCTCTGTTTTACTCTATACTCTCCCTTTGGGATCAACTAACCTTTGGAAATTCCTTCCCCAACGACTGGCACTTGACTATGTTTCCTCATTTATGTTAGGAAACTCTCAGGGGGTTCATCTTTCTGTCAGCAGAGGCTAAGTTTTCCACTTTCAGGAGCATCTCTTTTATTTCCCCCTCTTGCCCTCTGACACTGTGTGGGTTGTTTTCCTTCTTCTAGAACGGGCCTCTCCTCATTTCTTGGCTATCAAAAGGAAGAGAGGGAGGAACAGAGAAGCAAAACGGGAAGTGGGGACACAGGACAGGCAGAGAGAGGCAACTTTATACTACAAAGGTTACTTTGGTCACGATTTATCCTCTCCAGGTCTCAGTCTCCTCATCTGAAAAAAAGAGGACCAAGGATAGATGATCTCTCAGGTGCTGTGGTACAGTGGAAAGACCAGATCCTGGGTTCAAATCCTGACTCTGTCCCTTACTGACTGTGTCACCTCAAGAAAGTTATATCACTTCTCTGTGCCTCAGTTTTTCAATTGAAGTACGCAACACATACACATACACTATACATATATATATATATATACATGCATATGTATGTATACATATAACATAAAATACATTGTGGCTATTACATATATACATATAACATATTGTATGTGTGCATGTGTATGTGTGTTAGTGTGCAATGTACACAATTTTTCATTGTTTCTCCCATTTCAATGGAATCTCCGTGGAGGCAGACATTGTTTTTGTTTAGCATGCAGTAAGTGCCTAATAAGTGCTTCTTAACTGACTTGTTAACTGATTGATTGCTCCTGGTTCTGCCTTCTGGGGCCACTCAGAAAGAAGTCGAATTCCTCTTACAAGTGACACCCCTTTAAATGCTTGAAAATCACTTTTTGTGCCTCCTCTCCACAAGGAACTTCCTTGTGCCTTTGCTGCTCTTTCTTTGGTGGGGAGTGAGCCCAGCTGGGAGAGTGAGGGCAGGTGGGTTCCATGTGGGGTGATGGGGTGGAGATGGGGTGGCCTGGGCCAGGAACATGACTCTGCGTCCTCCCCAGAATTAGCCAGAGGTTCTATTTCAGCATATCTAGGACAGAAGTCTTAGACGAGCTTCTCTGCTGCGTTGCAGGTCAGGTTGCCCTGAGCCTGTTCCACACCCTTGCAGGGGCTAAGGCTCAGAACCTCCTACCCTAGATTGCTTCTGTTCCCTCTCCACTGATTCAGCCAGTTTTAAGTCATTTGACTGTACTCTAGTCTGAGCTAATTTTGTAAGGCAAATTGCTTAAGAGAAGCATATGAAATCCTTGACAGAGGCCCAAATATAAAAATCCTCACCACATTTCCTTCCTCCACTCATTTTGCAATTCTATTTTTTTAGAGCACTGGCCTCCATGATGTCCATAATAATTAGTGTTTGATCTCTCCTGCCCCCACCTCCCTAACTCCTCATTGTTCACAGCTATGTCCCCCTCTTACTTTCTGAGTGTTTCTTGACAGACTGGTTCAATTATTTAACAAAGCTTTGGGGAATCATGTTTAAAACAATGTCCTTGTGTGAGACTGGGGGCTTCACCAGGGTGTGTTCTACAGAAGCATGGGATCGCCAACAGAACTGCAAGAGGCTCAGTTTTCAGTGACAATTCCTCTAGAGCCAAATCACACCTGCATTCATGTTCACCTCTGGTTATTCCATTTTAGGTAAGGCATTGATAAGTTAGAGAGCTGCCTGGATGCTCAAGAACCCTGGGTACATGCTCCATGGAGATCAGTGAAAGGTATCAGAAATGCTCAGGTTAAGAAAGAAGACACTGAGGAGGGGAAACGGCAATGATAGTTATGTTCCAACATATAATGGGTTTGCCCATTGAAAATGGTCCAAATATTGAGATGTGAACATAGGATCCCACAGAATTATTGAATTTGGAGGATAAGGGACTTTTAAAGTCAGCTTTTCCAACCTTTAATTTTACAGACTAGGCAACTAGCATTCTTTTTATTAATATGAAATACTGTCATGGGAAAAAAGGAATTTGCTTGTTACCTTTCACCCTAGAAGGCCGGAAAAGTGCAATAGGTGGAAGGTAGCATATAAAGGGGCAAATTTCAGCTTGATTTTAAGGGTGTGTGTGTGTGTGTGTGTGTGTGTGTGTGTGTGTGTGTGTATGTGTGTGTGGGTGGGGGGTATGCTAGAAGGACTTCCTGACCATACCAGCTGTCCAAACAGGGCATGGCATGCCTTTGAGCTAATTCTCCTCCCCAAAAGTTTTCAAGGAAGGATGGATAACCTATTGTTGAGCATACTGCAAAAGAAATCATTTATGTTCCAGTTCTGAAATCCAATGATTTATTTGGCATCATCTGAAAAGCAGGTCTTCTTCATGAGACATTTTCCAAACAACTGAAGTTTTCCCATTCAGTCACAAAACTTTTCCTACTTCTGCCATCTTTGACGTGAGTCTTCTGACATTGCACACTTCTCTGCCTTTTAAGTACATTATAAAAACAATCATTTTTGATGACTGGAGATCATGACTTAGGGAACTATTTTGTAATACAGATGCCCTTAGGATGGCAGCTATTGAGGTTATCCGGGCTATTGCCTCAGACTATTGAGTTTTGATCGTGTCAGCTTTTTTTTCCCCTCCTACTTTCTGCTTCTGTCTCCTCTCTCTATTTGGCTGCCCAATGCCCTTTGCCACCACCAGTGTTTCCGCATCCATTCCTTCGCTTTTTCCCTTCCCAGTTTGCTGTTTATGAAATGCTGTAGGCTGAGAAACCAGAAAGTCAAGCCTGTTGTAATTAGGTCTAAATTAAGGGTATCTAGGTACTGAGGGAGGGCCTGAGGGACTCTCCTATGGGAAAGAGGAAAAGCTTCACTGAACAGAGGAACATCTGCTATGGTTTGAGAGAGCTCTTAATTCTTGCTTATGTTCTGGATAGCCAGGCTCAACAGATGATAACTTCTGCTGTTTATCCAGACATTTATGCTAGGTACTTATAGAGGTATTCAGAGAGATCCATGTTTCATGTAATTGTGAAAATAATCTTTCTAAGTCAGAAGTCTATCCAAGAACCTTCAATGAAAAAAAAAGAATTTTCAGCAGCTTGCTGTTGACCTCCCTTTTGGTCATTAAGTTATATTCATATAACAAGGTAGACATCTCTTTCCCCATAAGTTTGCTCAATTCTGTCTCTATCTCAAACCCTCCACTTTCCTAGGTTTAAGTAAGCATCAAGGTCACAGACTGTAAGGGTTATTAAGAGTAACAAATGCAATAAATTTTCTTTACAACATATTAAGCAAAGTCGTCTTTGACCATCACTACAATGATCTTCTTTAAAATTCTGAAGCCACTCTTCTCACTCAGTTCTCTTACTTCTCCGTTACTTACCTCTCTCTGATGGTCCCTATCTTTCTTCACCTTCTCTAACCTTTTTGCTGATTTTCAATCTTGCATCACCAATGGCCTTTCACATGCATTGTAGATGTCCAGGAGACATCTTAAACTCAGTATGTCCAAAATCCAAAGACATTATTTTCACCCCCAATGCTGCCCCTGCACCTTCCCTATCACTGATGAGGTCAATGCCACTCCTCCTAGTCTCTCATGCTTACAATCAAGGGGTCATCTTCAACTCCTCACTATCTCTCCCCACCCATTTCCTATTTATTACTAAGGTCTGTCCATTGTCACCTTTGCACCAACTCCCAATACTCCTGATATGGCCCCCCTTATTTCCTCTAACTCTACCTCCACTCTGGCACAAGCACTTATTTCTTCATGCCTAGACTATTACAATAGCCTTCTGGTGGGTTTGCCTGCCTCAGTTTTCTCCTTCCTACAATCCATCCTCCAATCAGCCACCAAAATGGTTTTTCTGAAGCGTAGTTTTGATCATGAGGACGCTTCCCCCCACTCAATAAAATACAGTGGTTTCGTATCACCGTCAGGATCAAATACAAAACTCTCTGGCATCAGAGCCCATCACAACCTCAGCACCGCCCCCCCCCACACCTTTCCAGTCTTCTTAGGCATTATTCCCTACCCACTTTGATCCAGTGAGCCAGCCTTTGGTCTGTTCCAGGAACAAGACCCTCCATCTCTCCCTCCAAGCATTTTCTCTACCTCTCCGCCATACCTAGATCACTCTGGCCTCGCTGGCATCCTTTTAGTCCTAACTGAAACCTCACCCTCTAGAGGAAGCCTTTCCCAACTTTCCCCGATTTCCCCTTAATTCTGGAGCCTTCTTTCATTGTTTCCTTTTAAGCCTATAAATAGTTTGTTTATACATTTATGTTTGCTTGTTGTCACTCCATTATATTGTGGGCTTCTTGGAAGCGGAGATTGTCTTTTGCCTCTTTTTGTAACCCCAGCACTTAGTATGACGTCTGATGCATAATAGGCATTTGATAAATGCTTATTGACTGAGATGAGGGTGAAACTCAGTTCTCTCAGGACTTTTTCAAAGTCAGTTTCCTTGAAGAGAGTTAACTCCTCCACAAAGTTAAAATGTCGTTTGCAGATTCCTTGCCTTAAGGATACAGTAACAACACTGAAATATACAACCTACACTCATCTGTTTGTGCATCGTTTCCACAAGTAGCATGTAAGCTCTTGGAAGATCTTTTCATTTTGTCTTTATGTCTTCAGCTCCTACTGCATGACCTTGCATGTAGGAGGTACCTGATACATGCTTGTTGGACTGGGTTAATGTATTGGCGTATAAAATGACCAGGTGCACAGGCTTTCAAAGCAGGGATTCTTGGCCATCCACATGTAATGTCAGCATCAGGGCATTGGGAAAATAGACAACCACATGGTGGCTTGGGAAGATACTGAAAACCATTCCCTCCTGATCACATGTTTTTTTAAGAGCCTTTAAGAGTATCACAGAATCTAAGAGGGAAGGGAAAGGGAAGGGAAATGGAAATGGAAAAGGAAAGGTGAAGGGGAAAGGAAAAGAAAAGAGGAAAGGAAAAGAGAAATGGAAAAGGGAAAGAGGAAGGGGAAAGGGGAAAGGAAAAGAAAAGAGGAAAGGGAAAGAGAAATGGAAAAGGGAAAGAGGAAGGGGAAAGGAAAAGAAAAGAGGAAGGGGAAAGAGAAATGGAAAGGGAAAAGGAAGAGGGAAAGCACTTATATTACTATTATATGCCAGGTACTATGCTGAGTCACAAAATCCCTGTGAAGTAGATGTTGCTATTGCGCCCCTTTCACAACTGAGGAAACTGAGGCAAACAGAGGTTAACGGATTTGCCCAGGGTCATGCAACTAGTGTTTCAGATTGGATTTGAATTTAGGATTTTTGGACTCCAGAATCAAAACTTTATCCACCTAGATGCTGTGAAGGGCATTGAATTTATCAGTGTCTGAACAGAAATCTCTTCTACAATACTACAGAAAAGTAGTCATTAAAATTCTACATGAAAACATTCAGTGAGATGAAACTCATCACTTCCTAATGCCTCTCATTCTATCTGTGGATGACTCAAATTGCTTTATCTATATAATGGGCTGAAATATGACCCACTGCATTTTCTACCTTCTGAGGCTGAGTGGTCCAAGTCTATTGTGTTCTTTCCTTCTCCAAGATGACTTGGAGTCCTCAGTGCATGGAGTCTTCTCTTGACTGCTCTTAACTGAATCAGTTAATGGAACAGGTCAACTTTAACAGGTCAGTGACTAAGACATTATTGCCTAGAGGTCCTAGACAGTCAGGAAACAACTGTGTCACTCTAAATCACCTGGAGGACAGATATTTTTACTTAACCGTTATGTCCACGGCCATCTCTGCTCAGCAGAGCTAGAGTAACAATGGGTTCATATCATTAGACTTCTTGGAAATCCGTTTTCCTGAGAAGACAAATTTTAATGCCCTGCCTGACATTAGCAGCCTAGTTAAAACAGCTCAGGTTTAGCTGAAATAGAACCTTCAAAGTGTCTGGTCTCAATATATTGTTGGCACAATAGAGATATAGAAAGAGATACAGAAAACCAAACAACCAAAGAACATGCTAACGAAGAATGGATGAGTGAGTTCAGAGAGCATTCCAAAGGGAAGCTCCGCATAGATGGGCATCTCTCCCAAATCAATACTTCCTGGACAGTGGGAAAGAGGAACCTCAAATACAGGTCTCAGGAAAGTAAAAATATTCTCATCAAAATGCAGGTTACCACATAATTCCCTGGATTAAATTTTAATTTAATTAAAGCATTCTTTTAGATTAAGCATTCTCTTGCACTGGCTCCCTATTGCCTCTTGAATGCTAACTCCCAAGCCTGCCATTTAAAACCTCCTTAAATATGGCTCCAAGATGCCTTTCCAGACTTATTTCATGTGACTCATGAACTCTTTGTTCCAAGCCATCTGGACCATTGGTGGTTACAAAAACCTAACACATCATCTCCTACCACCATCAATTCTCAAAGATAATCCCTGTTGATGAAAATGTCCTGCCCTCTCTCTTTTTGATTCCAGAGATTTTGTTTTGTCTTTTTATCCCCAGCTTAGTGCTTGTATCCCCAGTACTTAGTACTTGGGTAATCACCAAGAGTTTGTTAAATGCCTACTATGTACCACTCATAACTGGTGGTAGAGAGAAACACAGTTCTTACAAAATAATTGCTTGTTGAATTAGAGTTCCATGTTCTTTCCAGGTTCAGCTCACGTGTGTCCTTCTGTCCAGCTCCCAGGACAGCCCTAATAGCCATTTTCTGATGTCATCAACCCCCCAAAATTGTATATTTTCCTCCTTCCCTTCTCCAATTTTCTGAAAAGACTTGGACGCCTCTTTTTCTCCTCTCACACCCAAACTAGCATTTTCATTTCTCTGTCTACATGCCCTCTCCTCTGTAAGACTGGGCAGTCATGCAGGGGCTAGGCACTGGCAAGGAGCCAGGAAGATGGGAGCTCAATTTTAGCTTTAGATGTAATTAGTGATATAACACTGGTGTTCAACTTGGACTCTGTTTCTTCCTCTGCAAAATGGAATAATAATAGCACCTACCTGCCAAAATTGTGAAAATAAAATGAGATAATATTGGTAAAGTGCTTTGAAAACTTTTAAGTGATATAAGTGCTAGTTATTACTATTTTCTCTCCCCTATGAGAATAAGTTTCCAGAGGGCTGAACTGTCATTATCCCCCACCCCTCCACCCCCAAAATCCTGGGAAGGTGCTTAGAACATACAGCTTAGTGCATTTGTCTCTTTGGGTGGCCACACTTCCGTGTTTTTAATTATCCAATACTAGAGTCTGTCTGGATTAGAAGAACCTTTCTGCAGGAAGATTCCACAGCTTCCTCCATCTTTTATCTGATGCCCATCACACTGTTCTTTCCCTCTCTTCCTTTTCCTTTTGTTACTTCGTCTCAGTTCACTTTCTTGGCAGTGATTTTTAACCCATGGAAATCAACTAACCACTCTGTACCTCAGATTCTTATCTATTAAGTGAAGGGACTTAGCGGCCCGTAAGGTCCTCTCTAGCTTGAAATCTGTCATCCCAGTCCCATGACCCAGACTTGGCTCAGATATTTGGTTCCAGAGTTACTTCACTTCAATTCAGTTTAACAAATTTGGATTCCACATTTATTAATTTTGCTCTGTGTCAGTTCATACAGGCCTTCTGTTTGGCGGCCTTTCTCATATTCACTGTTTCTAATGATGGAATGATGTTTCACTTCATTAATATATTATGGCACCATCACTCAATCAGGGAGCCCCCACTCTGAATCCATCGCCATTTTACTTTTGGGTAAATTACTTTGTGTTCATTATTTTATATGTTTTATATTCATTTCTTTGTGCACATGCTATATGCTCGTGATAGAATGGAAGCTCATTATACACAGAAATTGCTAGATTGTTGTCTGTGTATTTTTAGGACTTGTTACAGTGCCTTGAGTGTAGCCCATACTTGATAAAGGCGTGCTGAATTAAATTAATTGAATTGAATTTGCTATCATTGAAAAACACTGCTGCAAAGATGTTGGTAGACACAGGGCCATTATTTTCATCTTTTGTTTTTTGAGGTAGAGCAGAGGTGTCAAACTCAGTGTACAAAACTCCTCTGTGGAATGCGTCAGATCCAAATGTAACTGGGAAAAGTTTAGCAAAAGAAATGAAAAGACAGTATAAGACACAATGGTAATTTGCGGTTTTCTAAGGCAGCATGCCACCATTTGATTTTGTCATCACTTCAGTAGAGGGATTGCCAGGTCAAAAGGTAGCAACAAGTCAATAGCTTCTTACAGAAATCCGAATAGTTTTCCAGATTGGCTGCACAAATACGCAGTTCCACCAACTGTATAAGTGATCTCTGATTTTATTTTCCAAAAAGGAAAAAGAGACCAGTAAGTCCAATCTCTACCTCCCTACCGATATCAACAGAATCTGAAATACCAGCTTTCCCAATGGAGGAAAGAAGATCTAAGTTAACTATTAAAATTATCCTGTAAAAGAGGCACAGAGAAGCCTTAAGGACAACCTTCAAATTCCTAATGGGATACCATGTACAAGAGGGGAGCCCACAGGAAGCAGAGATAGAAGACCAAGAAATGGGAGAAAGAGAATCAGATTCTAGCTCAGCATTTAGGGGAAAAAATAACTTGAAAAATTTAATCTGATTAAGAATTGAATGGGCTGCCTGAATAAGGAGTGAGCTCCCTGTCCTCCAAAGTGTCCAAGTGGAGGCTGGATCTGCTGAGGATTCAAGAATAGAATTCTCATATTAGAGAGGAGGCTGAGCCAGACAACACCGCAATCCCTTTTAACTCTCATTTTCCATAACTTGATGGATCTACCACTTTTATTCATCGTATGCGACAGAAATCAATCGAATTCCTGTCATTTTTCCAGGCTTGTGACTGGAAAGGATCCAGGGCACGTAAGACTTTAGAAGAGAAAAAAAATGGGTTTCATCTCACCACAACTCTCCTGAACGTTTTCCTTTCCCAGAGAGGAAGGACTGAAACCAGGTGGTCGTTAATTAAGACATCTAAACATAGAGATGGAGGTCAGAGTTCCAGGAGGATTGTTTTTCCCCACATGGTTCCTTGTCTTTTCTGCTAATAGAAGTCTTCATTATCCTCAGTCTCCTACTGGTGCCAAGAAGGCTGCATTTGGAGTGAGATAATGGGAGGCAGATCCTTGGGAAGGTTCTTCATTTCTCTAAGCCTCAGTTTCCCCATCTACAAGATGGGCTCAGAGCGGATCACCTTTCAGCTCTGGATCTATGATGGCCTTAGTTCCTTCTGATTTTATGCTCTGTAAACAAATGTAATTGGGGAAGCACTAGTTGTTCACCGGTTCCCTGTCTTCTCAGTGAGGACACATCTACTGCCACCTACTACACTCTGCTGTGTGACCCACCTTGTCCTGACACACCGCCATGAAAGACAAGAGATGGAAAGAAGCTACCCCGGGAGGCAGCTCTGCTGACTCTCGGAGGTCCCTGGGACCTGAGAGTACAACATCAGGATGATGTTGGCAAAGGCATGGACCTACAAATACAATTATTCTTGTCCTCAAGGAGTTTATGATCTATTAAAAGGAATGAGTGGGCGAGAATGACTGGAAAGATAGCGAAGCAAGAAGACTCTGCTAGATACTAAGATTTTCTGCAGTCAGAGGGTAAAGTTTAGGCAAGAAGGCAGCGTAAGGCAAGGAGGAGAGGTCGGGCACTAGGTCTAGGCAGAACTCCTGAATACAGCATTGAGAGGGAGCTCAGCAACCATCCAGCCCACCCCAGCCCTTCAATGGCACATGAAGCTTCTTCTTCACACTTTCCGAGGATGGGAGGGTGGGAGCTCCGGTGGCCCATGCCATTTCTAGGCAGCTCTAATTATGAGGAAGTCCTTCCTGGAATCAACTCTGAACCTGCCTCTTTGTAAGCTCCTCCCATGTCTCTTTCTTCTGTCTCAGGCAGGGACTTGAGTCCAGGAGGATGGTGGGTACAGAGAAGCAGCCCCAGGAGGCAGGGCTTCTGAAGAGCGATCGCAGTATAGAAGGTGGTGGATTTTCGCATGCCTGGTTGTGTGAGAGTCTGGGCTGGAAACGTTCTGATTATCTCTTAAGTATTAACATACTGTGATTATTCTCAGGCATGAAGGCTTTGCCTACACAGCATAAACTTGGATTGATTCTGGAATCTGGAGAAGTCTTTAGTATGGACCTGGCCATAGGGTCCCATTTGTTCTCCTGGGCCCCATTTGCTCTCCTGGGCCCAGCCTCATTTAGTCTGGAAATGATCATTGTCATGGTGGTGACTGCTGGAAGAAGCATTTGACCATGGTGTCCCTGGAAGATCATTTGCTGAGGCGTTGTAAATGGCAGGAGAGATGACGAGATGAGGACTGGTACTCACAAATAGCTGCATTCAAATTCCATCTTGAATACTCATTGGCTGTTTGGTGACATGTGCATCCCTCAGCTTTTCTGAAATTCAGTTTCTTTTTCTGCCAAATGGGAAGATAATATATGAAATAGCTGCATTGCAGTATGGAAGCAAGACACAGACAAGCTAAAGAGGGTGAAGAGCTTTGAAAACCCTAGAGCTATGAAGAAACCTTAGTTATCATGAGTGGTCCCCAACAGTCCATGGACCAACAATCTCCCTCAGCTTTGTATTTCCTCTAGTGATTATTCCGGCCTAATGCCATGGGCTGCTGGGTCCTCTTACCTATTCCAGGTCTTTGGTGGCCAGCCAGATAAACATATGAGAGAAGAGACCGCCAGAGTGAAGTAGAGGTGTAGGCTTTATTACGGATACAAGCTACATGCAGGGGGGTTCTCCCCGCGGGAGCCTCCTTCTCCTTCCAAGGAGCAAGGAAGCCTCCCCTTTTCAGGCTTTCCTGTCCCCAGTTAAACTCTCCCAGCTGCATAGTTCACTCGTGGACAGCATGCTCTCAGCCCCTTAGCCAATTAACAAAACCTGCTCAGACCACGGACCAACCTGAAGGGTGGGATGCTCTCCCCAGCAAGTTTCCTCTGAGAAGAGGTGGAAAAACAAGATAACTCATGTCTCACTCCTCAATTCTCAGCTGTTCTCTGGGGGGGCCTCGTGAGAGCTCAGCAGTTAAGCCCTCACTTTTACCTTACCCGAGACCGTTCACGTGAGAACTGAGTTTGTGCCTTAACAAGTGATACAGATGCCCCACTATGTGTGCCTGCCCATCCTAGGCTGTCTGTGGTCATAGTCTTCCTCCACCCAGGGGCTCTACCCAGTGTTCTCTTATTATTAAACAAAGTGGGGACAGGCATAGGTCAGGGAAGACTGCAGTGACCTCACAACTGCTCCAGGTAATTTTGAACCCAATGTCTGGCTCTTTCAGAGTCTGAGCTCTTCCAGAATTGTATAAAAAGCTCCAACTCCAGAGCCAAGAGGCTAATCTTCCTGGACTACCTAGGTGCCTTAGTGTTCCTGGAATCCTGGGCACATCCCTTAACTTCTCTGTGCCTCCTTTTCCTTATACATCCTGTGAAGAAAAGAAGGGTAGTTAGAGCTAGGTGGAGAGCAGGGTTCTCTAGGTAGTGATGGAGTCAGACTAAGTGATCCCCAAGGTCTTTCAATCTCTCTCATTCCATACCTACTAGGATCAGTTATGTGGAAATTCTTGGAAAACTGTGACTTGCTTTATGAAAGCTGGATAGAGATTGCACCATCAACATTCTTGGCAAGAAGCTATAAGGACAATCCTGCACACAGTGGGGTGTTTACTACAGAAGTCATCAATCCAGACATTCTTCCAACATTTCATTTTATTATGATCAATCATTATCTATCATAGGGATAATAAAGAGATTTTAGAGAGCATTTGGTCCAACTCTTTATTTTACAAATGAGGAAACTGAGGCCCAGAAAGGTCATGGGACTTCTCGAAGGTCAGAGGTAACAAGTGGCAGAGAAACAATTTGAATACAGGTCTCATGAATCCAGGATCTGTGCTTAAGGACAGCGTGGGAACATCTGTCTATATCTAGGGCCCAGAATAGAAAAGAAGGAGGTTCATCCAGGGGTAGAAATCCTGCCTCGTCTAAGGATCATGTCTACGACCAATTTCTGACCAATGCTTCTTCACTGGACAGAGAGGGTGCTCAAGGGCAGGGCATCCGGGGAGCTCCCGGCAAGGCCTTGCTCTCTCATCTCCAAGTTTCACCTTCTTCACCTGTACAAGAGCTGTGGTGGATGAACCATAATCCAAGTGTGTCTTCCCATTGTGTCTTGGAGGCCCTTCTGTTTGGATGCTTTTTAAAGTGTCCAGACTTGCGGTGGAAGCAATGGAGGGAACATGGGCTGGTCTTCACAGGTGGCTTGGGAGGCGGAAAGAGCTGGAGGTAAGGCCTAACCCCATCTGCTGGTCAGAGTCCCCCCAAAGCTGCCTTGTATATCGTGCAGATGGTTGTAACCCCTTTAATTGAGTGTAAGCATCTCAAAGGCCAGAACAAATGCACCTGAGTCAGCATGGTGCCTGACTTGTGGCCTCATTGTTTCAGTCAGGTTGACTTTCCATAACCCTGTTGGGGGTTTTCTTGGTAGTGCCATTTCTCTTTCCAGCTCATTTTGCCGATGAGGAAACTGAGGCAAACAGAGTGAAGTGACTTGCCCAGGGTCACCCAACTAGGAAATGTCTGAGCCCAGATTTGAACTGAGGAAGATGAGTCTTCCTGACTCCAAACGCTCTGTGCACTATGGCGCCACCTGGTGTCCCTGGTTCATATTAGATGACTAATAATGATACTGACTGATGCCCTCCAGCAGGTCAGTGAATGTCTCCATGACTTAGTTTAGTCCTAAGTAAAAGGAAGGATTTGGATTCAGTGGCCACTAAGATCTCTTAAAGTTCTGGAGCCATGACCCCAGCTAGGAGTCAGATTTTGTTCAGAGGATTTCCCAGAAAAGTGCTGTGGCTCCAATGTGAGCAGTCAGGCATGGAGAGGCCATCAAGGTTCACACATGTGTATGTGTCTGCATGTGTGTATACACACATGTGTGTGCATGTTTGTAAGAGAGAGAGCCAAGCAGAGAGACAGATAGAGAGAGAGGAAGGCACGACAAGCTGAGCAGGACCATCAATGGGCTCCCTTGAGTGAGCCAGTGCTGGCTCCAGCGTCAGCCTCATTCTGGAGTGTCCAGGCTGGGCATTCATTGAGAAGCAAGTTTCATTGACTTCTGTAATTGGGAAGCAGTTTGGGAAGGAAGGGGAATCTCCCTGGGGTGTGTGCAGGAGTGTGTGAATGTGTGCACACAGGCTTGCACGGCTCTCTCCAGGTGGGAGATAGAGTGAGCCTCTCTCCCTACATGTGCCGTGTTTGTGTGTGTCATGTGTACTGGCAGTTCTAGGTACTTCACAGGCTTCTAGCTATATCTGTATCTGTGTGCTCCTGTATGTGTCCTGGTATGTTTGTAGGCACCCCTTGTGTATAATTACGTGTCCTCACGTCTGGGTTAACATTTACACATGTGCATCTCTCTGTCTAGACATGTGCCAGCACGTATATTGGGGTATGGGATGAATATCATTCAGGGCACTCAATGAATTGACTCCCCTGAGTCATTCCTTCTGGGCTGTGCCCAGACTGAGCCCACAAGCGCCCTTATCCCCTCAAACCTCTGCTTCCCACATGATCTAGGTGGGAATGTATGTGTGTACATCTGTGTGTACATGTATGTTTGTGTGTGCGTTGGTGGGGTAGATCAAGGCTTGACTCTCTTACTTCAGGGACCCCCAGCTCCCGAGTCTCCCCACGAACCTCTAGCTCCACCATGTGATCCACACTGGTTCTGAGGGAGAATGTGTGAATGCATACTTGGGGGAGCAATGGGAAGGTGTAGCCTCTCACCCCCTCCCACCATGCCACCCCACTCCTCTGCCCCTAGGAAGGAGCCCTCCCCTGGTTGGGGATGACTTGGAGCATTCTACATCCTCTCAGAGGGGAGGCAAAGCTGCAGTTAAATTTGGAGTGCCCCCCCCACCCGGCTGCCACGGTCTCCCCTTCTCCCTTCCTCCTCCCGGCCCCCGCCCCCTCCACCCTCCCCCTGCTCCCCTCCTCCCTCTATCCACCTCTCCTTCTTTGTCGCATTACATAGTAATCTGAGATGCTTTGGCCAAGCTCCAGGGAACAGAATGTACTTGGCAGAGGGATGGGGCTGGATGTCTGCAAAATGTCGGGAAACGCAGCCAGAAGCTGCTAACTGGGTCATTAACCTCCCAAAGAAGAGCAGGGCCTGGAGCCGCCTCTGGCTCCCTTCATCACCCACTGAAAGGGCCCGGGGATGAGGAGGGGAAGGGGGAGGCCCCTGCCCGCCTCCCTTTCCTTTGATTTCCAGGCACCAGAGACAGCGGCCTCGCCTCCCCTCCTCTCCCCTGGGCCTGCCCTGCACCCCACTCCTCCTGCCTGAGCAAGTGCAGAGCCAGAGCATGCCAGGGCCCTTCGGGATCTCCCAACACACACACAGGCACACACACACAGGCACACACACACATACACGCATAGGTATACATACACATACACAAGCATACACACACACAGGCTCATACACACACAGGCACACACACAGAGGAACACACACACACACAGGCACACACACACACAGGCACACACACAGAGGAACACACACACACAGGCACACACACACACTGGTCCCTCCCTTCTGCTGATCTGAAGGGGCAGTCCTTACCTCTTCTTCAGACCTTCAAATCTTTACAGACAGGGAAACTGAGGCCCAAAGACCTTCAAGGGACTTAAGAGGATCACACAACAGATTGGTAGCTGGAGGGAATGTCAGGGGCCATCTAGTCCCATTTATAAAGGAAGACATTGAGAGTCAGGGAGACTAAGCAATTTCACCAAGGTCATAGGAGGAGTAAGTAGCAGAAGAGGCATTTGAACCTGGTGTCTCAGAGCTTCCTTAAGTCAAGAAGAGGAGGAGGGGAAGCTCAGTTCTGTGCCAGCATTGCCACCGAGTCCTCCTGACCCCACAGCCAAGCATCTTCCCTTCTCCCACCCCGGCCAAATCTCTCCTCCCAGACCTCCCCGATGGCCTTAGCCCTTTCATTTGAGAAGACCCAGGACTTCAAAGACCAGACTGCGACTGAAGACCTGAGACCTAGTCCTCAGCACCAACCAAGCCCAGAACCATGCCCCCGTTCCCGTCTGTGTGTGTCTTTCTAGCCCTCCCTAATCCTTGCCATCTTGGGTGACTGACCATCACAGCTCGAAAGCCGATCCCCACAATAACTGGCTGGCGTTCTGATGGCATTTTAAGTTTCTTTGCCGTCATCATCTCATTTCCTTCTCCTAACAGCCCTAGGAGGAAGATGCTGTTATTATCCTCATTTTACAGCTGAAGAAACTGAGGTAAACAGGGATTGAGTGACTTGACTAGCATCTCCCAGCTGGGATGTCCCTGATCTCATTGTGGCATGAGTCTCTTTGTGAGGCAGCTGTCTGTATCTGAGTCAGCTTCAGCAGGTCCTCAGGAAGACGGAACGGGCATCTCTTTCCCAGGCAGGGTTCCTGTCTGAGTGGAGAGGCCTGGCAAAGGCCGGCACTTACTTCTCCTCTTCCCAGTGGCTTCAGAGCCTGAAGATCTGGGCTTGAATCCCACCTCTCACGCTGACTGTCTAGGTGACCTTGGCCCAGTCACTGTCACTATTGTTCTGACTCTTTGTGATCTCATTAGGGATATTTTTGGCAAAGATACTGGAAGGATTGACTCATTTACAGATGAGGAAACTGAGGCAACCAGAGTGAAGTGACTTGCCCAGGGTCACACAGCTAGCAAGTGTCTGAGGTCAAATTTAAACTCTGGTCTTCCTGATGTCCAGTGCTCCCAGGCCCAGCACTATTCCCTAGCTGCCCAAGTCACTGTATAGGCCAAAGTTTCACCAAATATGAAAGGATGGAGTTGGCCTATATCAGTAGTCATTCACCATTTTTGCTGTATCCTGGACCCTTTTGGCATCAGTCACATGAAGCCTACGTTCCCCTTCTCAGAAGAATGTTTGTGAATGTATAAAATGAATTCATATGGGATTACCAAGGAAACAAGTTATCATGAAATGCAATGATCACAATATAGTTCTAGAAAACACCAAATTTACAGACCTGCCTAAGAATCCCTGGAGTGGGTCATCTCTGAGGTCATTTATGGCTTTGGATCTCTGATTTGAACTCTTAGCTTCATAGATTCAGGCCAGGAGTGGACCTTAGACCAAAGAACTCATCCAGTCCAAACCCCTCTTTCAGATGAGAAGACTGAGTCAAATGTGCACCCGAGGTCCCACAAGAAGGAAAGGAAGTATCATAAGATCAGCACAGGAACAGAACAAAGACCTCACGCAGTCCAATGCTCTCATTTTTTTTTTTTGAGAAGGGGAAACTGAGTTTATAGAGAAGAAGTGACTCATTTCCAAGTAGAAGAGGTGAGAACTGAAACCTGGTCCTCCAGCCTCTAGACACTGAATTTTGTACTCTGCGTCTCAGATGGTAAGGTTTGAATTTGAACCCAAACCTTGCAACTCCAAACCGTGCTCTTTTATATGCAACAGAGACCAGACCCCATTCCCAAACACATATGCAGTCATGTGTGTGCATACATGCACACACACACATACAAACACACACAAAGTCAAGTTAATGCTTTGTTATAAGTGAGGCATTTACAAAATCCTTCAGGTTCATTTGGACGTCTCTCACTAGCCCTGTCCCTCCACTCTCCAGTATAAATGGTACCTTGCTATTCAGAGTATGGAGCAGGAAGTCAAATCAATAAGCCTTTATTAAGCACCTACTATGTTCCTGGCAATGTGCTAAGTGTTGGAGACCCAAAGAAAGGCAAAAGATAGTGCATGTCCTCAAGGAGCTCACAGCTCGATGGGGGAGCAACCTATAAACAACTCTATACATGCAAGAGGGAGACAGGATCAAATGGAGATAAACAAGAGAAGAAAGCATGAGAAAGTCTCCTGGTAGAAGGGGCTATTGTAGATGAGACTTGAGAGAAACCAGGAAGCCAATGGACAGACATGTTGATGGAGACAATTGTCAGTGATGGGGGACAACCAGTGAAAATACAGAATCTGTGGGGATAGTGATACTGGTCTGTGATCCCTGCTTCTGGGAAGCCTTAGATTACTGGACTGCTTGTCCAGTAATCTATGGCCTGCAGTAGGGCTAAGCCTATGGCGTAGCCAAATTAAGTCTAGTATGAGTATGATGAACTCCCAAGTGAGGGTTCTAAAGCTGCCTAAGGTGGAAGTGAACTGACCTATGTCCAAAGTAGAACAGGTCAAAGTTCCATCAGTCATGTAACTGAGATAGTGATACCTGTAGGAGAGAGAGAGAGACACACACAGAGAGAGAGACAGAGAGAGAGAGAGAGAGAGAGAGAGACAGAGACAGAGAGAGAGAGAGACAGAGACAGAGACAGAGAGACAGAGAGAAAGACAGAGAGAAAGAGAGACAGAGATGGAGAGACAGAGACAGAAGAAAGGTAGGTAGGAAGGTAGGAAGGAAGGAAGGAAGGAAGGAAGGAAGGAAGGAAGGAAGGAAGGAAGGAAGGAAGGAAGGAAAGTGGAAATGTATGGGGATTTTAGCAGAAGTTTGGGGAACTCTAGGACCTAGACAATGTATCAGATGCTTGGCTTGCCCCCCAATGGCCCTTGTCACTACTGGCTGCAATCTTATCTGGAGCAACATTCAAAAAGGAAGAGAGGACATTCCAAGCAAGGGAAACAGCATTAGCAAAGCAGCAGAGGTGGGACAACCATATGGCACATTTTGATTGGAGCCAGGGAATGCAATTCTGACAACCCATGTTGGGATGAGCTTTTGGAAAGAGTGGAAGATCTCTCTTTCTCATTGACTGGAGCCACCAAGGAGGAGAGAGAAGGGAAAGGAGGAGTGAATGAGTGTGTGTGTATGTGTGTGTGTGTGTGTGTGCACTTGTGTTGTGTGAAGATTCTGTTTGCTTATCTCATACATTCTCTTACATTATTTTGTGAATATTTAGTAATTTGCAAAATAATCATATTCTCCTGTGAAACTCCTATAAACTCCCTGGTGGCAGGTGCCTGGTCTTACCTGGCAGAGGGCTCTACACACAGAATGGTAATTATGAGCATTTATAGACAACTTTAACATTTGCAAATCATGTTACATATGTTTTATTTTGATCCTCACAAAAAGTCTAGGAGGTGTTATTTTCCCCATTTTATGGATGAGGGAACTGAGGCAAACGTGGGGTTAAATGACTCACTTAAAGTCAGAGTGAGTGATGAGGCAGGATTTGAACTCACACCTAATTCCAAGGCCAGCACTCTATGCACTAGGCCACCTCCCATCTGACAAGTGTTTGCTGAGTGGAATTTGGTTTTAGAAATAGCCTATCCTCCTCCCCCATCCCAGGCCCCACTGTCTCTGGAGTCTGAGGACATAGATATATGCCACTTGTGTGACTTTAGGTGAGCCACTTCATTTTCTGGGACTCAGTTTCCTCCTCTGAAAAGTGTGGGTGGTAGTACAGAAGGCCTGGGAAGTGATCTCCAGCTGTGGATCAGGCTTCTTATCGATTTCACCGACTGTAGGCTGGCATCCTGAGGAGGAGCTAGCATTTTACAGCAAGCTGGGACACCTTGATTATATAATATTTTTTAATGTCCCAGGTGTGGGGTGTAAGTTGGGAAAGACCGAAGCCCTGCCCTTCTGCAGTTCGGCCTGGGGGAGCATTTGTCTGTTTTCCAGCATTTGGAAAGAGCCAAACTTGCTGTCCTTTCAGCGTGGGTAGTGCTCAGTCTCATAGTTAACACACAGTTTTCTAGAGTGTCTTGGGGCTAGCTCCTCTTTCTCCTTTTCTGCTGACTCATTTCTTGCTAGAGGATGAATCAAGCCTCTTCTCTTAGCCCTGGGGCTCACATCTGGGGCTTCCTAAGAAAGCAGGCCCATCGAACTTCTCTACCTCCTAAGAGAACCCTAGGACCTGGGCAGGGGCTGAGGGAGTGAACTCAGTCAAAGTGTTGCCCAAAGGAAACCTACCTTGGGTTGAGTCTATTTCCCCTCGGGAGGCACTAGGCCTGAGGCTGTTCCCATGTTAATTTTCTTCATCAGAACAGTTGGATGAATTGATAGAGGGCCAAAGGTGAGAAAGGAAAGTGGTCAAGAAGGGCTGAAATAAACTTCACCTTGGATATGGAGTGAGATCAGAGGGTCTGGGGAGTTCTGAAATGAAGGGCCCTGAAAGAAGCTGATAGTTGAGAAAGATAAGAAGAGTTTGGAGTTAAAGGTCTGGGTTCAAATCCCGGCTTGTCACTTAGCATCTCTGGCCTCTATTTCCTCATCTGTAAAATGTGAGCAGTGGGACTGTATAGGGAGTTCAAAGAGGTCTAGTGCCTCTAGTGTAAGGGCCTGCCGAGCCCTTTTCAGGGTTCCTTTTACACCTTTGGTGTCTGCCTGGTACCCAACTTCCAACTGTGGCTTTAAGAAGCTGTAGCATGCACAGTGGCCACACCCAGGTAAAACCATCTCAGGCAGCAAAACCGGATGAGGGAAACCTATAAGCCTCAGATCCATCTGTGAGGTAGGGGATGTACACCCTCAAGCATCAAAGTTTCCCCTGGAGGAACAGGGAGATGAGAACAATTCATTCTGGTGTCCATGAAGGCATTTGAAGCAGGAACTGTGGAGATCTTTGAACTTAGTAAGACATCGAAGACACCAAGGTCATCCACTGTATTCTGGGTCATCATTGGTCATCCTGGTTTCCGTCTTGCCTCCGACTCTGAAAGAGAGAATGAGGCTGACAGCTTTGTGACACTGTGTCACTTAAAGCTAATTCACATACAAGTCAAGATCATCTTGTGATGTCATTGATCCTCTTAAAAATGAAGGATGAATAGAGATGGCCTTTGGGATTGCTTTAATTCTAAACCTATAAACCTATATAAAAGCAGACCAGAAGGACCCAATGTCCTCTACCTGGTAAGTGTTGTCATCTCATCCAAGTGAAGGTATCTGGATCAACTCAATGCCACCATTACAGATCATGGTGTAGTAGGCAGGGAGTCAGAACTCTGTGGGCTCTAGGGCTTACTCTATGGTCTTCAAAAATTACTGCTGTCTGTTGTTTGTGCATTATCTTCCTTCCCAGTATCAGCCTTACCCTTCATTAATCTTATAATTCATTAAACGTCAAGGGGGAAGGTCTGTAATTCAGCAAAACTGCAACAAGTAGTCAAGTCAACGTGAATCTATTAATTGCTTGCTAGATGCCTACCATTAAGTCATAAACTGAGATGAACAAGATATGAAATGTTCCAAACCCATAATGCACTAGAAGCTGAGTGGAACTTGGTGTTAGAAATAGCCTATCTCCCTCTTCACTCCAGGTCGCACTGTATCTGGAGTCTGAGGACATGTATTGAAATCCATTCTCTGACATTGTGTGACTTTAGGTGAGCCACTTTGTGTCCTGGGACTCAGTTTCCTCCTCTGAAAAGTGTGAGTGGTAGTACATTATACTCACTTTGTGACTTTAAGCAGGACACACTTCATTATTCTGGGCCTCATTCTCTCCATCTGTCAAATGGGGTGGAGAGGCTGAATAATCTCTTGGGGTCCTTCTAGCCCATTTCATCATTCAGTGCGTCTACCTGGAACTAGTCCACAGGACAGGATTCAAAGTTTGACATGGCAAACAGAAAGGAGAAATATTTTTCTTGCCCAGCCCTGCCTGTTCTGCCCTGCCCTGGAATGGAGCCCAAACTGAGGGTATTCCAGGATGGCTGCCCTTCTTCTACGAAGAGTGGATTCCTTGAAGCTCACCAAAGCATTTGTTAATCCTTTGACAAGGATTTTACCTTTGAAAGTAAACAAAGCTACCTGGGTTGACCAAAAATCTATCACCTTGGACATCTTTGATGACAGGGGATGGAGGTCACAGGCATTTCTCACGGCAACAAAGGGAAAATCAGAGACATTACTGAAAACTGGAGAAGAATCCAGAAAGAGAAAGTGAACAGCATGAAGGGCATGGTAAAGCTGTCCAAAAGATATAACATCCATCAAACCTTCAGAGCTTGTCTTACAGATGGCTAAAGGTTTGGGACTTGTAGATGTCTAAAGGTTTGGGGAAGGAGGGAAGTCAGGAGCACACTCTTCCTCTAAATCTTAGTCCAAAGCAGGGACTCCATCTTGTCAGGCACCTGCTCAATCAGCCAAGGTCAGGTACCTTCCATATGGGTCCTGGGTATTTGAGGAGAGGAGAGAACCATAGCTTGGTGTTAGGATGAGGTTCTTCCCTATAGCTTCCTGTCTTCAACCATTACTTCTGCCATATGTCCCTTCTACTCATGGAAAGAAAGTCTTATGTGGGAAAGAGAGGAAGAAGGACTGGGTGAAACATTCAGAAAGATGTCTTGTGCTCAAGGGACTGGCAACAGAAAATTGATGTCTGTTGGCCCAGAAATGGGAGATTTGGGCATTTATTTCTCCCCATTATATTATGAGCTCCTTGATGGCAGAGAGTATTTTGTCTTTCTTTATATCCCTAGCACTTAGTACAATGACCAATACGTCGTAGGTGCTTTATTGACTTGACTTGAATATAACTTACCAGCACTTCAGTTTACTTATGAGAGGTGCTATCCCTCATGCTCAGATCTTATGGGAAGAGGGTATTCAATGATCCTCAGGTGAGGGCAGCAAAGGGAGTGGGATAAAGGTCCTATGTCCAGCCTCACTCAAGCTCAAGGGACATGAATCGTCTCTCATCTAATGTTTCATGGAGTGTCATGATAGTAAGATGGTCCAGTAGAAGGAGTCCAACCCTCTGGAAGAAAGGATCTGGGTTCAAGTTCATTTAATCTTCCTGGGTCTCAGTTTCCTTATTTGTAAGATGAGAGGACTGAGTAGAGGGTCTCCAAAGTCCCTTCCAAACTCTGGAAGAAGGAGAGAGTGAGGTTGATGACTGTGCAACTCTGCCTCACTTAAATCCAATTCTTACATGAGTCAAGACATCACCCTGTGATGTCACTGGTCCTCTTGGAAAATGTAAGATGGACAATAGCACCATAATCTTACAGTGGAGGAGATTTAAGAACACTCTTCAGTGAATCACTGTTTTACGGACTACCTCTTAGCTGCTAAGTCATGAAATCTTCCCTTATCCTCAGAGAATGTCAATGTAGTATGTAGAGTGCTGGACCTGGAGTCAAGGGAACCTGGATCTGGAATACTTATGGCCTCTGACTCTTACTGTGTGACACAGGGAAAATTACTCTATCTCTCAGCCTCAGTTTTCTCAAATGTAGAATGGGGATAATTTTAGCAACTAACTCAAGGCTTGTTCTGAGGATCACGGGAAAGAAAGCATAGAACATGGTTAGCAAGGTTACAGCACCGTATTAAGGTGAGTTACTATTATTGAAAATCCCTGACACTCACAATCAATCAAGCAGAGACTAGCTGTGCCCTCCTGGGTCTTTTCTGCTCCCATTCTTTCCTTGCACCCTGCTGAATGAAGAACCCTAGAACACTTGATCAGTCCAGGTCCCTGGGAAGGATTGGACATACTAGCAGATAGAGGAACAGTGCTTTCAAAGTTTGCAGAGGAGCTTTCCACTTGGAATTTCTTTTGATCTTTAAAACAATGCCATGAGATTGTCATTCCCATTGTTGAGAACAGATGAGGAAACTGAGTCTAAAACAGAAATGATTTGGGTAAGGCCATAGAGCTCATGCCTGAGGTCCAGTGTGAACCCAAGCCTTCTCATTCCAAGTCCAATTCTCCAGTTTGGACCCCACAACATATAGATACTCTAGAGTGCTTTGCAATGATAAATTCTTAGACCATGGAATGGCTTTAGTGATCATTTAGCCCAACATTATTTTAGAGAAAGATGGAACCAAGGCAGCTCAGAATGATGCATTGATTTGGTCTAAGTCACAAAGGCAGACCTGAGACCAACTTGGCATCTCTTGACTCTCAGGCCCATCAAGGCTCTCTTGTATCAATTCATCCTTGATTAAATACCTATGAGGTGGCTTTGTGGGTTGTATGGAGTTCCTGGTGGGGAAAGCTCTTCTGATGAGTGAATTTTGCCACATTTTCTTCAAGATCTAGCCTTAGAGCCCTGAGTAGGCAAGTTCTCCTCTGAGGGTAACACAGCCAGTATGGGTCAAAGGTAGCACCTGAATCTAGATCTTCATGACTCGGAGGTCAGCCTCCTTTTAGAATGTCACCTTCATTCCCACTTAACAAATATGGCAGAAGTAAAGCAGACCCACCTGGGAGTGACCCAGCTTCAAAGAGAAGGCAAAAACAACTTCTCTGACCAGTCTCATCCTTACCGACCCTTTGCTCACGTTGGGATGGCCCCTGCTGAGGCACCTTGAGCAGGCATCCTTTTTGGGAAAAGCTCTCTTAGATGACTTGCAGGTCTCCTCCAGCCCTCAGATTCTGCCTCTCTCAATCTGTGGAACCTAGAATTAGAACTCCTAAGGATCCCAAAGTCATCTAGTTCAGTCTCCTTCTGCCAACGAGGAAAGTGGGGCCCTAGGGAGACAAAGTGGTCTGCCCTAAATTTCACGCTAAGTCAAAACAAAGTCAAAGCCTGAACCTAGGTCTTTGAATGAACAAACCAGATCTTCCATTGCCCAAATGAGATGATATGTGTAAAGAACTTGGGACGGTGCCAGGCACAGGGGAGGCACTAAAATGCTTCTGTTCCCCTTTCTACCATGCCACCCTGATGTCTGCCTGCACAGAAGCTTGCTGGCACAGAGCTGCTACCTTTCCAGTATATTTAGGGAACATCACTGCCTTTCCCCCATCTCTTCTCCACTGTTAACAGCCATTCTAGGAGGCACCCAGGTAGCTGAGGACCCCTGTGAACCATGAGACCTCTCCCAAACTTGACTCTAGGCCAGGCCAGGAGACGAGGCTGGCATAGGCTTGCAAGGGGTGAGCTTAGCAGATAACTGAGCTCTGCCTCTGGACATCAGTTCAGTGAGTGGGCGTGTGCCTGCCTTTGTCCACCAATTCTGCACCAAGAGCACCCTCTGCTGGCCGGCGCAGGAGCCAGCAGGAACAGCCACCCTGGGGAGGACATTAGAGAGATAGATTATGAGGCTGGAGATGGAGGCACAGAATGGTAGAAATGACCGGGAGCCATTAATTGTTTCAATTACATCCTCCCCAATAAGTAAATCACCCACACAGTTTTCCATTCTCTTTCCCCTTTCCTACTGTTAGTTTCTTTTTTTTTTTCAGTAACAATGACCTTGTTGACTTTGGCTGCAGGCGTGGGGAAGCATCTTCTGATAAGACCTGGGTCATGAGGAGGAAGCAATGGACCTGAGACCAACAAATAGGATGGGCAAATGAGTCATGGTAGCCAACCACTGATCTTTAGAAGAACATGGAGCTGATGTGATGAAATATTATCTATAGGCAAAGCTTGTTAGAAGAATAAATACCTATTGATGTGAGTCTTACTCTTGTTTGATGTTTTCTTAAATCAGGAGTGCCCAGTGAGTGATTATGTTGTGCTAGAGGATTGGAAAACCCCACTGGGTCAGTCAGAGGTCTGTGCGCACGGCTATCCGTTTCCATGGCTATATAACCATGACATGCTGGTATTTCAGGCATCACAGGATTCTGCCTTCAGTAGTGAGCTTCCAGTCATAATCCTCTCTGCCGAGAACAGGACCAAATTCTGAAGCCTAGGCCAACCACAATTCCTAGCATAGGGAACCTGAGGCAGAGAGGGCTTCAGAAACTTGACCGAGGTCAAATGGGCTGTTTCCTCCTCCTCACTCACTCTGAAGTGTTACTTCTGACACATGAAGGGAAATAAGTCTCTCTCATCCCTGGATCACTAGTAGGCCTTACATGAAAAAACTGAATGTTTCTGCCTTACAGTGTTGAAGGGAAGAGGTGGCATGAAGGTAGGGAAACCCTTGCACAGAATTGGCACTAAATGAATGTTTTTGAATTTCCTTGAATAGTGGAGAAGATCCTACACTTAGAGATGGAAGGGACAGGAGAGGTCATTTCATTCAATCTCCTTATTTTCCAGATGAGGAAACTTAAAGTCCTGAGATGCCAAAGGACTTCTCCACAGTCCCCCAACAGGAAGAAACAGAGTTGGGCTGTAATCCCAGATGGACTCCAGATGGAATATTCCATCACCAAGCTACCTCCAAGCACCCCTCTGGTGCTAATGAAGTGAGGCAGGTAAGCTGGCAGGTTTGATGATAAGTCTGGGAAATGCTCATTCTTTTCTTTCCTGCTGTAAACACTCTAATCCACACCCAATGAAAGGAGAGGGGAATGTTTACAGAAGGAAATGAAAATGAACAAATACACTAAGCATTCTTCTGCTTGCATTTCTGTTCCCATGGCAAACTGAGTGTGGGAGGAGCTTGCACTTCATGTGAGAGAAGGAGGGTCCGCAAACACTTTGATGGAGTCATGAGCAGATCTAGAAGGCCTCGAGGAGAGGGTCAACACTTGGGACCATACTTTTATGCTACAGTGTGCACTACAATAGATGGAGGGATGGAGAGCCCACCTTTCTTAGGCTTTGGAACCATGCCATGGAGGATAGTGTTAGGTAAAATAGAGGGGCCATTGCTTTCTGAGGGATAGGAGAACATGTGTGTGCATTTGGAGACTAATGGTGTAGACACTGCAGTCTCTATACTGTGTATGGGGGGAGGGAAAGGAAATAAGCACTTATTAAATGCCTACTATATGCCAGAAACCATTCTAAGGGCTTTACAAGTATGATCTCATTTGATAGAGATCATACTTGGGATCCTAGAGCTGATTGCTGCAATGTGGTCACCTTCTCTATACACACCTGGTCTTTACTTACATGTTACCTACGACATTAAAAGGTGAGATCTTTGAGGCAGGGACTGTTTTTTTTTTAAACTTTCTTTGTATATTTAGTTCTTAGCATAATGCCTAGCACACAGTAAGTGTCTCATAAATGCTTGCTCATCGATTTGTTGGATGATCCAAGCTACATAACTCTAGTTTCCTTATCTTTAAAGTGGGTGTGGGTTAAAAAAAGCACCTACTTCACAGAATTGTGGGATACAAATGAGACATGTAGGATGTATTTTACTGACCTGAAAGCACAACACAAATACTGCATAATTATTTAAAAAATGCTTGTTCATTGAGCGATTGATTGAAGCAAAGGCTGAGGGGTCACTCTCCCAGAATTTTATAGTGAGTTACCTTGGTCAGGAATGGATTGAAGTAGGTGGATGCTGAGGTGCCTTCCAACTCTCTGCTTCCTTAAGAACCTAGGCTGCCTTTATCAAAGGCTGCACAAAATCCCAGGAATGTTTCTTCACCTTACGTGCTGCCCTGTTTGAGTCGATGTAGAAGGTGCTGCAGCCGGGGTCCTCAGACACCCTTCCTCACAGAGCTCTTTCGTTTCCCATTCTCATGGACTGGCCAGATGTTGGGGAAAGATGCCTGCAGACACATGAGGCTGCTGTCAGGGGAGAGGGTGGGGCGCTCCTGAGTTTTCTGGGTTTTGTTCCAGCCCAGCTGACCAAACAGGACTTTTACTTATTCTTGGTTCCTCTCGACCTTAGCTTGCTGCTGGGAAAAGATAAAGGGGCAGGAGAGAGGGTCAGGGGTCCTTGGCAGAGAGTGCCCTAAGAGATGTCAAGGATTACCTGCAGTCTTCAGAAGGTCACCACAAGTTGCCAAGGAAGTCCCTCCCCTTCTGGCTTTTCCTTCTGTCTAGATGGAAGATCACTTTTCTCCCAGTGAGGAAATGACAAAGTGGAGGTTCTACAGGAGCATCAGGTGGTCACCGGGCCAAATTCCCCAAGGGCTACCTGTGGATAACATCCACAAGAACCTGGGGTGAGGGGAAGAGCCCGCTGATGGGAAGAGAGTGATCCTGAACAGACAGGAGGAGCAGGGGCAGATGCAGAAAGAGGCTAGGGTCAAATGACCCATGAGAGCAGGTTGCTGTTACCTGCTGTCACTGCATGAAAGGTCAGGAGAACTCAGTGATCCTAGCTGTAATACGGACAGCACTGACCTCTTCCCCCATCAGAAAGCAGTAAGATCTGAAAACAGACCCAGATTTCGATTCAGATGGTCTAGTGTCCAATGTCAGCCTACGTGGGGGCCTTTAGCTCAGGCCTTCTTAACATCAGAAACACCTGAGTTCAAATCTTGCCTTTCAGACGCTTACCCAGCAGGGAGATCCTGGACAAGATACTTCTACTCAGTGTCAATTTACTCACCTGTTAAGAAGAATAAGAGTATGGAACTCACAGGGTTGTCCCCAAAGAGATAGCATGGATCTCATACTTTGGCCTAGAAATTGAAGCTCTTATGATCATTCTGACCTGTGGGACCTTGAGGCATGTGTTTCTGACCTTCTCTGTGCCCGACCAAGCTTTCCTCTCTGGTCCTCAGTATCCCCATTGTTAAATGAGAGAGATGGGCCAAATGACTTCTAAATTCCCTTTGATCTTCAAGCCTGATGGTTTAACTCTCTCTCTCTCTCTCTCTCTCTCTCTCTCTCTCTCTCTCTCTGTCTCCCTCTCTGTCTCTCCCTCCTTCCCCGTCTCATTCCCTCTGTCTCTATTTCTCTCTCTTTGTCTGTGTCTGTCACACACATGTACACACCCTCACTGCCACTTACCCCCAAACTGCAATTCATCAGAGATCCCCACGCTAGGACCAGTAGCATCTCCTGCTGCTACAAGGAGGGAGTAGGGGTTGAAAAAGACTCAGCTGGGAAGGACCAAGGTAGGTCACTGATAGCCAGCCCCTCTACATTATGGGGAATCCAACCTACTAGAGACTGAAGAAGCCCAAGATCTTCTGCTCTGCCTCCCACTCTCCCTCATCAGAATTTCTACAACACCCCATTCATCCATGTAGGTAAAACCAAGAGAATCCTCCCCTAGCCTTTGCCCATGGTGGGCTCTGAATAGGAAGTCAAAAGAGATGGGTATCAGTCACCACATGTCCCTGGTCCTTCCAGCTGGGGGAAGGGGCCTCCAGATGAATGGATTGAGACTATAGATTAACATCTGGCTTCTTGGGCCTCATTGCCAAGAGCTTTAACTTCTTTAACTTTAACTTCTGCAAAAAACAAAAACAGAAAAACCAAACTTGAGCAGGCAGAGGGCCTGCTGAAAAGAGGTCAGGGTTCATGCTGCCCTGTGGCTAGTATGGAGCCTTGCCCTGTTCAGGGGTGGTCAGACCGCAGCTAGACATTTTCCCATCCTAATTTCTGGCTGCCCAAGATTACAAGTATCCTGTCAGGCCCCTAGTGAGCCCTGGGGGAAGAGAGGCCTTTGGAAAGAGCCCAGTTCACTTGATAAGGAAGGCTTAAGCAAAACAGGAGCTTATATTGGTAAAAAATAATACCAGGAGAGTGACAAGAAAGAGATTGGGAAGGACTAACAAGAGTATGGCTGTCCCATTCAGACGTGTCCAAAGAATGACCTCTGAGAGGAGGAGCTATAGAACTAGCTTCCTGGCTGGCTTGGGTTGGCCTCATGTGACCAGAAGGTTCTAGATGTTGTGTAGCAGAGACAATCCTCGTAATCACAATTGCAGTTTACGTTGGAGAGTGCTTCTGACTTTTCACGCCACTTTGGATACATGACCTCATTGGAGTTTCATGAAAACCTGTGAGGATGGTAATGGTAATATAAATATCATGCAACCTCAGAGCAATGGCATGACTTGTCCATGGTCACTCAGGCAATAATTGTCAGGAATAGGAGTTAAACCTAGCTCTTCATGACTTCTGTTCCATTATCCTAGCCATCATGCCTTGCTAGCAGTTAAAAATAAGGGGGAGGGCTGCAGATGGACTGCCTGGGGGGTCAAACACATGGTACCTTTCACTTTGGCTTCTGAATGAAAATGAGGCCCCATGAATGTCTATCACTTCTGTTTGTCTTCATGCACATTCCAATGTTACCTTGGAGATATTTACAGGAGTAGAGGAGGCCTTTCAGTATGTACTCTAGGTACTCTATGGAGGATTTCTGGAAAGGTATGAATAAGAACGAGATATGGATTGGAAAAAATGAGTAAGATAAATGAATATAAAGAAGGAATAAGAATGATAAAGAAGGAATAAGAATGATAAAGAAGGAATAAAAATTCTCACATAATAAGACAGGAAGGAGGGCGTGCTATAAATCTCAACATAAGGACAACCTCCACTGATTAAATCATGGCTCCACCGGAGTAATGGAAACTATGGTAAAGAATTCAAAGGAGAACCACAAAGTCTATAGAAACATATGAAAACATGAATGAACAAGGGATCAAGCGTTTTTAGCTCGTATAAATTTTCTTTTCAGATTTTCTGAAATTTTAGTATTTTTTCCCAAAATAACATGTTAACACAATTTTTTAAACTTATTTTTAAACACAATTTTTAACCTTCACTTTTTAAAATTTTGAGCTCCAAATTCTCTCTTGCCCTACCTCACTCTCCCATCCCATTGAGAAGGTAAGCAATTTGATAAAGGTCATATATGAGTAGTCATGCAAAACGTATTTGCATATTATATTGTGAAAGAAAACAAATACAAAGAAAACCCAAGAAAATAAAGTTGTTGCTGTTGTTTTTAAAGACAACAGTGTGCTTTGATCTGCATTCAGATTCCATCAGGTCTTTCTCTAGATGTGAATATCTTTCATCCAGAGTGTCTCAAAATTGTCTTAGATTATAGTGTTGTTGAAAACAGCCAAGTCATTCACAGTTGATCATTGTATAACTGTGTACAATCTTCTCGTGGTGTTTCTCACTTCATTTTGCATTATTTCATATAAATCTTCCCAGATTTTCCCATAACCACCCTGCTCATCATTTCTTATAGCACAACCACAACAGTATTCCACAATGATCATATACCACAACTTGCTCAGCCATTCACCAATTGATGGACATCCCTGCAATTTCCAGTTCTTTACCATCACAAAAAAAGCTACTAAAATATTTTTTCTACATGTGGCATTTTTTTTCTTTCTTTTTAAAAAAAATCTTTCTTTGTGATGGAGAACTGGTAGTGTTATTTCTGGGTCAAAGGGTATGCAAAGTTTTATAGTCCTTTGGGCATATAGTTCCAAATTGTTCTCCAGAATGGTTGGATCAGCTCACAGCTCCACCAACAATGAGTTTAGTGTCCCTATTTTCTTACATCCCTTCCAACATTTATCATTTTCCTTTGCTGTCATATTAACCAATCTGATAGGCATGAGGTGGGACCTCAGAGTTATTTTAATTTGTAAAGGATGATTTTTTTAATAAAAGAACACGTATATAAGTCTCTATCTCCACTGAAAAGACTAAGAGGGAATGAATGGACATGTTACAACATAAGGATTAAAGGTTAAAGATAAGGATTTATGGAGTAAAAAGACTGGACATTCTTGAGGGCACACTCGATTTTCCCTTCTATAGAATGTTTTGATGTTGACCCTGCTGGGACAGCTGGGTGCACCCAGTTAGAGTTCTGAACCTTGAGTCAGGAAGGCCTGATACTTAGTAGCAATGTGACCCTGGGCAAATCACTTCATCCTTTCTGTCTCAGTCTCCTCATCTGTAAAATGAGTTGGTGATGGATATGGCAAACTACTCCAATATCTCGTTTAATAAAACCCCAACAAGGTCATGAAGAATCAGACATGACTGAAATGACTTAAAAACTGAGGGAAATCTTAGAGGAACAAAGACTCTGAAGATTGAAAGAGTAGATACTCTTTTGGACATAAATGCTTATAAATTTTACCTTTCTGGAATATGACATACAAGAACAATGTATGGTTACAAATGTGAGCTTTAGTTCCTTTTCCTCTGGAAATCAAGGGAGAAATGTTGTATTCAACTGACTTCATCCCTTCATTTTCCTATGGCAATGCTAAATTGTGATAAGCTATAATATAAGATATATTATATGCCAGACAGCGGAAATCATGAGATTCTGGCTGTAGGAAACAGCTTTTAGTGATGTGCTCATTATTCTGGATGGTGCAAGGAACTAGAAAGGTTCTTCCTTGTGTTGTGAAGTCTTTTCAGGTGATCCAACCTTCCTAAATTCTGCTAGAAGTTACTCTCGAGTCTAGTGGGTGTTCTGCCCCCTTTGTTTCAGAATTCATTTTTCTAAGATGCAATATTCATCCTCTTCACCTGTTCATTCTAGAAGAGAGTTCACTGATGAAGTTTAGTTGGTACTTGAATACTGGGATACCAACTGAAGACAAATCATTTCAGTTGACTTCCTCTCCATTGCCCGGCAAACACTAAAGTAAAATAAAATAAAATAAAATGAGAGGTGGGCTGAGATGATTGCTACATCCTTTAGAATCCCAAATCCTTCACTTTGGGCTCAGTACCTTGCCAACTTTGCCTACTAAGCCAACTGGGACCTGCAGGATAACCTTAGAGCAGTTGGAAGGAGTGTGTCACACACCATTCCTTGGATCACCTTTGACTAGCACATCCACTTTTGATGGGAATGTCCTTGGGTCTTCAAGACTGGAAAGATGGGGATTGGTGGTAGGCACAGGTATAATTCCACCCTCAGGCAAACCCACAATCCACATTGTCAGAAGCACACTTTAAATGCTACTGTCTGAGGGAAGGAGGCTGGTTTATCTTTTCAGAGTGTGAACTTCTCTGGTGTCTCTCTTTCCTGATAGGAGCTAGGGAAGGGTCTGGGTTTTTGCCACTTTGAATGCTATCTGCCTGTGAGAGCACAGGGACGCCAGGCTGGGGAAGAAACTGGAACCTCTTCTACCCAGACCAGCTGTGCCAGTTACAACCACCTCTCTTTATACTTCTACATTTTTTAAATTTAAATTTAAATTTTCAGTTAACACTCATTACTTTTCTCTCCCTCTCACCTCCCCCCATGGGGGGAAAAGTAAAAAGAAAAACAACACCTTTGTAACAAAGCATATGCCTCTCATTTAAACAAATTATGGGTATCTTTTGTTTTTATGTCACCTACATTTCCCCAGTACATCTTTTCCCTTCTCCTTCCCAAGGAGCATTTTCTGATTAGAAAGAAAGAAGAAAGTGAATTCTAAAAATCAACATAAATAAACAAAGACCAGCAAAACTAGGGGGGACACCAACCAAGTCTTACACTTGGGCAGTGTTCTTTACCTCTCACCCCTCCGTCAAGTAAAGAAGCAAGGGAAATGACTTCTCAGATCTCTTTTTAAATCCCTTCACATCTTCCAAAGCTTTCTTTTGTCTTTCAGACGATAGCCTGGTTGATTTGAATCCTTTCATCTTGAAGACTTTTTGCCCTGGAGCCCTGTTTCACTGATTGGTAACTGGATCACTTGGCCCACTAATTGAGGCAGGCCCCAGGAGCAACTTCACTTTTCTCTCTACTTCCTGGGTACCTTTTGGCCTTGATGCATGGAACTAGTGCTAGTTCCACCCCTTCCCCAACCCAATACTGAAATAAGAATTAATTCAAATGTGTTGTGACCCTGAAAGGTTTATCTTATCTACTCCCTTAAGGCAGGTAAAGTAGCCTTTCCTGGCTACCATTGCCCTTTATATAGGTGTTGTCTCCCTCTGGTCCAATAATACACTCCTTGAGGGCATCAATTGCTTATTGTTACTACCCAGACTTGTTATCAAATACTTAATAAATGCTCATTCATTCATTTATTCATCCATTCATTTTTCTTTGGGTCCAGATGTGGTCATTATAATTTCATAGAATTCAATTTCAGCTATATTTTGTTTCTCTCCCCCCATTTACACTGTTGTCATTATTTATATAATTTTTTTTCAGATTTGACTTTACTATGCATCATTTGCTATCTCTTCCCATGTCTCTGAATTCTTCATATGTATTATAGCTTTTACATTTCACTAATGACCCATTAAGTTCATGTATCAAAATTTATTTATACATTCTCCAGTTTATAAGCATCTACTTAGTTCTCAGTCTTTACTAATACAAAAAAAAAAGTGCTACTTTAAATATTTTGGTGACTATCAGTTCTTTCATGTAATTATTGACCTCTTCGAGATATGTGACTAGCAGTGTGATGTCTTGGTCAACCAGTATGGCCATTTAATTACTTTTGTAGCATAATTCCATATTGATTTGCAGAGTGGTTGGAACGATTCACATCTTCACCAGCAGCATGCTTGTATTTCTACAATATTCCCTTCCTCCACCCTGCAAACATGGAATATTTCCCATCTTTTCTTCTCCTTGCCAACTTTCTGAGTGTGATGGGAAACCATGTTGTGATTTATATTTCTCTTATTTTTAGTGATTTGGGGGATTTTTCTTTTTTCATAGAGTTGGTACTAGTTTACAGTTCTATTGATAATTATTTTTCCATAATCTTGATTCATAAGGAAAAATTTTTAGTCATATATTTTGCTAATTTACTTTGTTAATTAACATGATGCAAGGGTTCTCCCTGCCCCTAGTCATGGATTTCCTTCTTATACTATTTGCAGTAATTTTATTTGTGTAAAAGTTTCCATATTTCACACAATCTACTATTTTCCCTTTTGTCCTTAGCCTCATCTTTTGTTTGCTGAAGAAGTCTGCCCCTAGACAGGGCTCTGAATATATCTGAGCTGTTGCTCTTCTTTTCTTTTTTAATTTAATATTCAGGTCCCATATAAATTGTCAGCTTCTTGTAGTATGTGGTGTAAGATGTTGGTCTAAATTTAATTGCTGCTTTTGCTTTCCAGTTTTCTTGGAAGCTCTTTATAAATAGGTTGTCTTTTCTCAAATAATTTATAGTCTTTGGTTTACTGAATACTGGGTTACTTACAGTCAGAGATGACAATCCTATCCCCTATTAACCTGATTTTATTTTTTATAAATCATTTGAAAATATGAAGGAGGAAAGAGACCAGGACAGCAAGGGGGGTTAAAAATAGAAAGGATCTAGCCATTCAGGGTCACAGTGACTTACTCAATGCTATCACTAATAATAACTTCAAAAAACAACAGTTGATACTTATGTAATGCTTAACGTTTTGAAAGTACTTTGTCATTATCTCATTTTCTTTCTTTCTTCCTTACAACAACCCTGTGAAAACAGTACCATTAGTTTCCTTATCCCCATTTTGTAGGTAGGCAGCTTCTGAGCTGAAGGTGTGGTCTCCTTAGGGTCAGATAGCAAGTAGGTACCTCAGAAAAAAATTGAACCGTTGTATCCCTGACTTGAAGTCTAAAACTATATCTGTTATGTCCTTCTATGTGTTTATATTGGAGCATGGGAGAGCCATAGATCAAAGAGTTTGCAAGTCATACATGATGTCAGTGATGCTATAGTTCATGCACAGAGTGTTGGGGAAATTGGGATAGGTGATAAAATATTTGACAAAATAGAATGAAAGGAAATCATAAAGGACTATGGTGAATTACAGCAGCATTGCTCCTGATACAAACATTGTACAAAAGTTCTGGGTATGCTTAATCTGGCAAAGAAACCTAGAAGTCACCAGAAAGTTGTCCCTAAGTATCTGAATAGTTGTCATGTTCAAGAAGACCATAGAATGCTTAGGGTACTTAGGGATAATTCAATCCAAGGAATTCATTTTCAGAGATGTGGAAACCAAGTCTCAGGGAAGTTAACTGACTTGGCCAAGGTCACATAAATAGTATATGAAGCAGAATTCAAGTTCAAATTCAAGTCTTCTTGACAGCTGCCTAGAAAGATTAAAGTTCTTCTGATTATCCCAAGAAGGCAAAATTCAGAGCAGTGGATGGGAGGTTCAGAGATGCTAATTTAGTTTTGACTTAAGGAAGATTTCCATAACAGCACAAGCCCGTGGATCTAGAGATAAAATGTCCTCATACTGGAGATATTCAAACAGAGCATCGTCACAAATATGGTAAAGGGGACTGAGTTACAAAGTCTTTCACCAAAGCCTGAGCTTCTATGATTGAGTGAACTGAAACATGGGTGTTTGAGTCAGAATCCCTTTTCCCCATGTACTTAAGACTCCATTTCAGTTTTCCATAAAGCCCCAAACTATGCAATTTATATCTTGAGTTTGGAGAGAAGTGTTGTTGTAAGGACATCTCATGTTGTTGACTTTCAGGAACTACTATGTTTTGGATGAGATGAAAAGTAGTGTTTTTAGCAATAGAAGAGAATCATGAGATCAGAGATTTACAGCCAGAAAAATCTTTACAGGTTTTCTAGCTCAACCCCCTTATTTTACAGATGGATACTCGAGTCTAGGAATAAACTGCTTGATTCATCCCAGATGAAATACTGATTATGGGGCAGACCAGATATTCAGCAACCTAACCTCAGATTCCAAAGTCAATATTCTTTCCACTGATCACTGACCAATAGCTCTGTCTCCTTACATAGATATCATGTCACCTAGGTGGCTCAGTGGATAGGGTACTGGCATTAGAAAGGCCTGAGTTCAAATTCAGTCTCAGATATCTGGTAGAAGTGTGACCCTGTTCAAGTCACTTAACCTCTGTCTGCTTTAGTTTCCTCAACTATAAAATGATGACTATAATAGCACCCACCTCCCAGGGTTGTTGTAAAGATCAAATGAGAGAATAAACGTGAAATGCTTATTATAGTGTCTGGAACATAACAACCTCTATAAAATGCTTTCCCCTTCCTCCTTTCATGATTCTGAGAAGGGAGAGGCCAGACTGAGCACTTTCTTTTACTGCTGGGATATTTCCTTTACCTCTCTCATGTTAGTATCCATGACATTTCTTGCTTTCTCCATTGTCATGTCTCTGGTGGTCTGGATCACTTTTCTCTCTTCTGAGGAATCCAACAGGTAAAACCAGACTTGCTCTTGGAATCCTGAATTCTAGAATGATGGAGCCCTCTTGAAGACTGGAATAGATAAGATTAGCCAAAGTAAAACCTCAGTTCATGAATTGTTAGGCAAGATAAAATAGTAGTGATAATAGTAGTAGTTATCATTTCTACAGCATTTTCCAGTTTAAAAGCACTTTCTAGACATCTCATTTTGAGCCTCACAGTGTCCTTGTGAGTTGCAAATTTATCCTTATGTTGAAGATGGGGAAATTAACACCCAGAAAGGATAAGCAGATCTTCTAGGATTTCACAGCTAGGATTTCACTAGACTAGAACTAGACCTGTTAGTGTGTGACAGAGAAAAATACTCCAAATAATAATGAGGCTGAATGAACACTGGGTCTGACCTATTGAGTTCATTCTTTAGTTCTCTTTGGCATTAAGCTCTTCCTGTTCTAAGAAAAGAGAAAATGGTCCTAGGGAAGAGGTCAAAAGATGAGTTTCTTCTTCTCCAGTGTGTTCCTACCATAGGATACCACATGACTGAGCTGTCACCTTGCCCAGTGTTTCGTTTACTGCTCACTTAATACACAGTAAAGAGATTGCATCTTCAAATAGTCAAGAATGTGTAAGTACTTCATAATTAACTGCTGCCTATTTAGCCAGACAGCTAGAGCAAGTTAATTTGACGTCTGTTACAAGACTTAATAACTGTCAGGCTTTTCCCCCCAACAATTTACTGGTATAATCATTAACTACCCCTAGATTATCTTGTCAAATGCATAATTAAATGCCTCAAAATTCATTACAGATTCTGTTTATTAATAGGAATGTAATTAAGTAATGTTTACTTATATAATCTGGAGTTTATTGCCTGGATGCTAATTTATCTTTTCTTCCTCATTGAATGATCTAAGCAGTTCTTTAGACCCAATGGAAGTCCAAATAGCAAAAAGAAATACCTTCTAAGAAGCGAATGACAGCATGGTAGAGGAGCTCCAAGGCTTCTTGGACAAGGGGGAAGACAAGAGCCCTGTTCAAAGGCCCTGGCTTTGGAGTATGCAGTTGCCAGTCTCAGTTCTCATGTATTAGCTAGGTGAATTTTGTCAAGTCCTTTTTCTTCCTTGGACTCCAGTTTCCTCATTTGTGCTGTGATGGTGTTGAAATAAATATTGAACTATATTTCCCTTTTGACTCTAAGTCTATGAGCCTAAAATTTTCTCCAGGTAACAGTTTCCTTATTGGTAAAATGAGAAAGTTAGACTAGAACTAGACCTGGTAAAGATTTCTTCCAACTCTAAATCTCTTCATTCCATGATGTAAGATAAAATGGGGAAATTCAAGGTAGAATTCTTTTTTTATTATTGTTCAATAATTTTACTCTTTAAAAAATTTAATTTATTTGTTTTCAGTTTTCAGCAATCACTTCCATAAGATTTAAATTTAAATCTTCTCCCTCTCCTTCCCCTCTCCCTCCCTGAGAAGACATGCAATCTTATATGGGCTACACACATACATTCTTGTTAAACACATTTTCATATTAATGATGTTGCATAGAAGAATTAAAATGAATGAGAGAAACCATGAGAAAAACCAAACCAAACCAAAAGAAAAAACGAGAAAATAGTCTGCATCATTCTGCATTACAATTCCATACTTCCTTCTCTGGATGTTGATGGCATTTTGCATAAAGAATCTTTTGAGAATGTTTTAGGTCCTTGCATTGCTGTGAAGATTGACGTCTATCAGAAACAGTTCTCTCACACTGTGACTATTACTTTCAATAGTATTCTCTTGTATCTGCTCATTTCACTCAGCATCAATTCTTATAAGTCTTTTCTGAAATCCATCTGTTTGTCATTTCTTACATCATGATAGTATTCCATTATATTTATGTACCACAACTTGTTCAGCCATTTTCCAGTTGATGGGCATTCCCTTGATTTACAGTTCTTGGCCACCACAAAAAGAGCTACTATAAATATTTTTGTATGTATGGGACCTTTTCCCATTTTTATGATCTCTTTGGGATACAGTCCTAGAGGCAATATTACTGGGTCAATAGGTATACACATTTTTTATAACTCTTTGGGTATAGCGCCAAATTGCTCTCCAATATGGTTGAATCAGCTCACCTCTGTTGTTCCAACTTTCCCACATCTTCTCCAACATTTATCATCTTCCTGTTTTGTCATGTTAGCCAATCTGCTAGGTGTGAGGTGGTACCTCAGTGTTGTTTTGATTTGTGTCTCTCTAATCAATAGTGATTTAGAGTATTTTTTCATATAACTATACATAACTTTAATTTCTTCCTCTGAAAACTGCCTGTTCATATTCTTTGACTATGTATCAATTGGGGAATGACTTAATTCCTGTAAATTTGATTCAATTTTCTACATATTTTTAGAAATGAGTCCTTTATCACTTACACTGGTTGTAAAAATTCTTTCCTAGTTTTCTGCTTCCATCCTAATCTTGGTTGTATTGGCTTTGTTTATGCAAAAGCTTTTCAATTTAATGTAATCAAAATTATCTAATTTTGCATTTCCTAATTTCTCTGTCTTTTGTTTGGTCATACATTTCTCTATTCCACATAAATCTGATAAATAAACTATTCCTTATTTCCCTAATTTGCTTATAGTATCAGAATTTATACCTAGATTGTATACCCATTTGAACTTTATTCTTGTGTACAATGTCAGACATTGGTCTATGCCCAGTTTCAGGCACACTATTATTCAGTTGCCCCAGTATTTTTAGTGAAACAGTGAATTCTTTTCCCAGAAGCTGGAGTTCTTGGGTTTATCAAATAGTAGGGTGCTATAATCATTGACTTCTGTTCCCTGTGTACCCAACCTATTCCACTGATCTACCCCTTTATTTCCTAGTTAGTTCCAAGTGGTTTGATAATTGCTGCTTTATAATACACTTTGAGATCTAGAATGACTAGGCCACCTTCCCTGACATTTCTTTTCATTAAATTCTATTGTGGATCGTTTTTTCTTCCAGATGAATTATGATATTATCTTTTCTAACTCTAGAAAATAATTTTCTGGTAGTTTGATTGGTATGGCACTGAATAAGTAAATTAATTTAGGTATAATTGTCTTTTTTATTTTATTGGCTTAGCCAACCCATGAGCAATTGATATTTTTCCAGTTACTTAGATATGATTTCATTTGTGTGAAAAGTTTTTTTTATAATTGTGTTCATATGGTCCCTGGGTTTGTTTTGGCAGGTAGACTATCAGATATTTTATAGTGTCTATAGTAACTTTAAATGGGATTTCTCTTTCTAAATATTGTTGTTGGGCTTTGTTAGCAATGTATAGAAATGAAGATGGTGTATGTGGGTTTATATTATATCCTGCAACTTTGCCTAAGTTGTTTATTCATGTAGTTTTTTACTTGATTCTCTAGATTTCTCTAAGTATATCATTTTATCATCTGCAAAAAGTGGTAATTTATTTTCTTCTTTGCCTATTCTAATTCCTTCAATTTATTTTTCTTCTCTTATTACTAAAGCTAACATTTCTATTACCATTTTATATAACAGTGGCAATAAAGGATATCCTTGTTTCACCCCTGATCTAATTGGACATGCATCTAGCTTGTCCCCATTACATCTAATGCTTGATGGTTTTAGGTAGATACTACTTATTATTTCAAGGAAGGCTCCATTTATTCCTATGCTCTCTAGTATTTTCAATAGGAATGGGTACTATATTATGTCAAGAGCTTTTTCTGCATCTATTGAGATTTCTGTTAGTTTTGTTGTTGATATAATTAATAATGCTGATAGTTTTCCTATTATTGAACCAGCCTTGCATTCCTGGTATAACTCTTGATCATAATGTGCTATTCTTGTGATAAGTTGCTGAAATCTTTTTGTTAATGTGTTATTTCAAATTTTTGCACTTATATTCATTAGGGAAATTGGTCTATAGTTTCCTTTCTCTCCTTTGGCTCTTCCAGCTTTAGGTACAAGAACCATATTTGTATCATAAAAAGAATCTGATAGGACTCCTTCTTTGCCAATTTCCCCAAATAATCTAGATAATATTGGACTTAACTTTTTTTAAAATGCTTGATAGAATTCATTTGTAAATGTATCTCACCCTGGAGATTTCTTCCTAGGGATTTCATTGATGGCTTTTTCAATGACTTGTTCAATTTCTTTTTCTGAGATGGAGCTATTTAAGTATTTTATTTCCTCTTCTGTTAATCAGGGTAATTTATATTTTTAAAAAAATATTAATCTGTTTCACTTAGACTGTCAAATTTATGGGAATAAAGTTGGGCAAAGTAATTTCTAACTTTTGTTGCAATTTCCTCCCCATTGGAGATGGGTTCGTCTTTTTCATTTTTGATATTGGTAATTTGATTTTCTTCTTTTTTAATGAAATTGACAAATGTTTTATCAATTTTATTGTTTTTTTTCATAAAACCAACTCTTGGTTTTATTTATTAGTTCAATAGTTTCTTTAATTTCCATTTTACTAATCTCTCCTTTGGTTTTCAAATAATTTTATTCTTGTTACTTTATGATTTTGACATTTTTGTGCACAAATATTTTTCTGAGTAAAAATAGGACAGGATAATTTTAGTTAAAATTACTAATTACTGTATTTATATACAGAAATACATAATTGTTACTCTGACAAGGTGGAATTCCAAAAGAAGGAAAAATCATCAAGATGTAGACTCTGAGGTTTGTATGGACTTTAAGATCAATGAATGAGAAGTATTCTCTGAGTATATAGTGCCTTTAGTTTTCATGAAATATCTAAGGAATGTAATTTCAAAGACCATCTTTGAATAGGACTTGTGAGAAGGTGGCATTTTGTGTTTACAAAATAAACAAAAAAAAAGCCTTATTCTTAACCTCTAACTTTTAGCTACAATAAGGCACAGTCAATGCTCTGAATGGATTGTCTCATGATCATGTCATTATTTCCTGTAGAACTGTTATCAGTGACATAGCCAGGTCTGTAATCTCCACAATTAATATGGCAGCACCTGAATTCCTGGATTCAAGACTTGGATGCAAATCCTGGCTTTGACACTTATCACCTTCCCTTCCCTAGCCCTAAGGGTGGATTTCTTACTTACCTGCAAGGACCCCTCAAACTCAAAATAGATGGATGCCTAAAATATATGTTTTCTCATACTAATGAGTATCAGTCTTTATGACATACTGGGGAAGTAGAGAGTATGTAAGTTCCAGGAGGTAGCAGAAAATCAAATGAGCCTAACATTACCTGTTGTATTATAATAGCATCATCTGAAGCTCAATATGACTTAGGAGTTGTAAACCAAGCTTGGAGTCAGAGAGACTAGAGGTCAAATTCTGCCTAATGTACTTACTGAAATTGCCTCAGTTTCCTCACCCATAAACTTGAGATAGTAATCACATCTGGTTTTCATGACTTTTGTAAGACTTCACTATAATAAATGTCTGCAAAGTGTTTTCGGAATCTTACTATTATTCATCCTTAATTTTCAAAGATGACCACTGACATCATGGGGTGATATCTTGACTTGTATGTGAATGGGATTTAAGTGAGGCAGAGCTACACAGAGTTGTCAATTTCACTCTCTCTTCCAGATACTTTTAAGTCTCATGACAAGACATAAGTCAAGATGACTAGGGATGGCCTGGGATGTAGTGGATAATTTTGGAGTCTTCAACACCTGAATGAGGATGTGATACAAGTAATAGCTTCCCCTCTTCCCTGTCTCATATATACACTACATGGAGCTCAGAGACAAGTGATCATGGGATTAGCTGGTATTCCATCATTTTTTTTTTATGTTTAATGTCCAGTGAATTCTTGAGCAGATGGATAAAATGATTGTGAGCCATTTATTTGTTTTTGTTTGGGAGGGGGGAATTGGATAGAGGCTTTGAGTTGTAGATTTATCTCCCAGAGACTCAGTAAAAGCATCATCAGGACAACTCCCAGAGCAAACAAGATGATGGGGATGATGGGATGTGCTTTTCTTTCTTGCCAAATATTTGATTTCTCCCACTGGATCTCTATGTTTGAGAGCTTTTCATACTATGTAGCCGTAGACAATAGTAAGAGATTTCCTTCCAAAGGCATCTATTGCAAATATTGTTCCTATTATTTTTTGTGCTCGTGTGTGTGTGTGTGTGTGTGTGTGTGTGTGTGTGTGTGTAATGTGTGTTTTTGAATGCTAGGTTTGTCCGAGATGATGCTCATGGCTTAGCATTTTGCTTTGTTACTGTCTCAAGGTTATTTCTAGGTACGTATTTGTAGTACAGTTATTTCTCAACTATACATTTGTGAAGAATACCAAGCATCTGGTGGAAAATTTTGGTTACCTATTTGTGAATTTGGGGATATTCATTAGGTTCCAAACTGGTCTCACCTGCAATGATATATTCCATTTTTAAAATGCCATTGCCTTGCAAACTCTTCATTCATCAGTAAGTGAGCTTCCTTTAGGACAAATTTCCCATTACTTCTGGTATTTGTATTGCTGTTATGAAAGCCGCCATTTTGGTAAACACACAGTCTTCGCTCAGCCATTTATTTGATAGTTCTTTGCTGAAGTTAGCTGTGTTGGATCTACATGGATATCACCCACTGAGGGCCTTTTGGTTCCACTCTGGGACCTTAGCCATTTCATAGGCTCCATCCAAAGGTAAATCAAGACTAATCCCATTTGATCCAGCAGCATTCTGTTCTTGTCGTTGTTACTTTTTGAATGACCTCAATTCATTTTTGCATCTTTGCCTTCTTCTGTGATGCCAAGCATAGCTCAGCCATGTAAGATGCAAGAAGCATGGTCACACTTTGTCAGTCTATTATACCACATCTGCATATGCTATGGTTGTATCTCTGGGAGTGACTGTGCACTGCTCTCTGTCCATGACATTCTATTTCCCACCACCAAGCCTTTGTACAAGTGGTCCCTAGGTCAAGCATGCATTCTCTCCTCACCTCTGCCTTAGAGCAGTCCTTCAAATCATAGCTTCTGGTCCACCTTCTAAACAAGGCCATTTCAGACCCCACCAGTTATTAATATTCTTTCCTCTCCTCTGAATTATTTTGTATAGTTCTCAGACTGATTTCATAGTGAACTTCCTCTCTCTTCCAGTAAAATAAATGGTCTTTGGGGCTAGACACTCTTTTCCCATTTGTCTTGGTACCCCAGGACCTAACATAGTACTTGACACAGTGGAGGTATTTCATAAAAATTTGGTGAATAGATTGATGACTCCGTGTGAAGTTTGTTGGAAAGCCAGAGTTGTTAAACTAGGCTGCACCATCAAAGGCTAGAGACTCATAACATCCAATTAACTCTTAATATCCTTCAGCAATATCTCTTTCAAGAATTTATTTCATCTTTGAGGGAAATTATTTGTCCTTACAGTCTCTATTTCAGCATGGAAATACATTTTTACATGTGAAATACATTTCACAATCATTTTATCTGATTTAAAAGTATTCTGAATAACCCATAGGGTGAAGTGATGTCCGTATCCTTGTTCTGTAAATGAGAAAATGTAAGCTGAGCAGTGCATCAACTAGCCTGGAGTCATAAAGTGAATTAGAGCTGGATATACAATGAGAAGTTGCCTTGGGCTTGGCTCTACAGAATACTGGTCCTTCTCCAGGGATTCCTGCCAAGGAAGAAAGTAGATACAGAAATTCTACAGTCTCTGAAACCTGCTCTCCAAGAAATGAATACTAAGAGGAGGCCAGAGCAGGCTGGCTTACCAGGCAGCAGAGTGGTGGCCTTCAGGGCCTCTCATCCAAGTCAATGCCTGGTCGGCCATTGTTATTCTTCTTCTGGATTTTTTGGTTGCATTTGTTGCTATTGACCAAATGAACAGGATATTCTCTGCTCTTACCCATTGTCCTATTCCTCCTGCCATGTCTCTGACTCATCTTTCCATGTTGTCTTCACTAGTTCCTACTCCTCCTGAGTGTGTGTACGGTTGTGTCCGACTCTTCATGATCCCATTTGGAATTTTCTTGGAAGAGATACTTGAGTGGTTTGTCCTTGCCTTCTCCAGCTCATTTTAGAGAATGAAGAAACTGAGGCAGAGAGGATTAAGTGACTTGTTCAAGGTCACATAGCTAGTAAGAATCTGAAGTCAGATTTGAACTCAGAGAGAGTTCATTCCAGGCCCAGCACTCTATTGACTGAGCTACCTAGTTGTCCAGCATTTATGAATATTAACTTAAAAATCTCCTTCTGTCTCTCTCCCTCTCTTCCCTCTCTTTTTCTCCCTCTATTTTCTGTCTCTCTCTCTCTCTCTCTCTCTCTCTCTCTCTCTCTCTATATATATATATATATATGTATATGTATGTCTGCCTTCTCAACCCTCTCTCTCCTCTGTCTCTCTCCTTTCTCTCCTTCCCTTTCTTTCTTCTCTTTCTCCTCTGTATCCCTCTGTCTGTCTCTCTTTGCTCTCTCTCTTTCTTCTCTGTCCCTCTGTGTCTGTCTGCCTTCCTTCTCTGCCATGTCCTTGTTCTCTTTTCTCTCTTACTCCTCTGTCTCTGTACCTATCTTCCTTCTCCACCTCCCCATTCCCTCTTCTCTATCTCTTCCCTCTGTCTATATATATATATCTCTTGTCTATGTGTGTTTTTTCTCTCTTTGCCTCTCCTGTCTTTGTCTCTGTCTCTCTCTTCTCTCACCTGTGATCTCAGATCTGAACCCCTAGATGCTTTCCGGATATCTATTTTGACGTTTCAATCCCACTTTAAAAATGGAGCCCCTCCACCTGCTTTGCTGCATCTCATTCCCCACGTCACTCCGTGGCTCCAAATCTTTCATGGATTTTCCGTTCCCTGATGAAGCCAGCATGGACTCCTCTGAAGATGGCTCTGCTCTAATCTGACTCCACTGTACACAGCCTCCTTGTCCTCCCTGCTCCGCAAGTGTCCTCCCACTTGCGCTAGTATATCCTTGCTTTCACTCGCATCATCCCTGCTTGAAATGCTCTACCCTTCCCTTCTCTCCCTGAAACCCAAGCCGACCCAATCTATTTTGGGTCCATGAAGACTTCTCAGACAAAATAGTTTCTATGTCTATAAAGGACCACAATTTGGCTCAAGACCCAAACCAGCTCTCTGTACTAACTTCAATTCAATCCCACATTCAGTAAGCGTGCCAGGCTTTGGAGGCGGCTCTGGGGACAGAGTGATACTTCAGAAAACAGTCCCTGCCTTTAAGGATCTCACCTTCACTTCCTCATTTCTTTAATGGGTCCAGCATTTTTCCAGTCACCTGGAGATGAAAATTTGAAGTCACTTTTGATTCCCTTTTCTCAATCTTCCTCCTTTTTAATCATTCATCAAGACCAACTGATTCTTCTTTTTAAATGTCTCTCAACCTGCTCCATTAGTATAATCTGCTCGGTTTAAAAAATATCTTTTTAATTGACATTGTGTGCTTCTTCATTGCCCAGATCCTCCCCTTGCTTTCTATTCCCACTGCTCCACACCCTACTCCATCTCTGCTCTCATCATGTTTCCACTAGCCTCATAATGGGGCTCTTGGCCTCTTGTATTTCCTGCTCTGATCTATCCTTTCATTGTACAGCATAGGCCCGGGGAGAGATGTTACGTACAGCTTAAAATTCCAGTTTGATCTTTTCTCTCCCCAGCTCAACAACCTCACTGTGGCTCCCCTTTGCCTTCAAAAGGACAAAATCTGCACTACATACCTAAGCCTTCCACAGTCTGAGTTCAAGCACCCTTATCTTCACATTCCAGAAATATAGAACTGAGGAGGGACATTGGATGTAATGCAGTACTATACTTTTTTTTTTTTTTTTTAACAAATGAAGAAACTGAGAATCAGAGAGGTTAATTAACTTGACTGAGGTCACATAGCTTGTTAGTGACAAGGTTTTGGTTAGACCCCTGAGTCTACCATTCTTCCCCGAATATTTACTCATTCTTTACCTGCTGAATTGCGGTCACTTCTCTAGATGGCCAGGTCCCAAACATCCTTAAAGACACAAGTCCAAAATGTCCTCCTCTAGGACACCATCTTGGGCCACTGCAAACCATGGAATCCACAGAATCCTCTAACACTTACTCTGTACCATTCTGTTCCCCTGGGTCATGAAATAGCAGCTGAAATATTGAGCTTAGATTAAATTCCCCTTCTGGCCCTTGACAGCTGTATGATCCTAGAGAAACCATTTAACTTTCCTGAGACTTGGCTTCCTTATCTGTACAGTGTGGAGAAAACTACCTGTGGTAAATCGCCCCAAGGTCCCATGAGACTCAGCTGAGGTAATATGGATCAAACACTTTGCAGTCCCTGCTGCAGAATGAATCTTTTTTACTCTATTTTTATTATTGTCTTTAGCATTATCACATGCAGTTCAGTCCATCCCTCCATCATTCTTCCTTGACTCTGAATCTTGCTTGTGTGCTCTTGCTTTACCTTTTCTTTCCCACCAGACTGGAAGCTCCCAGAGGGTAGGGATTGGGAGCTTACACTTTTTTGTATGTTTTGAAAGACTATAGTCTTTCATGTAATACAAACTCAAAACCGATGATGTGATTTGTCATTAATACCTAATAGATATATAAGATTCTTAGAGCTCTGTTACTTAAGGAGATGAAGAGCAAATTCTACCAGAGATCATACGATCACACACATACACACACACACACACACACAAAGGGTATATGTCATTTCAGTCAATCAAAAAACATTTCTTAAGTTTTTACTATGTGCCAGGCATTGGAGCAATAAAAAGAACTGAAAGATAGTCCCTGCCCTCAAGGAGCTTATAATCTTATGGGGAAGACACCATGCAAACAAATTGATGTGAACAGTGTTTCTGCTTTTAGAATCCAAGTTCTTTAAGGGGGGCAGCACCTTGTTTCACATTTGTCTTTGTCTGCCCAGCGATGAGCTCCTCGTAGGTGTTTAACACACCTTCATGATGGATTGATGAATTGCTTGGTACTCTCATCTCACAAGCATTTGGGTCACAGAAGAGGCCCCCACTTAAATCCCATTTATTCTTATTTTGCACATGATTCTGAGAAGCTCATTGACAGTTAGAGTGAGTACTTTGGAGGTGGAAGGTGGTGAGCTACTTTTGTAAAGGAAGCTGAAAATTAGGATTAGTGGAAGCCTATGGTGAGGGTGGGGAAAGAACATCTGAAAGTCAGACCCATGGATTCCTATATACAGCAATTTAGACTTCTTGAGTATCTGGGAGAACAGACTTTTCCAGAATAATTGACCTGAGGGTGGTTCCAAGTTAGTGTCTTTTAAAGGAATGAGGTTCAAAATGATACCGTCATGACACCTAGGAAAAGGACAATTGATTCTGTGTTCTCCATTGAAGCACAGGATGTATGCAAAGAACTTAGGGTAAATTTTCACTTGATATAACTAAAATAAAAGAAATTGGTCCTTCAAGGGTGGGGGGAATGTATTTGTGCCCTTGTTTTGTCCTCACGATAGAACTTACCCTTCTGGAGGGCAGAGATAATTTAATTTTTGTCTACGTAGCTCCAATATTTACCACTGGACCTTCCTCTGTCAGAGGAAGAATTCACAAATGTTGGTTGAAATAGAAGTCTGTGAAATTACAATGTCCAATCTCAGTCCAAAGACATAGGAGAAGACACAGAAAGAGCTTCTTTCCCTTCTTTGCAGTACACTCTATAGTGTACTGTATATCCTATTGGGGTCATGTGTTTGTAACTCTCACTGAATGGTTTTTAAAACATTTCTATTCTTTTTCTAATAGGAAAGGTTTTCCTTGAGGAACAGATGAGATGGATACATAGGAAAATGTTAATGATGAGAAAAAAATGTGACAAAAGCACTAACACTGGACTTAGGTTCAAATCTTGCCCCTTCTGTGTAATGTTGAACAAGATACTTCATCTCTCTAGTTCTCAGTTTCCTTACTGTAAAGGAAGAAGGTTAGACTAAAAGCCTCTGAAGTCCCTTCCACTCTTGATCTGTGGCCTTCTAATTCCATAAATATTAAAAACAGAGAAATATTATTTGAATTTAATTGGTTCCTCTTTTATCCTCATTCCCTAAATTTTTATGGTCATTCCATTTTGAGAGTGGTTCCAGTGACATCATAAGACTGCGAAGAACTTCACATCCTTCATGTCCAAATTCTCTTCCTTGCTCTGCGTGGCCTCATCCTTTCTTCTTGTACCTTGTTCTTGCCTTCTGACATGATGACCTCATTGAAATGATTTCTAGCAATTCCCTTGGGTTTGAAGGAAAGTATAGAGTCAGCCATTTTGGGGGTTGTTTAGGAATATCAGTTACTGACACTGAGCAGGCACTTTGATTTTCAAGAAGGTATCTAAGCCATGATGACATGAAGGTGTCCATGAGACAAGGACACTGAGTGATATAACCAGAGTGGGGAGTGTGGAGATGGAACTTTGTCCCAGGGTCCCACATTTTAGAGGGTAACTACTGTAGCAATTACTCCTGAGATCAGCTCCTAGTTAGCACTCTACACCCACTCTGTTGCCTTCACAATAATATCCAGTTGGTGCCCCAGCATCCACACTACTCTCCCTCAGCTGAAATGCTCTCGGAATTGAGATTGCTAAACAGGACTTGGTTCCCCAAGATCACTGTATCCAGAGGCAATATGGTCCCTGTACCCCATGCTTAGAGATGTTCTCAAATCATTGTTTCACAAGGATATCAGAATCAATCTCTTGCCTCATGCCTTGTTCCTTTTCGGTCTTTCCATTGGCTGCCTGGTGATGGATTGAGCTCAGATTAGAGCAAAGCAGCAGTGATTTGTGGAGAATGGCCCTTGCAGAATTTACAGCTCAGGGGGTGATTTTTATGTTCATCACCATGTAAGTTAATAATCTTTACAGTAATCTCATTTCATGGCTTTCTTTGCAAACATTCCCTTATAATAACCATGAAAATCCCAGGTTTTTGTCAAATTTAATTCTATTCAGTAGATATTTATTAAGCCCCTTTTGAGTGCTAGGCCCTGAGCTAAGATCTGGAGAGAAAGACAAAAAAGGAAACTGTCCATTTCTTACTTCAAAGAGATTGCATTCAATGTGGTGTGGTGGGGATGGACTGTACGCAAGGAAATGAAAAAATACATGCAAAGAAATTTCAAGAATTTGGGGTGGATGAGACTAATAACAATGGGAATTGGGAATGACCTCTTGATGGAGGTGGCCCTTGAACTGATCCAGGGACCATGCCAAGGATTCCAAGAGGTAGAGGTAGGGCCTGGTCTGCACAAAGGTTAGGAGGTGGGAGATGAAAAGTTATATATGAGAAATGGCAAGTCATACCATTTGACTGGAATGTGGTGTGTAAGCGAGTGATGCGTAATGACTTGGAAAGATAGGTTGTGTAAGAGTGAATGTGACTTTAAATGACAAGCAGGAATTAATGTTTTAACCTTAGATCAATTGGGAGCCATTGGAGTTTTTGGAGTAGGGGAGTCACTGGGTCAGAGCTGCACTTCAAGAATATTACTTTGACAGCTTGGTGGAGGATGGATTATAGCGGGGTGGGGGGAGACAAGAGGCTGGAAGACTAATTAGGAGGCTACCACAACCATCCAGGCTACTTTGAGATGGAAAATGGTGGAGGGAAGCTGACTGGGGGAAGCGAGAGTGCTCCCAGGATAGCATGAGGACCTGAGGGTAGCTATATAAAGGAATGGATTGATATTTCTATTGCTAAGGGCCTTCAGGAAGATTGCTTGAGTCTTGTGATTGGATTCCTGCCTCTTCTCTCCAGTTCTGTCCATTGTCCGCTTAGCTGTCAAAATGCTCTTCCTAAAGTCTGACCATGTTTTTCTCCTCCCTTCAATTCTATTGACTCCAAAGACTTTCTGTTACCACCAGGATCAAATGGAAAATCCTGTTTGGATTTGGAAAATCTTTATAACCTGTTCTCACCTCCCCTACTTTCTCTGAAACCATGAGGGTCCCAAAAAGAGCCATTAAGTGGAGTCTGGGCAGGGACCAATTGTTGGGAAATGTATGGGCTTCAGATAGCTTCCCTCCCAAATTGATTTACTTTTTGTTTTTATTTTGTTCATTGAAGGGGCCATTCCCTGAATGGCTGTTACCTCACTCTAAGTGAGTACCTGAATAGGCCAAGGTCTCCCATTGCATCCTGAACCTTCTCTAGCCATTCTGATGAATGCTGGATCTAGATGGTTCAGGAAAGGAAAGTGAGACTGGTGACCTTTCACAGTCTTCTCTCTCTCAGAACAAAGTCAAGTGCAAGTCACGCCATCTCTTCTCCTCTGTCACGGTCTTCAAAACTGAAGGATGAACACAGACAGACCTACTTTCTAATCTTCTTACACCTTTATTACTGAACAGTCATTTGGGGATTTCTTGGCAAAGATACTGGAGTAGTTTGCCATTTCCTCCTCCAGCTCATTTTGCAGATGAGGAAACTGAGGCAGGCAGGGTGAAGTGATTTGCCCAGGGTGACACAGATAGTAAACATCTGAGGCTGATTTGAGCGTAGGTCTTCCTGACTCAAGGCCAAGCACTCTGTTCATGGCGCCACCAGCTGCCTGTGACCAAAAGACCTTTCCCAGTACACTTACATTGGGCTTCTCTTCTCCCTTAAGATTATCTTTCCCTGTATCTTCTATATTATATTTGTCTCCCTCATTACGTTGTGAGCTGCTTGAGAACAGGAGCTGGTCTTTCCTTTGGTCACATCTCCAGTATTTAGCACAGTGCCTGGCACATAGTAAGCATTTAATAAATTCTTGTTGACTTGACCTTTCATAATGCAGTGATAGAAAAAAGAGGGAGAGAAAAAAATCAGTCTAGAAAGGGCATTTGGGGCAGCAGCAGCAGCAGCTCAGACAGATTCCCAAGCACCAGAGCCAAAGGCAAGGCAGAGTGGTGGTTCAGGTTGCATCCCAGAAATGGAGATGGAGGGGGACAACTCACTCTTATTGACTGACCCATGAGCAGCAGCATGACTTCATTCTTGGAATGGTTTTGGAGGAGACCAGAAGGGCTTCATTCATTGTCCTGGGAACAGGAGCCTTGGCATTTGTTGGAGCAAGACTTAATTGGTGAGCATTAATAATACCAAATTGTAGCAAGGTCATTGGGAATTAATAAAGAACAAAGGCCTGGCTCCCAAGCCCAGGGGAAGCCAGCTAGGCTGTTTTTGCCTCATGTCTTCTCAAGTCTCTTTAGCTTCCACACCCCAAATAATTGTCAGATCTGCTGGTTCAGAGGCCCCCTCTCATCAACGGCTAGATGCAAAGATTCAAGTCTATTCCTGTATGATTCCATCTGTCCTTCTCCTCAAACCACTTTTCTTGTTTCCCTCTCCTTGTAAATATTGATATTAGAAGGTTCTGGCAATGGCAGCATCCGGTGCTGGAGGCCTAGCCTAAAGTGAGGAGACTTGATCCACTTTATCCCTTTTTACTAACAATTACATTAAGTAGATTCCCTCTCAACTCCTTTGTTTCCAGTCTAATAACATCTATTGGAAACTAAAGAGTACCTAAATTAAAAAGAGGTAAGGTCCCTTCTGGCTTTAAATCTGCTCCCTGTGATGTTCTGGGGGATAACCCATTGGGCTGTCTCTGAGCAGCATAAACGTCATTGATGACAAAGGTAAAGGCCAGTTACTCTTCATTGGAACGAAGGGCTGAAGGGCAATTTTCAATTAGAGGACCCACTTGAGATTGAGGAAGACAACTCTTTACTACCTTAGGAGAAATCAGGGCTAGGGAGGGCTGGTGTGGAAGATCACAGGTAGTCATTCTGCTGATGGGTCCTGATCCCTGCCATATTTGTATAGGATGCACAATCCCCAGCTTCTCTTCTCTGCCCTCCATCATTGTCACTGTGCTTTTCTTTGGCAATCATATCCACTCTGATTGCTGACTGACTCCAAAATCAACCTTCAGACACTTTCCAGGAGGTCACACTAACAAAGTGAAATCATCAGTTGCCCCAATCATCTTCCCTTTGTTACTTTCCTATTTCAGTGAATGGTGAATTTCCTCAGTTACTGAAGCTCCAAACATCAGTGCTGTCTTTTCTCCTCTCCTGATCCTCTCTACTCAGCCAGTGAATGGTCAAGTCTTGTCAAAGAATTTCAGAGGGAAAAAGGCTTCAGGGGTCAGCTGCTGCAACCCACCCTCCAGTGGTACTGACAATGCAGCCGTTGCTTTGAAAATTCCAGGGAAGGGAAGCCAGTATAAGGTGCCCCATTCTACTTCAACTAGATAATGGTAATTTTATTTTAAAGATCAATTTTATTGATACCATTTGTATCACCTTCATTTTAAAATGTACCTCTCCTTTCTCCCCTACCTATTTTATAGCCATATTTTATAACAAAGAATTACAAAAAGAAATGAATAATATTTTAGCAAAACTATATAATCTATCTACTGAGTCTAATGGTATATGTAATGTTCCAGACCCAAAGCCTACCCCCCTTACCTCTAAATAAAGCTAAGTACATTTTCTCAACTCTTTGAGGATAAACTTGGTTATTATAAATACAATATTAAATTTATTCTCTTATGCTTTTAATTCACATTGTTAACTGTGAATATTGATTTACTGTTTTTTTGCTCCTTCACTCTGAATGATTTGCTATGTTTTCCCCTGTTTTTCTAAATTCTTCATATTCATCATTTCTTAGAGCAAAATAATTCCACTAACCTGAGATATCACAGTAGCATCATGTACAATCTCTTTTTGATGGGTCTGACCGTTTGTTTCCCAGTACTTTTCTGCCCTCCTTGTATTGAATCCCTGTATGCAGTATCCCAATTATATTTTATATGTGTATATTTATAATATTTAGTCACTTAACAAACCAACAAGGACAACAACCCTCATTCCTAATTGGTTTCTGAAAGGGTTTTGGACAATGTACAGCTCCATTAACTGTTCATTAGAGTGCCTATCTTTCCACAGCTCCTCCAACATTGACTATTCCTATCTCTGGGCCACTCTCACTGTTGGGAAGAAATTTTCCCCACTCTGATCTAATGCGTTTCTAATGTGTGTCTTTGGATTGCTTTATACCTTTAAAAGTTTGCTAATTATTGGCATGGTGAGCCTCTATTTCCCAGGCTTCGGTCTGATGATGATTGCAGTGCCTGAGCCTCACTGTGCACTCTGGATGAGCTCAGCCCAAATTAATCAGGGAACGTCAGATAAGTTAACCATTGGGGGTGGGGGAGAAGTGTGTACACACTTTTAAATTTAGTTTACTAACTAGATTATTATCTACTTAGTAATACTTTCTTAAGTCTAGACAATCCACATAACAATGAACCAAGCCTTGATTTGTAGATTGGAGATTTTCGAGGTGTGAATGGCAGGTTCTCTCCTCTTTATCTCTGCCTCCAGCAAGCCCTAGCTGCTTCTAAATCCCTATTAAAATCCTATTCCCTACAAGAAGCCCTTCCCAAGCCCCTAGAATTCTAGTGCCTTCCCTGTCTTCCTTATTGCCCTTTTTACAGTGTACAGAGTTTGTTTGTTTGTATTTGCTTGCATGTTGTCTCCCGATTAGAGAGTGACACCCTTGAGGACAGGATATGCCTTTTGGCTCTTTTTGAATCCCCAGCACTTAGCAAAGTGACTTGTTCAGACTATCCATGATAAATGTTTATTGATGGATTAAATGCTCATATTGAAAATTTAAAAACGCATGGAAAACACACATATTAGTCTCAGGAATATTTTTACAATATATATTTTATTATGATAATAAAACATACACATATAAAATATAATTGAAACACGTACTATGTACAATATGATGCTCTAAACAAATGGAATTGCTTGCGTTCTCCATGCTCCCTTGATATGTTCCCTCCTCTGTAACTTTTGCTCACCCCCTTCACTCTCCCCAGCCTGATCTTCCCCTCCTCCATCATCTCCACCTGTCAAAATCTTCCTCCTCCTCCAAGGCCCAGCTAAAAAGCAGCCTCCTTTCAGATTTTGAAGCTGTTTTCCCCACAAAAGAATGTGAGCCCTCCCTAGTCTGAACCTCCATAGCACCTTCTGTGCCCCTATTGTGGCCGAATCTTGACTTCTCCCTAAAGGAGGAGCTCCTTGAAAAGAGGAATTGGGGACTGCCTCCTCACTTAAGTCCCAGGATACCTAGCACAATTTCTCTGGCTCTGTAGATGCTCAATGAATGGGTAAACACCTTCATTTTTTTAGACGAGAGGAAGTATCTTCCACATGATTCAGTTAGTTCTCTGCACATGGAGAATCCACTTTATCAAACAATCATTGTGGGTTAAACTTAACACCTCTTTGTGTACACAAGTATCTGAGACTCATAAAGAATGACTCAGTCAAGATCTCCAAGCTAAGGACAGAAAAAGACAAGTCTAGAACAACCTTGGGCTTCTGCCCACGAGGCTGATGATCTTGAGCCTGCCCCTTGGATGAAAAACATTCTGCCAATTTTCTGCCAGAATTCTCAGAGGAAGCTGGTTACTATTAGGTAGATAGAGAGATAGATAGAGGCATATGTATATATAAATGCATATCAATGTATATATTATGAGCATACTACAAACAATGTATATGTACAGAATAATCGCTAACATCCATAGAGCACCTACTATGGTCCAGGCACTCTACTAAGTGCTCTGTAAATATCTCATTTGGTCATTGCAACAGCCCTGGAGGTAGGTGTTATTATTGTCCCCATTTTACAGATGAGGAAATAAAGACAAATAGAGGTTGAGTTCCTTACTCAAAGTCACACTGGTGGTCGGGCTAGATTTGAACTTAGGTCCTCCCGACTCCCGGATCAGCACTCTATCTAGTGAGCCTCTTAGCTACCCCATGCCTGTATATAAATATGTATATGCACATGTATATCTATATATTGGGGGGTTTGTATATGTTTGGATAATTTGCTCTCCACTTGTTCTCCCCCGGGGCTGTATCTCTTTCAAATGCTTTCCTGTTTCTGGGCTTAGTTCTCATGCTTTTTCTTCTGGAGTTTCCCCAGAGGACCCTTCCTTGCCCCTTTTACGATGTGAAACATGTATCCTTGGAGAAGGCTCTTGCTAGCCTAGAGACGGAGTGGGCTAAGAGGTTGAGGTCTGTTCCCTTTTATCCCCAGCCCACCCCAACCCTTCCAGAAAAGCAGTTCCTGAGCTCCTCATTGCCTGCTCGGGTGGTAAAGATATTCTTTTCCCAGACAATTGGCTTTCTTTGGACATTTCTCTCCCTTTAATTGCCTTCTTTCAAAGAAGATCCCACATTCCTCAGAAACCAGCCTCTGGATGGACAAACTGTGGTGGGTATTAGGAGGCCAGAGGGAACGTTGGGTAATTCTTCTCCTCACCCAGGACAGAGGTAGGGGCTGTATTCCCAGAAGAGATTCCTGCTCACCCCATTGCAAATGGAAGCATCATTTCAGAAAATAACCAATAAAAATCCCTGGGACACAGGCTCCCATTCATGCTGGAAGAGACAGGAGGAAGCATTTTCCCCTCTCCAACTCTGGCTGGGCCTGTGAGGATAGTTTCCAGAACTAATAAATCTTTTGCTTAGGTTTCAAAACCTCCATCTTTTAAACAATTTCCCAGAGTGAATTGGTTGAAATTGTGGCCATTTCAATGTTTCTTTAATTAATTAAGACTTTTTTCTTATTATTTAGAGGAGAGGAGAAGAGGAGCCAGGAAAACAGCCAGAGATAAAGAAACAGAGGGAGAGGAGGAGGGAGAAGGGGGAGAAAAGTGGAGAGGATAGGAGAGGGAGGGGGAGCAGAAGACAGGGGGGAAGGGAAAAGAGAGAGAAGAGGGGGAGAGAGACAAAAAGATACAGAGAGAGACAAAGGGAAGAGAGAGAGAGAAACAGAAAGACACAGAGACAAAAAGACAGACATAGACAGAGAGAGAGAGAAAGAGAGAGAGACAGAGACAGAGACAGAGATAGAGGCAGAGACAGAGCTGAGCGGGGGAGAAAGAGGAAGGGAGAGAGAGAGAATCTAAGAATTTTATGAGAGAAACTGGTGCTCCATGAGTCATCCTGCAGGACAAACACAACCTCACTCATCGCCCATTCTTCCTTTTCTCCAGCCAGGGAGGCAAACAGTGAAGCCCTGGAAAAACATGAATCCTCCTTGTAGCATCTGTATAGGGAAGATTTCCAAGCCACAGAAAGATGGCTGTGTATGCTGCTTAGCTCAACTTGGGGTTTTTCCCAGACAAATAGGAAAAGCCCCAACACTGACCTTGGAAAAACACACTTACTGAAGCACGTGCGCATGCACACATACACACATTTGTATACATACACAATGTGTATATATATATATATATACACACACACACATATGCACATTATATATGCACATTTATACACATGTACTTGTACGTGTGCATGTTTGCACATATATATACACACACATACATAGACATACATTCTAAGCTCCTTGGAATTTCTTTGGAGATCTTCATGTTAAAAAAAGTCAAAATTGACTAATATTACCTTTCATTTTTCTATGAAAAGCTATTGCATGCTTTCAAACATACACAGCAAGAAAGAACATTGATTCTGGAATACAAGGTCAAGTCCATATCACGGCCATATACATATTGAAAAGCACAAGAAGGGGAGGAAGCTTCTCACGTTCCTCTATGCAAAGATGCAATTAGCATTTTTATGAAGAACATAAACTGTGTGTGTATCAAAGATGCACGTTTATTGCCCTGAAACCAGCTCTCCAAAACGTCTCCCAAATGTTTGACTTTCTCCTGGCAGGCAGTGAGGAGGTCAATTAAGACCTAGATTGTTTGCCTGCCAGCAAGGGCTCGGCTGTCTTTGGGGGCAAGAGCAGTGAAGAGACAGCAGCCCCAGCTCCCATAAACATGCCTTTCTAGACCTCATTCCCTGGATCTCAGTCACTGGAAATCCTAAGCTTTCCCTCCCCCACCTCTCTCTGTCTCTTTCTGTCTGTCTCCATGTCTCTCTTCTGACGGTCTCTTTTCTGGATCTTTCATATTTTTTCTCTGTTCATCTCTGTGCCTCTGTCTCACTGTTCCATCTTTTTTCTGTCTCTTTATGTTTCTCTCTGTGTCTCCTTCTCTCCTCCCAGTGATGAATTGTTTGCCTCTGAAGGACAATTTAATTTGCATTCAATTGTGCATGCCTGCTCTCCTTTCTCCCACCCCCGTAACAGTATGGCTCCAGGGAGTGGGATTGCCGAAAAAAAAATATTATCTCATGTTTCAATGGCGCCAGGGTGTTTTATGAGCTGTTGTTTGCCTCTGGCAATCAGCCAGTGTGGATATGCAACTACCTCTGGGGGGCAACCTCTCAGCCCTACATCAATGAGATGGCTACCTCCTAGCTCAAGTAATTGGCCCTGTCCATGAATTTTTCTCCCCACTGACTCATTTGATTGTAATTGACCTGACCAAGGGTCTTGCTATAGTGTAGGTAAAGTCAATAGCATGGCTTGGGTACAAGATGAGGAAACAAGAGACTGTAGGAAGGATTGGATTCCAGAATCTGTTCGTTGAAGGCTGAAGTAAGGAACTGGAACTCTATTGGTAAATACCTCTTAATATAGGCAAACTCCGAATGAGCCGAGCAAAAATAAACAAACAAATAAATAAACAAACAAATAAATAAATAAATAAATGGATGAATGAATAAATAAATGGATGAATGAACGAATAAATAAATAAATAAATAAATAAATAAATAAATAAATAAATAAATAAATAAGAAGGAGATGTCAGAATTCATAAAGGGAGGACTGGTATCCCAAACTTAGCAGTCCACACCTGGAAGGGTGCCTTCACTTTGGGACATTACTCTTTAAAAGGACACGAACAAAGTTGATTTTATCTAGAGGGTGGAAAAGTGTGCTAAATAATGATGAGCTGAAAGAATAGGAAATATTTAGACAAGGGGAAAGAAGGCTTAAGAAGAAAGGCATGAACCTGTCATCAATAAAGCCACAAATATTCTTTAAGCCCTCACGATGTACCAGGCGATGCTATCAAATATGTGAAAGCATCCTTGACGGAGTACCGTGGTGCAGCTGCTAGCTGTCCGACCACGGGCAAGTCACTGTCTTCACTCTTAGTTACTATAATAATAGAATGAGGACAGTGATACAACATCTACCTCAGATGGTTGCACTGAGGAGCAAAAAAGAGGGCATAGGAGTGCTTTGTAAATCTTAAAGTGCCAGAGAAATAGCAGCCATTATTATCGGAAGATGGTCTTATGTTTGTCATGAAGAAAAACTTCTAAATTCAATTAAACAGACAAGAAACATTTTTGAGGTTGTCCATTGCATTGTATACTCCTGAGGGCAGGAATGGTCTTTTACTCCTTCTTGTGTTCTGCACCTGGCACACAGTAGGTACTTAATGAGTGTTTATGGATTGATATTGTTTGATTGATATGTGCAGAGTTTGGAGGACACAAAAGAAATGGCCTCTTACTAGAACACCAGTATTCAGAGAGGTGGCAGTTCAGGCTATGGATTCCACACATGAGGCATACAAATGCATGGAGACAGGAGATGCTCTATTGGTTCCAGGAAAACCTGAATATTCCAGTTTGACTGGAACATCAAGTCCATGAGGGAACATAATATAAAATAAGGCTAAGGAGGTAGGTGAGAACCAGATTAGAGGAGACTTGAAACCCTAAGTTTAGAAGATTGTGTTTTATCTTCGAGGCAATGAGAAGCCCCTGAAGAATGTTAAAGAGGAGAGTGATGGGTTCAGATCAAAGATCCAGTATGATTATTTTGACATTTGTATGGAGGATGGATTAAAGAAATGAGAGATTGAAAACAGGAAACCAATTAGGACAAACTTTCCTGCTCCACCTTTACCATAGTCCTATTCTCTGCATTAACACCTAGGTGGTGCTGTGGTAAAGTGCTGAGCCTGCAGTCAGGAGGATCTGAGTTCAGACACTGATTAGCTGTGCTGAGCAAGACACTTTACCTCTGTCTGCCTCAGGATCTTCAACTGTACAAAGGGAAAACAGATAGGACCTGTTTCATAGAGCTGTTGTGAAGATGAAATAAGGCAATATTTGTAAAAAATGAAAGAAATGCTTCACACAGTGTCTGGTGCTTAATAAATACTTATTCCTCTCCTCCCTCCCTCTTCTCTAGAAAGTTGGATTATAATCCTAGATACTCTGCCTTGAAGAAGACAGCTTCCACCCTATTTTTCAAGGACACAGAAATTTCACAAAACCTCTCGACTATCTCCTTGCCACAACCCATGCCCACATCCTCTACATGCACATTTCTAGCACCCTTCCATATATTGTATTCCCCCTGAGGATGTAAACTCCTTGAATGCAGGGACTGTCTTGTTTGAGTGTATTTGTATCCACAGTGATTAACCAAGTGTCAGGTATACAAGGAGTGTTCATTTAAGGAAGTGCCTGGCATATAGTAAATACTCACTCACCAACTCACTCTATCTGTCTGTCTTCTATCGACTATCTATTCATCTCTATCCATTCTCTCTCTCTCTCATTTTTCTACCTATAAATCAACCCCACTACCTACACCCCTCCCTCCCTATGACAGTAGTTTGGTTATGAGGCAGCAAAGGAGCAAAGGTCTATGTAATGGAGAGTGGGTGTAGGAGGCCAAAGACTTTGGGAAAGTAGAAGTAGCCAGACTCAGTTACTGACTGGATACTGTTTCTTACTTTTAACTCCTTCAGAGGAAGGGCTATGTTTCTCCCCCTTTTTTTATATCCAAAGTACTTAGCATTATGCTGGTCATGCAACAGGTACTTTATAAAGTGTTCACAACACATTGAATCTCACCTGCTTTCATGGTATCTAGTAGGATATTTCCAGTAGGAAGTTGCTGGTTTGTGACTGGAGTTCAGAAGAAAGATTTGGCTAGAGGTTTGGATTTGGAAATTATCAGCAGAGAGGATAACTGTGAGATTAAAAAGAGAGAAAAAGTATGATTCTCCTGGCATTTTAAGAATTACTCCCATGGAGTTTCACAGAAACCTTAATCTTCCTCCTTCCAGTGCTTTCTGAAAATTGACTCTCCAGAGCTTCCATGGATGCTCTTCTGTCTTAATCTCTTCTTTTTCTGACCCCTGAAAAAGGCTGTAGTTTACATGATAATGTTGAGAGGATGTAAGGATAGGGAAATGTTATGGACAGAATTGACAGTCGCCAGACCAGAGCACAAACATGTCCCGAGAACTCTTCTAGTCTCTCAGATGCGGAGGGATGGGTATAAAAAGCCAACTTGGACCACTTCAACCCACCTGGTTGCTCCTGAAGCTTGTTCTGCCCAGTGATAGTCCCTGCATTGGCTTTCCCTGTCCCCAGTTCTTCTCCAGGACTGTATTTGACCCAAGGTCATTTCCAGATTTCCTTTCTCTATTCTCAGCTCTTGGCATCATCAGAAACCTTTCCATTTCTACCTGCCAGACCTTCAGATTTCCTGAAAAGCAAACTAACAATGGATAACCCTACTCTTAGTTATTCACTTCTTGAACATTGAGACTAGTTTTCTTCTTCTCAGTTGCTGTTGACTCAGGCCAAGTCCTAGTCTCCCAACTCTACTTCCCAGAATGCAGCATCTTACGTTGTTTGTTTTTGATGTTTTTGTTGACCCCTCTCTGCCAGCCACCATGTCTGAGTTGTGTGGCAGTTCCCTAAGTAAGGTGAAATCTTCTGGTTCCTGAAATCTCTTTTTATATGACAGCTAATTCTGACAACTAACCCTATAGGGATGACCTTATAGCTTCCCCAAAGGTCAAAACCACAAGATGTTTAAAATGGAAAAAGATTTTAAATTTATCTCTATTAAAATTAAACTTAGAGGGTCAGTGGATACAGACCTGTCTCCAGAACCAGAAAAGTCTGTGTTCCAGACTTGCTTCTGCAATGCACTGGCTTTGTGATCTTAGGCAGAGTGTTTTCAAAGTTACAGAGAAGCTGCTGACTTTCATTTATAGAGAAGGTTTTCTCCCTTCTGAGTTCATTAAGCCATTGGCATCACTGGTCTTATGCTTTACATTTTATTTTATTAGATTTGTCCCTAACCTGCCAAGATCTTTTTTGGATTCTGACTATATCCACCTATGTGTTAGTGATTTTGCCCAGCTTTGTACCGTCTACAAGTTGTATATGAATCAACATAATCTTGAAGTGGGAAGATGTTTCAGAGACCAGCAAGGACAGCCCAAACTCAAGGAAGTATCCATTCCACAATATATGAAAGAGTTGTCATCTAGCCTTTCTGTGAAAACTTCATGTAAGGGGAATAAGTATTTATTAGGTGTCCATTAGGTGCCAAGTACTGTGCGAAATGTCAAACAAATTCATCCCCTCTAGGGGTAAACCATTCCAATTTTGGACAGCTTTAATTGCTAATGAGTGTTTTTCTCAACAAAAAAGAAAGCCTATGTCCCCTCATGTAGTATCCAACTATTCCTCCTAATTCTGTTATATAGAACTAAGATAGTCATTGTTACAAAAGACAGCTGTCTAAATACTTGAACACAATTATTTCTTGTCTCTCCCCTCAAGTCTTCTCTTTCCTAATATAAACATTCCTAAGGTCTCCAATCCACTGTCATATGGAATGGACTGTGGTTGTCTTCCTCTGGAAGTTCTCCAGGTTATCAATGCTCTTTTTAAACACTTACTAGCCAGGTAAAAATGTCATTTATCACAGAAAAATTCACCATTTTGTACAGGAAACTGCACCCTCTGAGGGTCTGGTCTGGCTTTATGTAGTGGTAATTTAAGAAATGTTGACAGAATTGAGTTGTATCTCCTCATTTAGGAAGCTGGGCTGCTAAGGTTGAGAGCTCAGCTGTTATTTTGAGACACTCATTTCTAGCCTGAAACCACTTTCTCCTGACTAGCTTCTCTTCACAATGGCATTGCTATCAGTACTCCAAGTAGCAGACTTTCTCCCTGACTACCTCAAAGTTAATTCCTTATTGTCTCCATGAGGGGACATTTTGGTCCACTAATCACTTTTTGCCATAAGAACTCCAATGGATTTGTGAGGACTTCTAGTGAAAGGGAATTGCTGACAGATAAATCATGAGGGGTCTAGTGGGTGCTAGATTGTATCAACTCCTTCCACCTGATGTGCTATGATATGAGCAAGATTAAAGCTGTGCCAGGTGACTAATGTCAGAAATAGGTTTCCTGATTCTATCATGAGTGTTTCCAGTTTGACAGAACTGAATCTATGTTCTTGCAGATCAATCTCTGTATCAAAGGCTATTTGATTTTCCTTCAAGGATCCTGCTCATGACTCACTTTTGAATGCCCTAGCCCATTACTAACATTAGGCACTAACCTCCAGCTGCATAGAGAAACCAATAGAAAGTAGACCATTCCTCCTATTTCCTGCTCCCAAATTATTTGTCTTGATGGATGGAAACCAATTTTTCCAGGTAGTTCTCAGTAACTACTATTTGGGGAAAGAAGATTAATGGTAGACTAAAGGACTTGGGATGGCTCTTTCACCCCAGCTCCTGACTTCAGAAATATTTCACCCAAGCAATGAAGCATCCACCAGCTGAAATGATCTAAAGAAACTGAGAACCTTTCACGATGTTTTCAGTGGCATAGAGCCTGAGGATCTTCTGCCCAACTTGCCCATCCTAAAGCCAGAGAAGTCATGCTCATAAGAGGTTCAGAGGATGAGGAGTGATAATTAAAATATTGGGTAATAAAATCAAGTTCTAAAAATATCTCCACAAACCAGAGCTTTGGGATCCCTAAATAGGGTGCAAATCAAGGGAGATAAATATAAAGTCGTCTACTCAGGTTCAAAAAATAAATCAATTTTACTGGTACATGATTTGGGGATGCATGTTTAGATATTTGGAGAAAAAGAGTCTATGACAGTTTAATAGACTACTCTTCTGGAATTTTGAAGTATTCCGCTATCATAGTCACATCAACCACATATTTCAGGACTCAAGAATCTAGGTTTCTGGGCTAGTTGACTTAAATTTGTCACTTTCTTTTTATCTACTTTTTGATCATGGGAATCTACTGCCTATTTTCTATTTTTTGTTCTATTATTTCATATCAGATTCATTCTTCTTTGGAGATAAAACAGAAGAAAAATCAGAATTGATAAATCCTGTCTTCTTGTCAGTTATCATTATCCCATCTATCCTGCACTTGAAACTCTGAGTTTTTTGTTGTCCTTAGACTTCCTTTCCAATTTCAGGTCATTCTGAGATTTGGAATTCCCAACATGAACGTTAGAGGACATGAAACATTCCTCTCCATCTTCTGTGATCTGTTCTTGCTACAATCCTCATAAAATACCTTTCTTAAAGCTCAGAGAGTCTGAGAGTTCCCTAAGCAATATCATTTTTTTCTTCTCAGAACACTCCCATTCTCTTCTTTACTAGAATAATTTCTCTTTGTATCTTCCAGAATGAGACGTACATCTATCCTGGATTGATTTTATATGAAGAATTGTCATTCATGAGATCCTGTACCCAAACAATCATTGGCTTACTGTTATCCTAAAACTGACCCTGAACCATTGATAAAGGTGGTGGTGATGGTGGTAAGTAACTAGTGCTTTAAAATATTTGAAGTCCTTGACATTCACAGTTTCATTTGATGTTCATAAGCCAATGTGTGAGACAGGCAGTGTCATTGTTCTCATTTCCCAGTTGAACCTGAGGTTGAAAGAAGAGACTTGACTAGCTCCTTGCAGCTCAGGGAGTACCAGAGGGTGCATTCAAGCTCAGGCTTCTTCTGCCTCCAGGTTCTGGGATTTCTCCATGAAAGCTAGATTCCATTATTCTGTACAACGAACCCCCTGAAATTGTTGTATCTATTTGAATTTGCACTATTCAAAATTATAATTATGTAAAATATAGTCATTGGTTCCAGTCCAATGGAAATATGCAAGAAAAATTCAAATAACATGTCCATTTCAGGGAGGATTTCATGATTCATACTTAGTGGGACCCAGTCATAGGTCATGACAAGAGTGGTCCTATTGGACAAGATACAAAGGAAGGGAAAACATACATGCCGTTCATTGACTCTCAAATTCCATTCCCAATTATCTACCTACCAGGAAGAGCACATTCCAACATCAGAGAAGCTTCTTAGGATACTTGGACAATACAACCACACCCTTCCCAAGGCTCTGAGACTAACTTGGGTCTGATTCTTACTGAATAAACACTGTTTACCCCAAGGCACCCATCTTGTGGCTAGGCTAATGATCCATTGGCACAAGTGCTGAGAATTTCTTCTCCTCAAACACCTTCAGGAAAAGTTTCTGCTTCATGGTCATCGTTGTTTGTGGTACAGCTCACCTGTTTTCCATGTCTCCACAGGCTTTTCTCAATTACAGTGCTAAAAAACACCAACATGCTACTAAAGATTAACTTCTACCTGCACAGGATGCCAAACCAGACTGAGTCAGATGGGAATCCCCAATTCATCTCTTCTTTTTGAAGAGGTATTCCTCAAAGCTCTGCCAGTAAAAAATATGGCTATCCTCTGAGGATTGACTTGGATGAACAGCAAAACCAAGGGTTACACTCTCAGGGCCATTCGCTCTCCTTTCTCTTCACTGTCAATTTCTGTGACAGCAATGGCACCCACTCAAAAGACCACACAAAATTCCAGAAAAGCTATGGATTCTACTCCAAGTTCACCTGACTCCTCCCTGCATTCTCACACCCTTACAACAGGCTATCATGGCCAGCCTTCAAAACCAATTTTCAGTGAATTCATACATGAAAAAAAAGAAAGCTAGTGATATTGGTAAACATCCAAACTTTATTTTATGTCCCTCCATTTCTGTCCAGATTCTGAAGTATAAAAACATGCTTTGGAGTCAGATAACTTGCATCAAAATCCCAACCAATGCTCACTACTCATGTAGCCTTGGACACTCATTGAATCTCCTGGGGCCTTGGCTTTTTCATCTGTAAGATGAGTGGTTTGGAGCAGTTGACCTCGAAGGTACCTTCCTGCTGGAGAGTGATGGTCCAATGATCATATATGTAGAGTAGGCATGGAAATAAAGGAAAGAAGCAAGGAAGAAAACAAAAATTCATGAAACTTTCATAAGGTTTCAGGCCCTGTGCTCACTTTTGAAGACACATGCAAACAAAAGAGAGATTCCCAACCTTTAAAAAGTTGAGTTTGGTGTAGGGTGGACAAATCTGTCATGCTCATGATTTTGAAATTCCAGAGTTAGGGGCTGGGCTAGGAAAGGAATGAAGGATTGCTTTGATGCCTCTACAAAATGGAGGCCTCATAAGGAGTGCGCTAAAGCAGTGAGGGAAACCTAGTCCTAGGAGAGCAATAGTATAGAAGGAGAAGGCCATAGCAGCAGCTTAATGTTCCAGGTTGAGGAGGTCCCTGATGCTGAGGGAGGTTCCAGTATGAGACAGTCATGATTCTAAAGTTTGAAAGTCAGGGTAGAAATTTTAAAAAGTCATATGTCCTCTGCCTGGGGCTAATTTAGACAGTTGTTTTTCTATAGTGGTTTCTTCTTGAAACCATTGTGTGGCTTTTGCTATATAATTCATTGACTTGGGAGTTGGAAGATCTTTAAGAGCTATATATATATATATATATATATATATATATATATATATATATATATATATTTCAATAGAACAAGAATCTTCCTTTCAACATTTTCACTCAAAATGTCTCACAAAGAAGTTGTAAGAGTAGCTCATCCCCCAACACACAAGAAAAAACAGTGATCTATCTGCAACTGTTGAAATCACTAAGGATCCATTTCTTTTCTCCAGGAACCTTTCCTCAACTGAGCCAAATTTGATCCCTATTTTCAACTATCACCATTATGTCTATGTTCATAGTACTAGATATAACTAAAAGGAACTTACAGTCCTTTTGGTGGATTATGACTTATTACCATTATGGCCATCTCTATAACATTGTAGATTGGTAGGATTATCACTCCAAAGAATAAATGTAGGAAGCCATTCCCCATTATCTTTCCAGGCTAGGAAACTCCCTCTCATCCCCCCCAAACTATCAAACAAAAAACCCTCAGTGAAGTCTCTCACCAATACCCTGCTGAGATTTCGAAAACACACACACACACACACACACACACCACATATGAAATGTATAATTATTTTATTTTTGTGGAGATAAGCCTTGGGGGAGAGAAATAATAGTGTTAAAGTTGTTTTTGTTGGTTTTATGAATCTGGAATAAATGAATTCCTTGAGAAATATCATGATTAACTGAAAGATAATTGTACTTGGAGTTAGCTCAAATCTTACCCATAGCATTTACTAGCATCAGGTAGCCAAGAGCTGGCCACCTGATATGAGTCTGGTAATCTACAAAAGGGATGGAAAGATAATCACAGAGAACGTCCCACACAGTGCATGAGAGAAAGTTTGGTCTCATTGTCATATGCACCTTTGGAGGTGGGATGGAGATTCATTGATATATTCATTTGGGAAGAGCAGGAAAAAGCAACAAAAGAATTACATAACATCACATTCAGAAGCAACTTCTTCAGCTATCTAGCTATATCATCCTTTCTCTCAAATGCATCTTATGCTTCAACACTTTCCAAAAAAGCTCACGCGGAATTCTGAGCACCCCTGTCTCCCTTCCTACTTTGTTTTAGTCTATTCCCATGGCTTACGAGAAGCTTAGACTAAATAGTATCTGAGACTTCTCCAGTTTCAAGTGTGCAGAGGTCAGAGATGTGCTGTAGAGAAAGCAGGAAAATGGAGGTTACAGCAGCTTTCAGAACTCTATAGCTCGAATAGCAGTAAGAAGATTGGAAAAGTAGGAAAAGATTAGGTTATGGAGGATTTAAAAAGCCAAACAGAGGATTTTATATTTGATTCTGGAGCACTGGAGTTGTGTATGTGTGCACGTGTGTGCGTGTGCGTGTGTGTATGTGTGTGTATGCATGTGTATGTGTGCACATGTGTGTGTGTGCGTGTGCATGTGCGTGTGTGTGTGCTGATATGGTTAAACTTGTGTTATAGGAAGATCAATTTGACAATGAACTAGACAATAGACTGCAATGGGGAGAGGCTTCACACAATGAGACCAACCAGCAGTCTCTTGCTATAGTCCAGTTGTGAAATGGTGAGGACCTGCTTCGAGGTGCTCACAGTGTCAGAGGACAGAAGGGGGAATCTATGAGAAATGCTGTGAATGTAGAAATCACAGAACTCAGCAATGGATTGAGTATGGAGGATGAGAGAGAGTGAGGAATCTAGATGACTCCTCTGTTGTGATCCTCAGTGATAGGTGGATGGTGGTACCCTCTGTAATAATAGGGAAGTTAGAAAGAAGGGAGGGTTTGGGGGGAGACAATGAGTTCAGGTTTACATGTTGATTTTAAAATGTCCAAAGGACATGTCTTGTGGTCAACAATGTCAAAGGCAGTGGAGAAATCAAAAATGTTAAGAATCAAGACAAGGGAGATCATTAGTAACCGGTGAGAGAGATTTCAACTGTGTTAACCTTCTCTTGACTACCTCTCCATGGCCCAGTCTTCCTCATGGACACATGTACTTTCTAAACCTCTTCCACAATGGTACAGTTGTGGCAAGGAGCTGACCAGAACCTTTGGAGCAATGAGTCTGTTCAGTAAGGATGTAGAAGGTGTGCTGTATGATAAATACTTGCCCCATGTTCCCTAACTTCTCTTTAATAATCAGACTGATGCATGCTAATGAGCATGACGCAGGGCACGAAGCCATTGAGTGAATTAGTCATAGCTTGGTTCTTTTCTGTGCCCTGTCTAATGCAAATGTTATCCAACTATGGCCCTGCATAGCATGATCTGGGATCAGGCAGAAGGAATGGAAGGGAATCATGATGATGCCCAAAAACTGTTTGCAAGGCAACTTCAATTCACAGCATATAATGGAAGGAAGAGCCAGACAGATAATAGGGCCAGAAGCCATTGATTGCTAAGAGATTGTCTGGATATGCTGACTGAGAGAGGTCATTCCAAATTCTTTAATCATATTTCCTGGGAGCAAGGAGCAAAATGGATGGCATGTGGGAAGTATCTACCCATGAGTGGTTCAAAGGAGGGTCAAGAGGAGAGGTGAGATGCACAGCAGAAAAGGAACTTGAGGCTGAGTTGCAATAGAGAAAGTGTCCCATTTCCTAGTGAAATACCCAAGATCCTTAAAGTGGGAGAGGAGGAGGGATGGAGGTGGCTTAGGTTCTGAAGCCTTGCAATCCCAAGTGGGATACTGGGCTGGTCAATGCATTAGGAATTTACCTGAATTTCTTCCTTTCAGCTTATCAAACACAAGTCTTCAGCTGCAGCCCTTGGAACAAGAAGTGCTGGAATTCATGCTGAAGATTTGAATAGAATTCTTCTCTGACCTTCTGTTCTGGGAGCTCATTTTCTCAGTTTATAGGTTATGAAATAAGGGGGGATTGAGCTAGATGCCATCGGAAGTCCCTCCTAGTTCTATATCTGTGGTCCTGGGATCCTCCCTTGGGTGTCATTGATTGAGTTAATTTATTTTTCATGGACTTTGGTTTCCTTGCTTCCATCTAAAGTGAAAGAGTTGGATTTTTGGACCTATAAGATCCCTTCTCTCAATTTAAGCTTTTCGTGATAGTCACCCCTTGGACACCAGCACATAAAGCTCAAAAAGCAAACAAACAAGTCTTCCCAAGCAAGAATCATCCAAAGCAGTAATATAGCTGCTTTCTCTTTGAGATGGTGCAGTAGTAGGTAAGTTGTCGGACTCACTTGTCATCAGGAAAGACCCGAGTTGAAAATCTACCTGTGACATTTTCAAAGTGTATGGTATTGAGCAAGTCACTTCACTTAGAGAAAATCTCAGTCATAGGAGGTAGATATTGAGTTCCAAGCCTTTGACTTCATAGCTAGTCCTCCTTATACCACATTGCCTGTGAAGGGATGTAGTAGTAGAGGTTGGATTTGAAGTCTACTCCTCTGATTCCAAAGGGGCAGGTGACTTATCCTTGTCTATCTCTGCAGAGGTGAGTGGGATATAGCAGTGTTCTGCCACATTGTCCCATCCACAGATGACTATCTTAGGAGATGTGCTACCACTTCTTTGTTGGTCTAGTATTGATTGAAGCACTTACTTGGATCCCCAGCCTGAAAGACATCCTTGATTCTTCCAGCAGGTGGACCTCAAAAGTCCTACGAAAATCCTTATCCCATCCCCCAGACAAATGTCTTCTTCTGTCTCTAAAAATTCTTCATGAATAAGCTTCACTCCCCTTTCTCCTGGGTAGGATAAATTTTAGGGAGCTCAGATTGGGCATGTGGCACTATGGGTACCTTAGCCCTTCATCCCCAGCATTATTATATGGGTGATGTCAGATTGAGGATGAATAACATACACTTTGACCCAAAACTTTCATGTCTGCTCATATATCTCAGGAAGGTGAAAATCAGAAAGAAAGGTCTTATTTTCAATCCAATATTGATAACAACTTTTTTTATGGTAGCAAAGAACTGAGAATTAAATCAACATCTAGTGAATGACTGGTTCATAGGAACATAATGGAATATTGATACACCATAAAAAATGACAAACATAAAGCATTGAGTGTTAGGGTTAGAATTGAGGAAAGCATGAATACAGAACAAAGTAAGCAGAAACAGGGAAACAAAGGAAACAACAATGGCAACAAAGTATACAGAAAGAATGTCAGTGACAAAGACCCCAGATCTGAACTGAATTTTGTGGTTGATTGGGTATTGCACTTAGAGAAGGAAGGTCTATCTTCAAACCTAGCCTCAAGCACTTACTGTCTGTCTGTGAGACCCTAGAACAGAACTGAACCTCTCCAGGAATATGTAAAATTAAATCTACAGCCATACCACCCTGAACGCACTGAATCTCAGCTGATCTGGAAACTTAGCAGGGTCAGGTCTAGTTATTACCTGAATAGGAGACTGCCTGGGATTACTAGATGATGTAGACTTTTTTCCTTTGGGCAACTAGGTGGCACAGTGCATAGCACTAAGGTTGGCATCAGGAAGACTCATCTTCAGGAGTTCGAATAGACACCAAATAGCTGTGTGACCCTGGGCAAATCATTTAACCCTGTTTGCTTCAGTTTCCTCATCTGTAGTATGAGCTGGAGAAGGAAATGGCAACTTGCTCCAATACGTCTGCCAAGAAAACCCCCAATAGGGTCATAAAGAGTAGGATGCAACTGAAAACAAGAAAGAAAATTAAAAAACTTGGACACTGAGGTCCCTGAAGTTTCATCTAGCTTAAAATCTCTAGTCCTGTCCTTTCCTGTTATACACAGAGTCAGAAAGGCTGTTGGGAAAAGCCAGACTGTTTTCAGAGAAAGGTGAGAGGATGGTGAAGGCCTACGAAAGTGAGCCATATGCAAACAAAACAGAGTAAAACCTGTGTTTCACCACAACAGAGGAGGTTTAGGGAGGATATGACTCATGTCTACAAATCATGAAGTGGACTTGATAGGAACTTGAATTGGGGTGACTTGATTGCTTTACTCAACTAACCTCCTGACCCTCTATTGTCAGCTAAAAAGACCACTTCTTCCTCTTTTGTATCTCTTCTTGTGCCTAGCAAGGTGCTGGACCCAGAAATGAAAGCCTCAGGCCACACCTGGGTGTTTTGGGGGTGTTTTGCTCTATTTTTATTTGGCTCAGAAGGACACAGATAGTGACTGTGAAAGTCAAATGCCTAAAGTACAAGAGATGAACTTTTGGTATTTTCCAGGGGTGTCTTGGGACAAGTTGGAAGGAAAACTGAAAAGCAGGAATAATTAATCACTTTTACTGAGGGCTCAGCAAAAGGAGACATCGATTAAACCAGGGGAGGTCCCTGTGACAGCTTTGCTTCGGTTACCTTCAAAGTATTAATGAACAGCAAGGAGAGGAAACCAGAATCAGTACTTGTGTGTGTGTGTGTGTGTGTGTGTGTGAGAGAGAGAGAGAGAGAGAGAGAGAGAGAGAGAGAGAGAGAGAGAGAGAGAGAGAGAGAGAGAGAGAGAGGGAGAGAGGGAGGGAGGGAAGGGAGGAGAGGGAATGGGAGGGAACGAAGGAGTAAGCGAGGGAGGGAGGGAGAGAGACAGAGACAGAGAGAGAGACAGAAACAGCAACAGAGAATGAGAACGTGGGTAGTGGTGTGGCACTTAGAAAACAAATGTTGCATTCTTCCTGGTGCTCACTTGCTGTGCCACTAAAAAGTGCTTCACTCTGGGAAGGGACTTCTCTTTTGTGCCTTCTTTGTTTTATTTCCCGTATAGTTCAAGTTTTCTCTATGTTTCTGTGTTGTCAGAGTTTTTTTTTTCTTTTTGTTTTGTTTTGGTTTTTACTAATAAGTGACTGAAGGACTCTGGAAAGGGGCATCCAACAACTGAAGCAATTGTGTGGATGTGTGTGTGTTTGTCCTTTGTTGTCGAAGAAGACCACGACATCAGAGAAATGATGACCTGACTTGCACTTGACTTTGTTTTGAGTGAGGGAGGGCTGTGCAGGTCACCAGCCTCACTTCTCTCTAGAGCCTTCTGAATCCAGTGACCAGATATTCATCAGGATGACCGGAGATGGCCTAGAATGAGGCAGTTGGGGTTGTGTGCATGAAGGTGTGAACACGACCGTGTAGTCTGTAGACTGTAGTCAAAAAATCAGTGACAGGGCTTCTCAAGGAGAGGCCCAGACAAGGCCTGGCATCCTGGTTCTGCATCTCAGTGCTTCAGTACACTATATTTCTGGGCTTCACTTATCCACCTAATAAAGGAGTTTAGGAAAATGACTTTAAGGTCAACTTCACAGTTCCCCCGTGACCCTAAGAACCTATGATGTTCAGCACTAGAAAGGGCCCTAGGGATCTTCGAGACACTAAATAACAGGGTAAGAGATGTGCTCATTGAAACATCAGTCACAGCTAATGGATTACTGGGAAATGTGATTTTAAAAAATGGTGAAATATATAGAGGAACCCTTTCAGCTGGAAAATAAACCTTGCCCACTCTAGCAAAGGGTGGGAGGCTTGAAGACTTTAATTACATATAAGCAAGGAAATGAATTTCCCTAGTTTCTATAGCCCACATAGCAGATGATGTCCTGGAGCAAGGATGAACTGATTTTATCTAGTTATGTGATTCTTTGCAGCTTGGAATCTTTTAGAAATAGCTATTCTTTGTCTAGCAACCAATCCCACTTGGGCCACTTTCATTTCTTCTTAACACCAAATAGATTTTTCTGACACTCTACTAGTCCCTGAACACATTCTCCAATCCAGTCACATTTGCTTCTTCAAATATCATTGCTTTGTCCTTAAAAGTCTTTTACACCAGAGTTTCAAGTTCAGAAGATGCCACTCCCTTTTGCTGAATGGTAGGTAAATGGTACATGCTTCTTCTGGAATGGCACCATTGCTGTACTGTGCTCATCTCCACAAGCATCCTTGCCATGTGCTTTCAGGTCTTCAAGATTGTAGACTGAGCAATTCCAAAAGCAGTGCCCTGAAGGTTCCCAGCACTCTAGATCCCCCCCTGGACTGTAATCCTTCAGTCCCACTCATATCCAGGTGTCTTGTATTTCTTCCTGAAGGGACAGGGTCCTTTTCCTAATCCTGGAGTTCCACTATGGTGCCATCTTGTATGTTGTGAGGAGACTTGTGATATCTGAAGCTTTTCCCTTTAAACTCAGTTCAAATTATCTATCTCCCTAATTGGTTAATTAAGTTTTAACATTACGGAAGTAGCTGGTGGCTGGTGGTGCAGTGGACAGAGTGCTGGGCCTGGAGTCAGGAACACCTGACCTCACTTCCAACCTCAGATTCTTCTTAACTGTGTAACCTTGGTCAAGTCACTTCTTTGTATCAGTTTCCTCAACTGTAAAATGAGGATAATTATAGCATCTACTTCCCAGGATTGTTGTGAGGTTCAAATGAGATAATATTTGTAAAGCACACACTGGTACTATATGAATGCTTTTTACTTTCCCTTGCTCCCCTTATCCTATAGGAAAGATGTGGTAATCAATTTCCACATACTTTCTGAAACTACCAGAGAGTTTAGAAATGACATAGAAAAGTGTCAGTGTGTTGCAATCTTCCTTTTTTAACAAGGAAGTAACTTCTGAGCTCCCCAAGTTTCCAGAGTATCTTACAAAGTGCTCTCACTAGCCTCTTTTCCTAATTCCTGGAGCCCTTCTCTTCACTAGGTGACTCCTACTCCCCACTAGCACTACCCATCAGGGTTCTAGGACTTCATTATCCGTATCTGTTATAATAGCTTCCATGTAGTGGAAAGCTCACTAACACACAGCTATTAGGACAGATGCCCAAGTTATCTCAGAACTCATTAGGGTCACCAAGAAGGAGAATCCTGCCTGGGGAATCTCGACAGAAAGTCCTAGAAAATGCAGAGGGCACCTAACTAGAATTGGGATGAGCTCCCACATGTAACATCTCCCTCAAATTCACAAGTTATACTGCTCCTGGCAAGCTGGGTCCTTAGAAGGGTGGCTACAGTTATTCTCTAGATTCCAGGGGTATCCCTGAAGGTGACTAGTATCCTAAAAACTAACTCAAAAGGTCCCTGTTGGGTTCTTTCCTGTAACAACCAGGCAGTTGGGCTGAGTTAGGGATTTGTTTTGTTTTGTTTAAACAAAAGCTTTTATTTCAATGCTATAGTAAAAACAGTGGCCACAGAGCATTTCAATCAATGAGCATTTACTAGGTACCTACTATGTGCCAGACACTGTGTTAAATTACTGGAGATACAAAGGAAAGAAGAAAAGAATGAAGAAAGGGAGGAGATTTGTATTATTTATTATGTGCCATGGGCAGCTAGGTGGTGCAGTGGATAGACTGTTGGATCTGGAGTCAGGAAGACTCATCCTCATGAGTTCAGATCTGGCCTCAAACACTCACCAGCTGTGTGACCCTGGGCAAATCGCTTCATCCTGTTTGACTCAGTTTCCTCATCTGCAGAATGATCTGGAGAAGGAAATAGTAAACCACTACGATATTTCTGCCAAGAAATCCCCAATTAGGGTCAAGAAGAGTTGGAGTAAATGACAATTGAACAACAAACATACTGGGTACTAGGGATTCAAACACTAACCAAAAGCAAGTCCCTGCCTTCAAAGAGCTTATATTCTAATGAGGAAAAACAAGGCTCAAAGACATAAGTGGAAGCGGGGGCCAGGGGAGTTTCCTGATCCAACTTTCAAGTTCAGAAGCAATCCAGGAGGTACTCACCCATGGGAGAATGGGGTAGGTATGACAGGAGTGTTCCACATCGAGAAGGCAGCAGGAGTGGCTAGATACTCTTCAGGAGTGGGGACAAGTTCCAGAATGGGACAACAGTGTGGGGGTCTGGGACCCATCTAGTCTGGGAACAAAACACAAGAGACTGTCTCTGCTCCCAAGGAGATCACGGACTGCTGGGGGAGAAAATATGAATGAAATTATGTGCAAACAAAATATATGAGTCAAGGGAAATCGCCAGAGAGAAGAGGCTAGAATTAGGGGGATGAAGCCAGGCTTCTCAAGGAAGATGGAGTTTGAGCTGGGACTTGAATAATGCCAAGAAAACCAGGAAGTAGAATGAGGAAGTAAAGAATTTGAATCATGGGAGATAGCAGGAGAAAATGATCAGTCAGGAGATGCAGGGTCTTATTCTAGAAATGGCCTGAGTCATTGAATTGGTGATTATGTAGCCCTGAGTGAGTGAAAAGAAGACTGGAAATGGAGGAGGCTTCCAGGTTGTGAAGGATGTTGAATGTCACAGGATTTTGAGGTGATAGCCACTGGACTTTATTGAACAGGGGAATGGTATCTTCACACCTATACCTTAGGAAGATTAATCTGATGGCTGAATAGAGGACAGAACAGAGTGGGGAGAATTTTGAGACAGGGAATCTAACTCAAATGTTCTTGAAATAAGCCAGATAGGAAGTGACAAGGGCTTACAGTATCAAAGGAGGGGAGGGGCTGTGTATTGGAGATGTCACAATGCTAAGGAGCTCTTTTAACTGGGGCAGTGATACTTTGTTTAGGATTGGCAGAAACTTCTGTTTGATTCCCTCTGAGAGACAGCTCTAAGATAACTTGTTTGCTTCAGAAAGGTGATGCAAGGAGTTTTGCCTCCTCTATTTGCCCAAATCCTTGTGACTCAAAAGCCTGTAGCCTTAGCTAGCCCCTCCAACTTGCCTTATGGGGATTAGTTTCATTATAGTCATTTTGACCTGTCATACTCCTTTTGGGTTCTCATGGACAAAAAATAGTCAGGATCAAAGATATGAATGAAATTTATACTCCAGAGGTAAGTCCATTGTTTTGCTGGTCTCTTTCTATAAAATTGGGGTATTTCAACCTCCCATTCCTTATAGAGTCAGGAATCATTCATTGTCTCTGCCTTTTAGACCCAGATATCTTATGGAGGGCATCCCTCTAATAATAGAATTTCAGAGTTTAAAGACACCTGGGTGATCTTCCAGTCCAACCCATTACCTCCTCATTTTAGTCCACACCAGAGGTTATCCAGCCTTTGCTCTAGGGAAGGAAGATCCATGACATTCCAAGGCGGCCCTCTTCACATTGCCATAGCTTCAATTATTGCAATAATTTCCCCCTAACATCAAGATGAAATTAGCCTTTTCCAGTTTCTGACTAGCGTTTCTTGTTCTTCTAACAGGGGCCAAGCCAATCAAATTTAGGCAATATTCCACATACCAGTCCTTCAAATACTGGAAGGGTTGCCATGAACACCCTAAGTCTCAAGGCTAAATATTGCCATTTCCTTCAAGCACATCTCCTGTGTCTTGATCTCAAGACCTTTGGCCATCCTCATTGCTCTCCTCTTGACACTCTCCAGGTCATCAATGACTCTGAAAAATAAAGGGATAAGAACTGAAGAACATACAAGCTTCAAGTGTGACCTGGCCAGAGCTGAGTACAATAGCATTAATATGTCTTTATTCCACAAAGTTGAGCCTCTCTCAAAGTAGCTCAAATCTGGATTAGCCTTTTTGGGAGTAAAGTCACTTTAGTAGATGAGACATAGTAGAAAGAGCACTGTCTGCCACGCCTACCTATGCAACTTTAGGGCACTTAATTAGCTGCCCTAGGCTTCAGTTTTCTTGCCTTTAAAATGAGAGAAGTAGGAGCAGAAGTTCAGGACCATTTGATTTGGGTCCTTCGTTATACTTCTAGAAGTTAGTGTGTGTGGAAAGGACTCTGGGAAGTTGAAGCACTCCAGCCCTAGAGGACTCAGGGACAGTCCTTGTTTCAAGGGAGAGCAAAGAAAGTCTTGGTTTTTGCTTGTGTAATTTTTGGTTATTCCTTAGCCAGCACTTGTTACAGTGTCACATAGGAGATGCTTAATAAATGTTTACTGATTATTATAGCTATTCATATTTTACCTTTTTTCTGAATAGGAAAGAGACTTTCACAGAGCTTTTTTCTTAGCAGTTCTAATTAGAACAAGCCCATACATGTTAACAATTTGAGTGATATGTCCACATAACACTCTCTACTCAATGTATGGTACTCCCATCTTACCATTCATTTTGGATTCTACTCTATCCGTTGCTTCATTCTATTTTTTCATGTTATTTTGTAAAAGTAGCTTCATTGAGTTATTTTGAAGATTCTGGCTGTCCAGACACTCCAGGAGATTTTCTGGTGAGTCTCTTTCATATAAACATGTGTATCAAAAAGAAGAAGAAGAAGAAGAAGAAGAAGAAGAAGAAGAAGAAGAAGAAGAAGAAGAAGAAGAAGAAGAAGAAGAAGAAGAAGAAGAAGAAGAAGAAGAAGAAGAAGAAGAAGGAGAAGGAGGAGGAGGAAAAGAAGAACAAAAGCAAGAACCATGCTTGGTCTTTATATTAGCAGAGGACTGAATCATTTCTTTGACAGGAGTTAGACTAGGTGACCCCTGAGATCCCTTCCACGTCCACATCTCTCATCCTTTGAAACTCTCATATTAAATTTGCAGTTTACTAAAAATCTCAGATTAAAAAACAAATACTAACCCTATCTTTTCCGTATTAAAGTTTTTGTTGGTTAGCTGATTTTTTGAACTGATGCATAAGATTTTATAGTTATTCTTATTGAATTTTATTGTAATAAAATAATTTTTTTCATGGCTTCACTTTAAGTAGCCCAAAAGGCGAGGGAGCCAGTCTAGTCATGGGGTGCTTACCTTGGCAACCCAGATCTGGTGATAGTTGGCCAAGTGAGGAAAAAAAAAAGCTTCAAAGGTTCAGAGTGAAAGGACATATACAGTGTTCTTTACACTGCTTCTTACCATAAAGATTTGAACACTCTTTTATTCAATTTTTTTCCAAGTTTTATTCAATGGCATCTGAGGCTGGAAATCTTTCCACTGCCTTTGTTGTTTTTAACTTTTGACTACTAGGAATGGATTAGCTCTGAACGGATCCTGACACAGCACAGAAAGAGCCTGGGGTATGCCCAGAAAACCACTTCTCCCAGAGGGGCTGAGGTCTTTGGAATCTTGAATAGAAGCCACAGAAGCCTAGGCTGGCTGGCATTTGCTGAGCTGATCCAACGTCAGCTTGTCATGAAGACCGAGGCTCCTGGAAGCACCATTCAACTCTGGAGAAACTCATCAGTGCTGAGCCAGCCCATACTGTCCAGGAGCCTGGCTAGTGAGAGGCTGCTTTTCCTGGCATGCACAATGTAGACTTTTCTCCTCACACCAGATGTTAACAGGCGGCCGCATTTCTCAGTATGGATTCCCACATGACAGGGGGAGGGAGAGAGAGAGAGAGAGAGAGAGAGAGAGAGAGAGAGAGAGAGAGAGAGAGAGAGAGAGAGAGAGAGAGACAGAGAGAGAGAGAGAGACAGAGAGACACAGAGACACAGAGACAGAGAGAGAGAGAGACAGAGAGACAGAGAGACAGAGACAGACAGAGACAGAAACAGAGAAAGACAGAGAGAGAGAGAGAGAGAGATGTTTGAACTCCGCCCTGGTCACATGGGTTTCTGGGATGGCAGAAAAGACAAACCATCCCCATCTTTTGAGATGATTTTAGAAAACCATTAGTGACTGGCTTCCTTCCTTCCTTTAGAGGTCATACACTGACTGAAGTGATTGCTCACAGGTAAATGAAGACATTGAAATGGCCTGACTCAGCAACAGAAGCAGGATCTTGGTGCTTCCAGGGAGGCATTTTTTTTTAAAGAAAGAGAACTCATGGAGAATTTATGAGAGAAAGAAGAAAGAATCTGAAGACCAGAATCAGAGTATCTGCAGAAATGAAATGTCCCCAATGTCTCTGATGCTTCAGTTCTATCTGAACAAGAGTCATTACTTCAGTTTTCCCAACAATTACCTCTGGTTTGTGGATCCTCAGAGAGAGTGGGAGGGCCCCCGGGACCCCTGAAGTAGCACAATCTAGTTACTGACACTTTTTTTGTTTTTCTTACATCAAGCTTATTTTCCTCCCAATAACTGTCCATGACTCCTTGAGATGTCGCAAACATTGTTTGTACTGGATAAATGAGGACATGGGATGGCATTCTACCAAATCTCTTCCTCTCCCACTCCAAGCACTGCTAATGCATAATACTTAGATTGCTACATATGTAGATGAAATAAGACAGACAGAAGGCAGCAGAAGGTGGCATATATTTTATGTAATTTGAATAGTTAATAGCTGATTGATATTTATTAAGTGCCTACTGTGTGCCAGGCACTATGCTAACTGCTGTGGATACAAAAATGGGCAAAAGACAGTCCCTGATCCCAAGCAGCTCACAATCTAATAAGGGAGACAAGAAGCAAATACGTATGTGCCAACAAGTTTATACAGGAAATAATTAAGAGAGGAAGGACATAAGAATTAAGAGATAGTAGGTGGTATTTTAATTGGGACATGTGAAGAAGACCGGGAAAGCAGGAGGCAGAGATGAAGAGAGGAAAGAGGACATTCCAGCAATGAGGGAAGCCAGAGAAACTGCCTTGGAGCGTAGAGATGAAGTATCTTGTTTGTGGCCAAGGATGCCAATGTCACTGGACCAAAGAGTATCTGGTGGGGGTTAGGGAATAAGAAGACTCAGAAGGTGATGGGGAAGGTTATGAATATCTTTGAACTACAAACGGGATTTTATATTTCATCTCAGAAATGATGGGGAACAATTGGAGTTTATTAAGTATGGAGAATATCATAGTCAGACCCGTACTTTTGGAAAATCACTCTGCTGACTAAATGGAGAGTGAATTGGATTGGGGAGAGACTTGAGATATGGCAGAAATATTTGCAGCAGTCCAGAGTGAGGTGATGGGAGCCATCACCAAGGTGGGGGAGTATCAGAGCAGAGAAGGGTACATGTTCAAGAGATGGTAAAAAGGTGAAATCAACAGGCCTTGGTAACAGATTGCATATTGGGGATTGAGAGAACATGAGGAGTCGAGGACAATGCATAGGTTTATTCCACACACAGATGCATATACATATTTATGTGTGTGTATGCATACACATATAATGTGTGCACACACACATAGCTATAGTATATATAATAATTATATTAACAACATTAGATTATGGTAGTATTATAAGGCATAGTACCTTATTATCAATACTAATTCTCTTGTTAAAATATTATAATATTTATAGCCTGAGACCCTGGAAGGATGTTGGTGCTCTTGAGAGTAATAGAGAGCTTTGGGTGGGAGAGTTTAGGAAGAAAGATAAGCTCAGTTTTGGACATATTGAGGTCAAGATGTCTACTTGATATTGATTTGAGATGTCTGAAAAGTAGCTAGAGATGTGAGATCAGAGGCCAGCAAAAAGGTTAGGGCAGGATAGGTAGATCTGAGAATCAGCACAGAGAAGATAATTGAATCCATAGGAGCTGATGAGATCCTCAAATGATATAGTATAGGAAGAGATGAGAAGAGGACTAAGGACAGAAGAATTTGGGATTCTTATAGTTTGAGGGGGTGCTCTGCATGAAGTTCCAGCAAAGGGGACTGAGAGTTAGTGTTAAAGTAGTTGGAAGGGAAATCAGAAGAGAATTGTATCCTTAAAACCTACAGAGAAGAGAATATCATGGAAAAGAGAGGGATCAACTGTGTCAAAGGCTACAGAGATATTAAGAATGGGGATCAAAAATAGACCATTGGATTTGGCGACGAAGAGATCACCGGTAACTTTGAAGGGAATGATTTGCATGGAACAGTGGAGTGAGAGGAAAGATTGTAATGTACTAGGGACAAATTGAAAAGAGAGAAAGTGGAAGCCCATATTGTTGACAGCCTTTGCAAAGAGTTTAGTCCCAATAAACAGAAGAGATATAGGACGATAGTGGGGGTTGATAGATCAAGTGACTGGTCCTTTTCTTTTGTTTGTTTGGTTTGGTTTTGCTTTGTTTGGCAGATATAAACACATGTATCTGTTTTATAGGCAGTAGAGAAGGAGCCAGTAGACAAGGAGATACTGTAGATCAGTGACAGAATGGAGTTGACAAAGGGGATGATCTAGGAGAGGAGATGGAGTGGAATGGGAATGCTTGTGTAGGTAGAGGGATTAAGTTTCGTTAGGAGTATATTTTACAATCACATTTATGCATATACATGCATATACATATATGCATGTATATGTATATATATATATATAATTTACAAAAGCATACAAAGAAAAAACATATGCATGCATTTAATACATATATGTTTATTGTATTTGTAATAATTTCTTCCACTAAAGACCCCCTTTTATGTCTCCTCATGGCAAGATGGACTCCAGGCTCTCACAAAAGCATTGCTGAGAAGCCCAGTGTCTTGGCACGTCTTACCAATATGGAAAGGCTTAGAGTCCTGGTCCAGGGATGGGTTGTATGTCTGTCTTCCAATGTCTAGTCTAGGTAAGTCCTGACACTCATCACCAGGTTGATCTCCAAGTGATGGGTTTTGGGACCACAGCAACTCCTGAAGACCTTTACAATTTGTACCGAGGTTGTGATAAATGGGAGGCAGGCACATTGGTGAGTTAGGGATTCTTGAGGCACTGCAGTAAATATCATCGTAATTTATATGGTAATTTACAGGAGTAGAGTAAACTCTCTATGGTATTATTTATAGCAATGCCTTTTGCATACTGAAACATCATAAAATAGACTTGTTATATGAGAAATAGAAGCATACATATGCTATCCTAAAACGTGAATTCTGGACATGACTATTATGGATCTGAAGGGACTCTGCCTCCACTTACGTCTTATCCTAGTATGGAAAAGTGCTTGAAAGGATTCAGGAAGACTGTGCTAGTACAGAGGGAGCACTGAGAGACTCTACCAAATAAGAAAGACTTTGAATCCAGCCTTGCTGGACTTCTCTTTTTATCATATGTGAAGTCACATTCATGTGGGAAACATTCATCCTCAGAAGGTCAGCCACAACAATTTGCAAAGCCATTTATTTAGGTGTGGAGAGGTCAGGATTGGTGGAAACAGACAACAACCATATCATATGCTTTTTTTTTTTTTTTTTTGGTAAGGCAATTGGGGTTAGGTGACTTTAGTTATTATCTGAGTCCAGATTTGAACTTGGATTCTCCTGATTCCAGGGCTGATGCTCTATCCACTGCAGCACCACCTAGCTGTTCCCATATCATAGACTATTTGAAGGGGTGAACTTCAGTAGAAGGAAGGGAAGAAAAGAACATTTATTAAGGAAATCCTGTGTTCCAGATACTATACTAAGTATTTTACAAATATCTCATTTGAAGAGGCACTAGACTGGAGGTCAGATCTTACAACCCTCACCATACACCTGTTCTTAAGTAGTTATGTGCCTATGTTTTGTCTGTCATATCACCTTTTATTTTATGCAGTTGTAAAGTGAGGTAGCTGCACTAGTTTTAAGTCCCTTCCAGTCCTCATTTTATGATCTATGATGATCTCTATGGCTATTTCCAGATTTTTTTCACTTATCAATTCAATCAACAACAAGGATCAGCAAATAGAGTTATGAGTGTATGTGGTATGAGATGGGAGGAATGGGCATCTCTAACCAAATTGTGGAGTCCTCCTATCAACCGGATGTAATTACAAGACATTGATCATTGTTACTCGTTCATCAAATTGAAGAGTCCTCCAGTCAAATTGATTAGGATGGCTGCAATTACTAGTGATTGGTTGACTGAAAAACCAGTTAGTTTTTCTTCTTCCTGGTCTATAAAGATAAGTGGATTGTTCTATTTGGAGCTCTTGGATCTGGGACACTCCTTCAGTTTTTTCCCGTCTGTGTTCTTCAAAAGTGTGACAAGGGAAGGGGATTCCTTTCCCCCAAAGGAGTGGCAATAGCAAATTATAGCAGAAGCACATGGCAGAGGGAGACATGAGCTTGCAAAATTGCTTGCAAATGGAATCTCCACGGTATTACTCTTAAAGCCAACCTTCTGTATCAATGGGAGTGTATTTCAAATTCCACAGGCATCATGCTGCTTGATTCAACCACAAATGAGGAATATTCTAAGAAGCACCAACTTTGAGAGCTGCTACTTGAGTAATTCCAATTTGAAGAGTTCTTGAGTTTCAGGTTGTGAAAAAAATTAAATGCCAAGCTATGGGAAATTCATTTGATGGTGGAGCCAAAAAGGAGTCACCAAAATTTGTTAAATATGGTGACATGGCTAACTCTTTTCTTTCGGAAATTATTTTGGGCAGAGTGGAGGATGAATTGCACTGGGGAGAAATTGAACCTGATATAACATTTAGAAGACTGTTCTAACAGTTTGACATAGACAATGCAAGGCTGAACTTGGGTTATGGCTATGTGAGTGGAGAGAAAGAGATATTCAAGAGAGATGATGTGAAGATAAGAATGAAAATATTTGGTGAGAATTGTATCTTTGGGGTGAGTACATCAGACATGTTAACCTCACTGGGAGAATGATGGTGCCTTCGAGAATCACAGGAAAGTTGGAATCGGGGAGCATTCTAGAGAAAGATAACAAAGTCTCTTTTGGACATTTTGAGTTTGAGACACCTTCAGCACACCCAGTTTTAAATAGTCAGAAAGTAATAAGGTATTAGACATTAGGAGAGATAAATGGATCTAGGAATCTATTTACATTAAGATAATAAAGTATATGTACATATATACATGTATGCATACATATATATATATATACACAAACACAATGAATACATCTATAGCTATATCCATGTCTATATCAATATGACATGTAGTCCATGGACAGAGCCTTGGGGAGCACCCACGTTTAGTAGGTGTGGCCTAGATGTAGCTCCAACAAAGGAAATTGAGAAGGATTGGTCAGACAGGTAAGAAGCTGCCCAAAACATAGCAGTGTCTTGAAAACCCATGGAGGAGAGAAGATCCAAGAGGGAGTGGTCAGATGTATCAGAGGGCATGGAGAAGTCTAGGAGGACTGAGAAAAGTCAATTGAGAGTTTGTCATCTGAGGCAATTAGTGACTTTGGAAAGGTCAGTTTTCATTGAAATATGACATGGGAAGCCAAAATGTGGTAGGGTTAGAAGAGAATATGAGTGAGTAGAGAAAAGGGAGGCACCAAATGTGGCTATCTTCTTAAAAGTGAGAAAAAGAGATAGTGATTTATGCACATCAGAGATGGAAGGACTAAATTAAGGTTTTTTGTTTGTTTGTTTTAGGATGAAAGAGGCATCAAAGCCTCTTGAGCACTGAGGAAGGATCACACAGACGGGAAGAAATTTAAGATTAGGGAAAGAGTGGGGATGGTGATGAGGGCAATCTTCTAGAAAAGGTCAAAGTTGTGTGAAGAGAGTTTTTCCTTGGCAAAGCAAGGGGCCACCTGCGGCAAAGGTAGAGAGGTGAGTGATGATATCAGCAGGATGTGAGACGAGGACAGGAGGGAGTTCAGGACCATTCATTTCTATTATGTGTCTCTTCTATCTGGCTGGACCTTGAGAGTCTGAAGGAATTTTAGAGAATGCCAGTGTGACCCTCTCTTTTTTTCAGATGAGAAAAGTGAGGTTCACTGAATCAAATCAGGCTGCCCAGTGATGTTCAGCTAATAAATGTCTGAGGTGGGATTTGAGCCTAGGTCTTCTTGATTCAAAATATGAAATGCTATCTACCATACCATGCTACTTCTCAATGTGTGAATCAATTTAATTGGATCAAATAAATATTTATTAAATATCTACAATGTGCAGAGCACCATGCTCATTGGAGGATAATCAGATGAACTAACCCTTAATGAATTTAAGGAAAGCTCTGGAATGGAAGATTATTTAAGGAAAAACAGAACTAGTGCTGTTTGGTCAGAGAAGAGGACTTAAAGCCAGTAACCCCAGCGGGGATTTTGCACCAAGGGGGAGGTGGGAGAGCCGATAATTTCACCACTCTTTCAATCTAATCCAAAATAATATATCTGCATTCATTCAGCACATTTTTTGTACAGGACCCAGCACTAGGTGTTGCCTAGTTAGACAAAAATAAAACATTCTCTGCCCTCACTGAGTCATTTTCTACTGGAGAGACAAAGATGCAGATAAAGGAGAGGATTTGAGATAGTTTGAGTATGGAGTAAAGGAGGTATAAGAGGTGGCCTGTGAGTTATGGCTCAGGAGAGGTGGGAGTGAAGAAGGAGGGCATTCCTTCCAGGCATGAGGACTGGCCTAAACATAAGGAAGGAATCAGGAGAATGAGTAGAAAAAGCAAGTCGACCAAGACCATGTGTGAAAGGCAGTAACATAAAATAAGTTCAGAGAGGAAGGCAGGAGATAGCATGCCAAAGACTTGAAATACCAGCTTGGGGCACTTCTACTTTATGCCAGAAGCAATCCAGGGGCCAGGGAGTTTTCTTGAGTGACATGATAAGATTTGTGCTTCTTGAAGATTAGTCTGGAGGCTATTTGGAGGATGGAATAGAGAAGATAAGCTGCCACAGGGAAGCCATTTAGGAGGCCATTATTGAAATAGTGCCAGAGAAAGGTGAAGGGGACCTGACCTAGGACCTGACCTAGGATGGTGGTGCATGTATAAAGAGAAAGGAATGGATGGAAGTGGGCAACATGATCGGACACGTGATGTGAGGCTAAGGGGAAACATTAAAAACGACTGAAGTTGGAAACCTCAGGAAATGGAACCAGCGTTGTGCCCCCAAAAGAAACAGGGAAGTTAGGAGCAGAGTGGGGCTTAAGAGGAAGAAAATGAGTTCTATTTTGGAGCTCTGTGGCTCCCATTAAATTCATCTCTGAGGAGGTCTACCATTACAAGTAACCAGATTTCCTCCACCCTCTGGTCCCCTTTTCCTCTCCCACTATCCCCACCCCTAAAGAAAAACAGCCTCCTTCCTCATTCTCTTTAACAATGCAGGAGGCATACAAGAGATGGCCTAAAGGTTTTGCCACAGCAGGATACAGATGTTTGGAAAGTTTTGATTTGGTCCAAGCCTAGTCTGTAAATAGACAGCAGGAGCTACACCAGCAATCTCCCCTTACCTCAAGTCTCTTCTCTTGGACTAGAGGGGAATGTGGCAAAACACCATGAAGTCTGTTTAGAAACCCATGTACTGCATGTACCACCGCCGGGAGGGAGAGGAGTGAGTGCTGGAAATGTTAGCATGATGTAAACACTGCTGAGCTCAAGTTCAGTGTGAGGCTGGCCTGGACATATGGAAGCCATCATCTTTATATACCCACTGCAGCGTTATTGCTGCCGACCAATGGACCATTGCCCTGCATGTGTGAGCACTGCTCTATATTTAGGATGGGTTATGTAAAAGCTCCAATCATGTATTTTGTAAACACGAGGAAGGAAGCACTCCCAAAGGCTGGCAATGCTCAGTGCAAAGACTCTGAATTGAAAAAAATGAAAGGAAGACTGAGGATCAATCGATCAACCTCTTTTTCTTAGAGGCTGATGCTATCAAATTCATCACCCCGTGTAGCTCATGGTGGTTGTGGAATGCTGGCTCTCACATCTTCTTGACTTCCTTGAGTTTCTAACTACCAACAAATGCTCCATTACCATGATGAAGATTTCTGAAATCCCTTAAATTAATCATTGTTTCCTGTCTTTGTATCTCTCCTTCTACCTCCCTCCTAAAGGAATTCTTCTTCCTTGTCATGATCTCCAGTCCATCCGTTCCTTGATGCTCTTCCAGGCCATTAGCCCTGCACTGGATTCACTTTCCTTACCTCTTAATCTCAACTCTACAGTAACAGAGTTCAACAAGACTTCCTCGTCTATTTTAAACCTCTTTTCCCTTTTATTGTCTGACCCAATGTTGCTAAATTTTTTTTAATTTTATTTTTATTTTTTTTCTGGATATATAAATTTATTTATTTAACTTTTTTTTACATTCATTTTCACAAAATTTTGGGTTCCAAATTTTCTCCCCATTTGTCCCCTCCCACACCCCAAAACACCAAGCATTCTAATTTACCCTATCACCAATCTGCCCTCTCTTCTATCATCCCTCCCTTCCCTTGTCCCCATCTTCTCTTTTGTCCTGTAGGGCCAGATAACTTTCTATTCCCCATTACCTGTATTTCTTATTTCCCAGTAGCAAGAACAATACTCAACAGTTGTTCCTAAAACTTTGAGCTCCAACTTCTCCCTATCTCTCCCTCCACACCCATTCCCTTTGGGAAGGCAGGCAATTCAATATAGGCCATATCTGTGTAGTTTTGCAAATGACTTCGATAATAGTTGTGTTGTGTAAGACTAACTAGATTTCCCTCCATCCTATCCTCCCTCCCATTGCTTCTATTCTCTCTTTTGATCCTGTCCATCTCCAAATGTTGACTTCAAATTGCTCCCTCCTCTCATTGCCCTCCCTTCCATCATCCCCCCAACCCTGCTTATCTCCTTCTCCCCCACTTTCTTGTAATGTAAGATAGGTTTTCATACCAAAAAGAGTGTGCATTTTATTCCTTCCTTTAATCGAATGGGATGAGAGTAAACTTCATGTTTTTTTCCTCAGCTCTCCTCTTTTTCCCTCCACTAAAAAGCCTCCTGCTTGCCTCTTCTGTGAGATATAATTTGCCCCATTCCATTTCACCCTCTCTCCTCCCAATACATTTCTCTTATACATTTACCTTAATTTTTTTAAGATATGATCCCATCCTATTCAATTCACTCTGTGCTCTCTGTCTCTGTGTATGCATACATGTGTGTATGTGTGTGCGCACACTTGTAAGTGTGTGTGTGTGTGTGTGATCCCACCGACTACCCAGATACTGAAAAGTTTTAAGAGTTACAAATATTGTTTTTCCATGTAGGAATGTAAACAGTTCAACTTTGGTTGTGACTTCTCTTTGCTGTTTACTTTTTCATGCTTCTTCTCATTCTTGTTTTTGAAAGTCAAATTTTCTTTTCAACTCTGGTCTTTTCATCAAGAATGCTTCAAAGTCCTCAATTTCATTGAAATACAATTTTTTCCCCTGAAGTATTATACTCAATTTTGCTGAGTACGTGATTCTTGGTTTTAGTCCTAGTTCCTTTGATTTCTGGATTATCCTATTCCATGCCCTTCGATCCCTTAATGTAGGAGCTGCTAGATCTTGTGTTATCCTGATTGTATTTCCATAATACTGGAATTGTTTCTTTCTAGCTGCTTGCAATATTTTCTCCTTGACCTGGGAATTCTGGACTTTTGCCACAATGTTCCTAGGAGTTTCTCTTTTTGGATCTCTTTCAGGTGGTGATTGATGGATTCCTTCAATACTTATTTTGCCCTCTGGTTCTAGAATCTCAGGGCAGTTTTCCTTGATAATTTCATGAAAGATGATGTCTAGGCTCTTTTTTTGATCATGGCTTTCAGGTAGTCCCATAATTTTTAAATTGTCTCTCCTGGATCTATTTTCCAGGTCAGTTTTTTTTTCCAATGAGATATTTCACATTCTTTTCCATTGTTTCATTCTTTTGGTTTTGTTTTGTGATTTCTTGGTTTCTCACAAAGTCATTAGACTCCATCTGTTGCATTCTAATTTTGAGAGAACTATTTTCTTCAGTGAGCTTTTGGACCTCTTTTTCCATTTGGCTAATTCTGCTTTTGAAAGCATTCTTCTCCTCATTGGCTTTTTGAACCTCTTTTTCCAATTGAGTGAGCCTATTTTTCAAGGTGTTATTTTCTTCAGCATTTTTTGGGGTCTCCTTTAGTAAGGTATTGACCTGTTTTTTATGCTTTTCTTGCATCTCTCTCATTTCTCTTCCCAGTTTTTCCTCCACCTGTCTAACTTGATTTTCAAAATCCTTTTTGAACTCTTCCATGGCCTGAGCCCATTGGATATCTATTTCCGATGTTTGGGATATAGAGGCCTTGACTTCTATGTCTTTCCCTGATGGTAAGCATTGTTCTTCCTCATCAGAAAGGAAAGGAGGAAACATCTGTTCACCAAGAAAGTAATCTTCTATGGTCTTATTTTTTTTCCCTTTTCTGGTCATTTTCCCAGTCAGTTACTTGACTTCTGAGATTCCTCTCCACCTCCGCCTCACCAGTGCTTGGGATCTGAGATTTAAATGCTGCTTCCCAGCCTCAGGGCTTTCAGCAGGGGGAGGGAGGTGGAGAGGGGGAGAGGAGCTTCTATTCAGTGAGAGATTAAGTTCTGCTGCTCAGGTGGGGGCAGGGTCGCCTCCCAGGCTCAGTTCCCTCAGGGGGTTTATGTGAAGATCTTCAGTAATGGCCCTGAGCTCCTGCCTGCTCTGGGAGCCCCTGTCTGCCACCTCCCCCGCCGCTTCCTCCCAAGGGGTCCCAAGCCACGGAGACACCCCGCTCCCCTCTTAGCCAGTCCAGAAATCTCTCTCACTGACCTGTAGCGCCTGTGGGTGGAGGCACCTTCGTGGCTGCCAGAGATTCCATCCCTGAAGCCTGCTCGGATCTGCTCCTCTGGGGCCACTTGGCCAGGGCAGGGGTTCCACTTCATGTCCAGAGGGACCTTTGGGGTCAGTTTTTCAGGGCTCTCTGGAACAGAAATCTCCTCCACTTTGCTGCTGCATGGCTTCCACTGCTCCAGAACCCGTTGGGAGTTCTTTCCATAGGTAATTTATGGGCTGTGGGTTCGGAGCTCGCATATGTGAGTCTTTCTACTCTGCCATCTTGGCTCCTCTCCTCAATGTTGCTAAATCTTAATGTTGAATACCTACCATTATATCTTTTTTTCTATTCTCCTACCTTCATGCTGCTAAATGAATCTAGAAAGAACAATAATATATGTTCTCCTGATCACGACTTCAACAACAAATTCACGTTATCCAATTTTATCTTGGTGCTCATAGCAGTGAGGCAATCTGACCCCTCACTAATTGATTCTCTATACCATGCCCCTCAACTACTATTCCAAACCACCCCTTCCCTTATCAAGCTCCCTCCCCCATGCAGTTCTTACTCTTCCAGCTGAGGGTTTTGCCTCTTACTTTTTTAACAAAATTGAGTCCACCCAAAATCTCCTCTTTCTCCCCCACACCCCCATCAAAACCCATTTACATTATCCTCTACCCACCCTTTTCTCTTTGACTCTAATTTCTTATGAAAAGTCAGACCCTGGCCAAGGTTAACCTACCTCCCATCCCCATGATTCCACCCCCTGTTATCTTTACTTTGAAGAGTGTCTTTAGAGTCATCCCTAGGTCCAGCCTTTCATTTCTGTCTACTGGCTTCTTTCCTTCTGCTTGCACTCCTGTCCAACCCTCCCCATTCTTAATAAAATACATGAACAAACCCCTTCTCTTGACTGAGCCATCCCCTCAAGCCATTGTTCTTTATCTAGCCTTCCTTTTGAACCCAAGTCCCTCATAAAGCTGTGTACATACCATTTGCCTCCACTTCTTTTCCTCTAACTCCTTATTCATTTGTTTTTTGTTTGACTTCTGACTTTATCCCTATACTTAAACCATTATCTCGATATCTGTCAAGGATCACTTAGTTGCCCATTGTAATGCCTTTTCTTAATTCTAGTCCTTTTGGAACTCTCCATAGTACCTGACATTGCTGACCACTTCTTCTCCTAAAGAATTTCTTCTCTCTGGTTTCACATGACTCTACAATCAATAAGCATTTATTAGATACCTACTCCCTCTCAGATATTACATATAAAGACTAGAATGAAAAGGTCCATACCCTTAAGGGGAGGAGAAGGAAGAAGAGGAGGAGATTAGTATACATATAAGAAGATGGAAAATATAAGCAAATTAAACACAAAGCATTTGGGGGTTGGGTGAGGTTGAGGCATTGTCTACCATTTGGGGAAGGATCAGAAAAAGTTTAATGGAAGGGCCAAACAGGCCAGATTTGTTAGTGTTTCTAAGAGTCCAATCTCTCCCTCCTGTCTCTGGACAGACTCCCTGCTCCTCCTGACTCTCTCAAGGACAGTCCCCAATATTGTGGTGACTGAGATGCCTGGTACTTTAGGCTTCACCTGCATTGGCAAACAGAGGAGATTGAGGATGATGGGAATCACAACTTAGGATGATATCACTAGAGAGCCAGGTGACAATAGATGGTGCCATGCAGAAGGTCTATTGTACACCTAAAGGATCCAGGGTAAGTACTCCTTCCATCGTTGCACTTATAGGATATATTATTGGAGTAAATATGTTTTCAAAATAAGAAAACATATTTTTTTTTTTCTGTGTGGGATCTAGACATGTACTAGATAGATGTGGGGAAGGTCTGATCTTTTCTCCTCACTGATCTGGAGAACTTGATTTTATGAATTGTAAAACAGCTGCTATTCCAAGGAAAAACAAGTGAAAGAAAACTACCATTTTGTTGAGATTTCATTGGAAAAAAAAATTTCTTTTAAGTTGTCTCCTCAAAAGTTAGGAAGAAATTATATGTGGTGGCCCCGTGGCTTATTCCAAGCAATGCCTTTTGTAGTGATGCCTCATGTGAAGGTGAAGAAACAAGCAACGTCAAGTGTTATAAAACATTTTACTAGAGCGAACAACAACCGAGATAAGTCAGAGTGTGTGTGTGTGTGTGTGTGTGTGTGTATGTGTGTGTGTGTTTAATATAATTAATGTGAAGCCACCTGGGGGCTGTGGTTCATTGTAGCAAAGACAAAAGAATGCAAATGGGCTTTTCAAAACCAGCCTACACAGTTTTAATTAATAGTTTAATGATTTCTGTGACAAAAAAAGAAAAAGTACTGCATAAAACTTCCTAAGTAATGGAGAGAGTGTCTGAAATTGAGAAAGATGGGCTCTTACTCAAGGCTGAGAGAAGAGAAGACATTTTCTTAACTAGACAGGATCTGCCTTATTGACCTGTTTTTCAATGAAAGATCTTTTCTCAATGAATAAAATGAAGCTTCTCCCATGCCAAGGGCCATGACATGTAAAATGGGCCACTGGCATCAGTCCCAGTGTTCAGCCTCCAAGGCTGTTGTAGAGAGGGGTGGAGGATGCCTTTCCTTCTACCTTGGCACAGACCTGGCCAAATTCACTTACAGGCCATCATAGCTGCTTTCAGGGACACAAATGAAGTATACGAGCCCATCATGCAAAGAACAAAACCAGAATCACACAGGAAGCTTTGACCACATTCAAAGCTAACCCTAACCCTAGGAATTAAGGAGGGCTATAAAGGCAGATTGGGCTCTCAAGGCTTAAAAAAAGAAAAGCAAATGGAAGGCTACATGAACTTATGGGTGTGGTGCCCTGGATTCAGTCAGCTCCAGGACTGTCAGGAGGGAGAGGGGCTCAATGGTCCAGGCAAGAAATGTTTGTCTTGTCCCAAAGGCAGTGACAGACCATCAGTCATTCCACTTTATCAGTCTGGACCCCTAGGCTATTTTACCGCACAGGGTGACTCTGATCCACAAGGGGGCAGATACTTCTAAAGAAGAAGGGTGGCAGGAGGCCTGGCTAAGATGTATTAAAATTGATTTTCCACTTTAAGCAACCATATGGCACAGTGTATAGAGCCCTGGGCCTGGATTCCAGAAGACCTGAATTCAAATTCAGCATCAGACTGTCCCTAGCTCTATGATCTTTGGCAAGTCCCTTCAAATCCGTCTTCCTCAGTTCCATCAAAATGGGGATAATTAGCACCTATATTCTGGGGTTGCTGTGGATGTAATGAGGTATTTGCAAATTACTTAACATAGTGCCTGGCTTATAATAGGGTTTAAATAAAACTTTTTTTTCTTCCTTGCTCCCTAACCCTTTTCGCTCCTTCCTTCTCTCTACTTTCCTTTCTTTCTGATGCCATAGGCCAAGAGTCTGGAAGCTTTGAGAAAGCAAATCAGATGTGGGCAGAGCATGAATTCAAGTGGGGTTGGGGATAAAGGCATCAGACAATCCATCCAAAGGACTAGGGCCAGGAAAGCAGCTACCACAGGGTCTGGAGCAAGTCTAGGGGCCTGAAGGTACACTGAGTATGAACAAAGTTTCTCAAAGTGTGGGCTTTCCCAAGTGGAGATGTAAAGCTGCCGAGTAAGAGAACTGTCCCTCAGGAATTCCACATGCCTCCCCCTCCTTGGGTACACTGCTTTTCTATTCTCTCCCTCCTCAGGGGCCACATTGCTCATTTTCCTTCTTCCTGGCCTTCATCAAAACCTCTCCATGATAAACTTATTCACACCAAAGCATAAGTCACTGAAAGCAGATTCAAGTGTTATCTTGGGTGACATTTCTACTCTGCTTGCATGACATTTACTATTTGCTTAATGCATTTCCCCCCTAATTATGAACCCAAATGCTAGGGAACTAGATCCAGATTGAGATAATGGAAACATGAAGCAAGGGAAAGATGAGCCTAAATCAGCAGTCTAAGAGCAGAGTGGTAAATGGAGCAAGACCAGAGATAGGTGAGAACTTCTAGGAGGTACAGTGTCAGGCAGGAAACAAAAAAAGCTAGTTTGGGCAGAAATTGATTCTGAGGGTTACTTGAGAATCTCAAACTGGGGGGAGAGAGCATTCTGGTGACCTAGCCTAGTGGTCTTAGGCCTCATGGTCTACAGAGAAGAAGAAATTCAAAGTTCAGGGTAAGTAATAGTTAGAGGAGACCACTGTACCAGTTGAGGGCAGAAACAGCCATTCCAACCAACAAAGGCATTGCCTCAGGAACACTAGCCAGTAACAAAATGTCAAGAGTCAAGATGAGAGGAAGGGATTTCAGGGTTTGGAGCCGCTGGGATCTTCAGGAGGGTGAGGGAGCCAGAATTCAGTTGGGTCAGGAGCAGAACAGCAGCTGCCTTTGGTTTGAACAGGGCCTAAGGAAATGGCACTTTGCCCTCCTTCCCCTTTAGAGTAATGGTCAAAACAGTATCTATAATTAATTTTGAAACTTGAAGCTGAGCTGAGGAGAGGGGATCAGGACTGAACAGTAGGAATGAGGTGTCTGCCACAGCCCTGGGGCTAGCACATTGGTGATTTGATGCTTTAGTACAGAAATACTAGAGATTCTGAGCCATCTCAGCTGAGCCAAATTAAACCCAATGGTGAGAATCCTAAATCCAAGCACCCAAATCATAGAATTTGCAAAGAACTTCACAGAATCTATGTAGACTCAGGGGTGATCTGGTCAAAGCCTGAGCTGAACATGAAAAGCCTTTGACAATATCCCTAGTGGTGGAAGAAAGAAACTGAGGACCTGGGTAGGGTCTAGAGGAATGAAAATGGGATGAGTTGGGATATTGAGTTCATAGAATATGAACATGGGGATATGGAGATTGTGAAGAAAGAATATTCAGTTGGATCTGAGAACTGACTGAAGGGTTGCCCTGGAGCAAAGGGGTTATACTTTTCCTACTTGGTCGTAGAGGGTAGAATCTGGAACAACAGGTTAAAATTGCCTCTGGAAAAGAGAATGAGACTGATACCTTCGTGCAATTCTGCCTCACTTTAATTTATGTGAGTCAAAAAACATCACTCATTTCATTTTCCCATCTTTATCTGCTTCCAAGTTCCATGGCAACAGGTAAGTGACAAAGTAGCAGGTATAGATACACTGGGAGCTATAACCAATAATCCTGCACACAGGGACCAAGACCATAGGGTCATCTCACTGGGCTGAAACAGCAGTGGGATTCTGCAATCTGCTGGGTGTGAGCAGTTTTTTTAAGACCACATTGCTCACCTCCTGGCATCAGAAGGGGCTAGAAATGGTACCTTTAAAATTGTCTATTTTTACCTAACCTAACTCTGCTCTTCTTACTGTGGCAGGCAAAAATTCTACCATGTGGCTGAAATACAAAGAAATGCACAAAAACTTTTGGGAAGATGACCCCACTCACCATGATACATGGAATGTGTGCACTTTTTATTGGCACCATGAAATCCATGAAAGATGAACAGCTCTTACTGAGAGAGAACTCAGGAAGTGTCACATCCAAAAAAAAAAAAAAACCAAAAAACAGAAAACAGCCTAGCCTTGAGGGAGACACAAGGCTGGTAAAAAGGTCAGATTATCTAACTTGAAGATGGATATCCATTTTTCTGGAGTGGCCACAGTTATGGGGAGTGCTATGAAACTGGTGTAGGTTTTACCACTAAAATTAAACAAGTCGATAAGCTTGTATGCTGCCCAAAAGAGTGAATGACAGTCTCATGTCAATGAGCTTACCATGCCACCTTATTCTCCCACTGTGATGTACCCTGATGAGGTCAAAGAAAAAAATACGAATATGTGGAGAACCTCATCATCAACGTGACTAAAACGGAGCTTAAATTATGAGTGATTTTAACACTGGAGTATGCACAGAAACCGATATGACAGGGAATCCTTAGGAGGAATGGAGTTGGAAATAACAGCAATGGTCACTTGCTACAGAAGATTTGTGAGTCTACTAACCTTCTGACCAACACTGCCTTCTATTTACCTTAACAAAATAAAACCTCACAGGAGCACAGTCGGAGCAAAGATTGACATATACTACACTATGTCATCGTAAGGAGAAGAGACAGAACGTGTAAGTAATGAAGGTAATGTGTGGTGTAGAGTGATGGACTGATCAAAGACTTATTCTCTCCAAGCTAAACATTCACATTCAACAAAGCTGGTGACCTCAAGGCAAGGCAAGTACCAGAGGACTGTCAACAGATTAGAGTCTTTCTCCTAGCATGAACAGTTCGTTGCTCATTTAGAGGGAAAGCCAACTCAACATGATTGGCAACAGTGGAGCAAAAAAAGAGTGGGAAGCTTTAAGAGATTTGGTGTACAGAATTGTATTTATTAATCTTGACCAGAACATTCACAAACATTGAGATTGGTTTGATGAAAATAATGGAGAAATTCAGAAGATGCAAAATGAAAAACAAGAACTCTATAGGATTTACCAGCAGAAAAATCCATCTGCTTCTAAAAAGGCATCATTTAACTCCATCAAAAATAGAGTGCAAGTGAAGCTCATAAAGATGTAAGATGCTTAGTTCAATAAGAAAGCAGATGGAGTTCATTTTTTTTTTTATCTGGTTGTTGTTGTATTTATCCTTTGTTGCTGAAGAAGACTATGCCATCAGAGAAATGATGACATGACTTGTACTTGACTTTTTTTCTGAGTGAAGATGGGCTGTGCAAGGTCATTAGCCTCACTTCTCCTCTGGATACATCTGGATCCAGTGACGAATAATTCAATAGGATGACTGGAGGTGACCCAGGATGCACTGAGAGACCTTGGCCCTTTTAGGCGAAGGCCTATTCAATACTCAGGGTGAGATAACACCTATTCAATGAACAGGTCCGTTTAAGTCAGGGAATGACTCCTTTAATGAGGCAAAGAAAAGTAATTAAATCAGGCTGGGAGGGAAATAACAACAGTTACAATTGATAATCACTCTTAAACCAGGAAGGTCCAGAAAATAACCCTCAAGTGGAGCTTGGGCAGGGATCTAGTGTGGTACAATCTGGTAGTAACAATCCAAAGTGCTTTTGTGATGTCCTGAAAGCTATTTATGGGTCAAAGACCTATGGTGCATTTCGCTTACTCATTGTTGATGGAGCCATGTTGATTGGTGATAAGGGTATGATGCTAGAGAGATGGGTTGAACACTTCCATAGTGCTCTTAATAGAATGTCATCAACTAATGCTGAAGGCATTGACTGTGTATCTCAGGTTGAAGTCAGTCCCTCTCTAGCCAAACTTCTAAGTGAAGAAGAGGTTTTGAAGGTCATTAGGTTTCTCTCATGTGGCAAAATGTTGCCTAAATGAGACAGGGGATCCATTGTTTATACAAAAGTTGATGGAAATCTGAGTTTTGTGTCAAGAGGATAATCCTCTAAGAGTTCAAGGATACCTCCATAGTCCATCTCTATAAAAGAAAATGAAATATGTTGTCCTCTGATAATCATAAGAGGTCTCTCTCTCTCTCACTTGTAGAAATATTTTTGCCAGAGTCCTCCTTAACAGGCTGATCTTCCACCTGGAAGATGCTCATCTGCCTAAGTGCCAGATGACTTCAGAAAGGGCCAAGGAAGGATCAAGATGATGTTTGCTTCCCGAGAACTCCAGAACAAATGTCAGGAGCAGAAATGAGGTCTCTGTGTTGATCCGACCAAGGCCTTTGATACTGTCACTTTTGAGGACTTGTGGAGATCACAAAATTGTAGCTGTCCAGAGAATCTCATCAATATTGTACATCAGTTTCATGATGCATGCTTGCCCAGGTTCTGGATAATGGATGAGGCTCTTATACTTTCTCAGTCACCAATAGGGTGAAGCAGGACTCTGTACTTACTCCCCTGCTTTTTAGCACGATGATTTCACAATACTGTGAAACATTTTCAATGAGGATGAAAATGACATCGAGGTTAGCTGCCACATTTATGGTAAATTATTTAACTTGAAATAGTTACAAGCCAAGACCAAAGTGGAGGGAAATATGGCATGTGGCTTTTTATTCGCAGATGATTGTGCACTCAATACAGCCTCTGAGGCTGAGATATAACAGAGTCAATTCTCTACCCCTGTCTTAATTTTGTCCTGACAATTAACACCAAGGAAACAGAAATTTTCCACCAGTCAGCACCATACCATTGGAAGCATTGATTACAGAAAATGGAGAAATATTGAAGCTGTATATAAGTACACTTACCTTGGCAGTGTACTTTCCAGGTATGTCCATGATGATAAACTTGAAATATGCATTGCCAGAGGTAGCTCAGTGTTTGGGAGTTTCCAAAGGAAAAGTGTGGGAGAAAAGCATTAGGGTGCGTACCAGACTGAAGGTCTACAGAGACATTGTGTTGACCTCACTGATGTATGCCTGTTAAACATGGCAGCCCCATGTCAGAAAACTGAATCATTTCCATTTCGATAGTTTTAGTTAGTTAGATTCTAAGATCACCTGGCAAGACAGCACACATGACACTGAGGTCCCTATCTAAACTGAACTGTCAAGCTTCAAACTTTACTGCAGAGAGTCCAACCCTAATGGACTGGCACGTTGTTTGAATGCCAAATGTACATTTGCTAAAATTTGCTATTTTATAGAGAACTTACACAACACAAGTGCTCACATAGTGGTCAGAAGAAGTGATAAGAAAATACTTACGGTCTCCTTAAAAAACTTTGGAATTGATTGTTTTACATGAGTGACATTGTCAAAGGTCGACTCAGCATGGCATGGCCACATCAAAAAAGGTGTGGTTCTTGATGAGTGAAGCAGAAATGCAGGGACTCAAATGATAGGTACATTGCACAAATTTAGAGACATCTTCACTCCAAATGTTCAAATGAACTCTTTGTGCTCCCTCTGTGGTTGAGGCTGGGGAAATCACTCGTTGACAATAGGACTCAGTGGCCTTTCTAAGTCAGAGTCTATGATTCTTTAAGGTTTTCACTCATCCAGTTACACAGTGGACTACAAGTCTTGACTCAACCACGTACTATTTGGCCTTGCATAGCTCATTTAACTTCTCTCAGGCTTCATGTAGATAGGTAAACAGATAGATAGATAGATAGATAGATAGATAGATAGAGATAGAGTTAGATATAGATAGATGGATATAGATATAGAGTTAGATAGAGATAAGGATAGATAGATATAGGTGTATAAATATAGATGGATAGATATATAACTATAGATATAGATAGTCATAGATATAGACAGGTATATATAAATATATGAATATAAATATAGAGTTATATATACACACATGTACATACATATGTATATTTATATGTGTGTGCATATATGCTTATGTGTGTATGTATGTATCTGTGTAGATATGTATCAGACTAGGTCATGACTCTATCCAGATAGATGTTCATAGAAGAGAAGAAAGCTCCAGGGGATATTGCCAAGGGAACTTGCCAAGTGGGCAGAGAGAGTATTTGGTAAATAAAAACATTGTCCTATTAAAACCAGTCTCTTTATTGGAATCTTCTGGTAATATGCATATTGAGCTGTAAAACTGGTTTCCTTTCATATTGAATAAGGAAGATGGGAAGGCTTTTATTATATGTATATGTATGGTAAACACTAGTTTTCATATTGAAAAGTGTATATGGAAAGATTTCCTGAAAGCCAAAGATTATGGAGACCAAATGAGTTTGGGGACCCCTGGCCTAGGTTACCTGTCATGACCTTCCATCTCCCTCAGACAGAGAAGATCCCATCTTTGGGGCCATTACCATTTCAAGGGGTCTACAAATCTATATATAAATCCCTAAAAACAGCCACCACACATTCTGTAGCCCAATAAATAGCATGCCTCACACATAGACTTTTAAAACATATGGAGATCAGTTTAGATTCAGTCTTCGATTTAATTCAATAAGCATCTATTAAATTCCTACGATGTGCCAAGCACCGTTAGATGCTGGGGATTCAGAGGTAAAGATGAAGACAGGTTTTGCCCTGATGACATTCTATTGGAAATAGGGAGCAGGAGGAGGAAATGATAAGTGCGTGAGAGTAGTCCCTAAGCAGATTTTTGTCATCATTCATGTTCTCACCCCATGGTCACTGTTAGCACAGCTACTGCTTCCTATGTGTTATCTGTGACAGCGTAAAGAAATCCTAATGTTGGAGAAACCATGGTTCAGCTCATTCAAGGCTGAACTCAGATGAAATTTGGTTCACGTGAGATCTGAATGCATTTTAGGAACTGCTTGGAAAGGGGCTCCTTGCAATTTCTGGCAAATTCTACTTAAATCATGACATTTCCAGATGAAGTGGAAGCTGGGTAGACTTTTCTCCCTTGAGTGTTGCTTTCTGGGAACTGGTTGGACTTCATGTCACCCTTCCCTGCATCCCCTAGAGATGTACTCTTCATTATTTGGTATGTCTACTAGCATGGCCACCATGACACTCACCTGAGGAAACAAGTGCTTTACAACTTCCTGTGCCAACAACCTCAAGACATGGCCCTGGTGCCTCCTGGGAGCCATTTACCCTTAATTAGGAAAATATGTAGGAAAAAGCCTTCAGGAGAGCAGCCCTTTGACCTGTCATGCCAGCTCCCTGTGCCTGGTGGCACTCTGCTTTCACACACAGGTGCCCTTCCCACTGAAGAAGGAGATACTTGGGCATCCACAGGGTTGAGAAGGGCTACAGTGAGCCGGGAAGCTTCCCTTCTGTAGCAGGTGTCTGGAGTCCAGAGGGCAAAAGCCCCCATGAGTCCTTGAAATGAATCCTCTGAATCTCTCCATGTCACAGTTCCTTGGGAATTCCATCTCTAACTTCAATGCCTTTGTCCTGACTGGCCCCCACGCCTGGACTGTTCTTCCTCAGTGCTACCTTGTGGAAACCCGAGATTCCTTCAAGACTTGCACCAAGAAACTCTGCCTATAAGAGAGATTTCCTGATTTCTTCAGTTGCTGGTCTTCCTTCATCCACTGCCCCTCTAAATTGCTTGGCTGTTATTCTATACTTATTTGGCAAAATAACATACATATTATAATATATATGCATGTGTTAACATATAAATATAAGACATGCAAACATTCTTATGCGTGTGCATCAAGGCAACTAGGTGGTTTATAGTGCTGAGTTTGGAGTCAAGAGGACCTTAGTTTGAATTCTGACTCAGTCACTTGATCGTTGTGAGAAACCTTAGACAAGTTACTCAGTCTCCCTTCACTTTAGTTTCCATTTCTGTAAATCAATTGATCTATCAACAAATACACAGTATCTAGTACATGCCAGGCAATATGCTAAGTGCTGGAACTTGGGATTTCAATTTCCCTTGCCATATAGGGTTGTTTTGAGGTTCAGAATCACTCCCCTTCTGGAACTTACACACTGGAAGTACCCTCAACCCCAGTGTCCTCTCCCTCTGATTGGATAGTTAATCATAAAACCTCAGGTTAAGGAAGATGCCTAACACAGTCACATACCCATTCCTCTCTCGGCTACACTCTGGACTTTCTCTGCTACTACCTTCAGGCCTCCCTTCCTCTGATAACTTCCAAGTTCTCTTGAATGGCCATTCTTACTCCATTAGAATATAAACTTCCTGAGAGTAGGGATAATTGAACTTTTTTCTCTGTATCTTCAATGGTCTAGCACTGGCAAGCTTGATGATGAGGAAGAATGCTTTCTGATCATTAGAACCACTCAGATGTGAAATGAGATGCTCTGGGAGGCAGTGGACTTCCTCTTATGAGAGAGCATTAAGGAGAGGCTTAGATGGACCCCATTGTGTGCCAGGCTCCGGGCTGAACTGGGGATACAGGAGGAAAATCAAGAACTTCTTTCCTCAAAGAGCTTGAGATTCTCAGGGGAGACAATGACATACATAGACATATGAATTAGATTCAAAATCACTGCAAGGTAACTGCAGAGAAGCAGTGGAAGGTGGGCATTGGAGTGGGGAGAGGTCAAAGCAGGGAAGGCCTAATGTTGGAGATGAGTTTTGAAGGAAAAGAGGATGAGAGAGTTGTAACCATCTAGGTTCAGATACCTTCTCCGACAAACCCTGGCTCTAAGATCCCGAGCTGATGACCTAAACTGCCAGCTGCCCACCAGGGATCTTTATAAGCATATTAGCACACACTCTTTCCTGAGGAAACAAGTCCTCTACTAGGAGCTGCCTTTAACATCTGTGAACTAGCAATTTGAGATCTGAAGAATGCTTTGCATATATTCTCTAGCATGGACCATACAGCAACCTTGGGAAAAAAATGTTATAGCTTGTCATCCCCATTTCCCAGATGAAGAAATTATGACTCATCCCATTATCACACAGCTAGTAAATGTCAGGGATTGGATTTGAACCCACATCTTCCTGCCTCCCAGTCTAACACTGAGATAAGGTCCATGGCAGCTCTCCAAAGTAGTGGGTTAAGATATCTGGGAAATATGTCTATGCTTTCACCCTGGGATAATCTAATACAGTTCTGTAGACAGGAGAGAAGGCTCTGATTTTTTGCAATCGCCTCCTGCTAGGGTTCTCATATTTCTTGTCTCCAAGAGATATTGCTTTCATTTTGGTCTGTACTAATTTTTAGAAGGTTCAATTCTTTGGCAAAGGCTACACTGTCTGTTTGTTCTAAGCTATTGATTCTCTTGTCATTCTTTCTGCCCTGACTGTCATTGGTTTGAATATGCTTTAAAATACACACACACACATACGCATACACACACACATATAATTTATTTATTTTCAGTTTACAAAATTCACTTCTACAAGATTTTCAATTCCAAATTTTCTTCCCATCTCTCCCCACAACCCACCCCAGAACAGTGTGCACTCTTATCCACTCATTCCCTAATCTGTCCTGCCTTCTATCAACCACCCCTTCTCCCTTCTATTTTCCTGTAGGGCAAGAAAGATTTCTATAACCCATTGTCTGTACATCTTATTTTCCCAGTTGCATGGAAAACAATTTTTAATATTTCTTTTTAAAGTTTTGAATTCCACATTCTTTCCCTTACTCCCTTCTCACCAACCCTTACTGAGAAAGCAAGCAATTCAATGCAGTCTATATATGTGTAGCCATACAAAATATTTCCATAGCTGTCATGTGGCTAGAGACTAATCAAATTTCCCTGTCCTGTCCTTTCTTTATTCCATTCTCTCTCTTGACCTGTCCCCCCACAATAGCATTTGCTTCTGATTATCCCTTCCCCCTATCTGCCATCCATTCTATTATGCTCCCTCTCCTATCCCCTTCCTCAGGATAAGATTTCTATACCCAATTGAGTGTATGCTATTTCTTCTTTAAGCCAAATTCGATGAGAGTAAGGCTCACATATTCCCTCGCACCTTCACTCTCTTCCCCTCCATTTTAAAAGCTCTTTCTTGCCTCTTCTATATGAGATGACTTGCTACATTCTCTTTATCTCTCTTCCAATACATTCCTCTCAACAGTTAATTTTATTTTTAGGTGTATATATATACATATATATACACATACATACATATATATACATATATGTGTATATATATATATATATATATATATATACATATATATACACACACACACACATTACTTTTAACTGCCCTAATACTGAGAAAGGTCTCATAAGTTACAACTATAATCTTTCCATGTAGGAATGTAAGAATTCACCTTTAATGACTCCCTTTGGCTTCTCTTTCCTTTTTTTACCTTTTCGTGTTTCTCTTGACCCTTGTATTGGAAAGTCGAATTTTCTATTCAACTCTGGTCTTTTTAACAAGAATTCTTGGAAGTTCTCTATTTTCTTGCAATTCCATTTTCCCCTGAAGTATTATATTCACTTTAGCTGGGTAGGTGATTTTTGGTTTTAATCCTACATCCTTTGGTCTCTGAAATATTACTTTCCAAGCCCTCTACTCCCTTAGTGAAGCTGCTGAATCTTGTGTTATCCTGATTGTATTTCCACAATATTTGCATTGTTTCTTTCTGACTGCTTATAATATTTTCTCCTTCACTGGGGAACTCTGGAGTTTGGCTACAATACTCCTAGAAGTTTTCCTTTTGAGGTCTCTTTCAGGAAGTGATCAGTGAATTCTTTCCACCCTTTATCCTCTTGTTCTAGAATATCAGGGCAATTGTCCTTGGAAATTTCTTGGAAGATGATGTCTATGCTATTTTTTAATCATGGTTTTCAGGTAGACCAATAATTAATCTGCTGGATCGATTTTCCAAGTCAGTTGTTTTTCTAATAAGATATTTCACATTGTCTTCTATGTTTTCATTATTTTGGTTTTGTTTTACAATTTCTTGATTTCTCATATAGTCATTAGCTTCCATTTGCTTCATTCTAATTTTGAAACAATTCTTTTCTTCAGTGAGCTTTTGGACCTCCTTTTCCATCTGGCCAATTCTGTTTTATAAGCATTCTTCTCCTCATTGCCTTTTTGGACTTCTTTTGTACTTGGGTTAGCCTATTTTCTTTAGCAATATTTTGGGTCTCCTTTAGTAAGCTGCTGACTCTTTTTTCATGATTTTCTTGCATTGCTCCTTTCTTTTCCCAGTTTTTGTTCTATTTCTCTTACTTGACTTTCAAAATCCTGTTGAGCTCTTCCATAGTCTGAGACTACTTCATATTTTTTGGAGGCTTTCAATGTAGGAGCCTTGACCTTGCTGTCTTCCTCAGGTTGCATGCTTTGATCTTCCTCCTGTTGTATGCTTTGATCATTCTCATCTGAAAGGTTGGAATAAAATACCTTTTCACCAAGAAAGTACCTTCTATAGTCTTATTTTTCCCCTTTTTGGACATTTCCCCAGTCAATGACTTGACTTTTGAATTCTTTATTAAGTAGAGGGTGTATTACCCCAAGTTTCAGAGGTTTTGTGTAGATAATTTCAGAGATATCTTTAAGGACCTGTAAGTTCCCAGTTCCTCCAAAATGGTATAATCAAGGGAAAGGTGTTTACTCCTCTCTTGGCCTGTGCTCTGGTTTATGAACAACCAGAAGCACTTTTATTCTGCCCTGAAACTGGGAGTAAGATTTCCTCTCCACAGCCACTGCCAGTTCCACCACACCAGCACTCCTCTTCATCCCAGGACTTCCACTTAGGACTAAGACCCAGATCAGTTACTCAATTCCCCCACCATATATAGGCTGAGCTGCAGAAGCAACAGCCACTGCAGTAGTGACTGCTGCTGCCCTGGGGCTGGGCTGGGTCTGGAGCCAGACCAATCTTCCCTCTCACCCAGTTGAGAGACCTTTCTCACTGACCTTTGAAGCTGTGTTTGACATTTGTCAGTTGAGAATTCTGGAAGCTACGGAAGCTGCCTGTGATACAGTGCATAAAGCCTGCTCTTGTCCAACTGTTCTGGCATGGCCCTCACTGTTGTACTCCACTCCGAGCCCAGTGTGATAGACCCTTCCTGTCAGTCTTCCAGACTCTTTTGGGCTCTAAATCTATTTCACTGTCATTTTGTGACTTCTGCTGTTCTAGAATTTGTTTGGAGTCCTTTTTAACAGGTATTTTGAGGAATTTGGTGGGGCGGGGGGGGGATGGCATTCAAGTAGGTCCTTGCTTCTACTCCGCTGTCTTGGCTTTGCCTCTACTTTAATATCCTACTTTCTGTGTCCGGGACCATTGGAGGGTAAACTCTACTTCCTTTCCTCTTACCCACTTATTAATTCTCCACAGTCTAGTCATCATCACCTGCATGCTTCTGATTCTTTCCATCCATCACTAACTTCTCTGCTGGAGTCACTCCAAATTGCATCTTCAATAGGCTATTGAACATCCAAAACTAGATGACTTACAGCCATCTTGAATTCAAAATGACCTCATTATCTTTGTTTGCCTCTCAAAATCCTCCACTCTTCCTACTATGCCTATTAATGCTGAAAGTACACTCTCCTTCTAGTACCTCAATCTCAAAGCTGAAGTCTTATCCTTACCTCCTCATTCTCATCTTCCAAATCCATTCCATTGATTTTGCCTGCATAACATCACTTATATATAACCTTCTTCTCCTCTAACACTGCCCTACCACTGGAGCAGGCCCTCATCACCTCCTGCCAGGACTATGGCCAAGGTAGCCTTTTGTCTGGTGTCACTGCCACAAGTCTCTTCCCACTATAGTCCTTCCTCCACCCAGCTCTCAAAGAAATCTTTCTAAAGCACAAGTATAACCATGTCACCTCCTTACCCACTGAACTCCATTAGCTCCCTATCACCTGTAGGATCAAATATAAATTCCTCTTTGGGGCATTCAAAGCTTCACAACCTTCACAACCCCAGTTCTTTCCCTATCTTTTCACTCTTCTTACACCTAATTCATTCCTGTATCCTCTGCAATCAGGGATGATGGCCTCCTTGACATTCTTCTAGCAAAATGTCCCATTTCCCAACTCTAGGCATCTTCCCTGATTGTGCCCATACAGGGGAACTGTCTCTTTCCTTGTCTCTACTTCTGGCTCCCTTCAAATGCCTAGTAAAAGCTTACCTACTACTAGATGTCTTCCCCAGTGTTCCTGAATCTCAGGGTATCCTCTCTGGTGATCATCTCCAATTTAATCTCTTTATATCTTGTTTGAACATAGCTGTTTGAAGTTTCTCTTATTAGACTATGAGAACCAAGCAAGCAGGAAATCTTTTTAATCTTTCTTTGTACAGATGGATACCTTGGCAGAGAGCCTGGCATGTAGTAGGCACTTAATAAATGTTTATTGACTGGCTGACTCCTTGTTCTTTGGGTATACAGGTCTCTTGGAGTTTCTGTGAGTCCATAGAATTGTTTCACTTTCTGTTAAGTTTCCATTTTATCCTCTCTCCAGCCTTAGTTTCTATATTGCAGCTCTGTGCTTAGGTCAGGCTCAGCTCCCTCCTATATATTTGGTTTGGGATGCAGCAGCTAGGGCTAAGCTTATCTTGCTGTAAGAATTCCTGGAGTTGCATTCAGTCTCCAGGTGTCTCACCATTGACTCCTCTGCCTCTTTCTCCTTCTACAATTCAGGACGGAGAGTAGCGTTTATTCCTCTTATGAGCCTGACATGTCTCAACACCATCTGAATAGATTGTGCTGCTCATGGGCTTCTTTGAAGACCTAATGGCTTGGCTTCTCAAGTGTTGCCATGATCCTTTCTGCTGACATGGCTCAGCACATTGGTTTGACCTGGTTCCTGCTATGCCTCAGCTAGGACCACATGAATGGTCATCAGCCACATCTCTGCTGACTCTGATCGGCCCCTGTCTCTCCTGACTCTTCCTGCTCTGGGGTCCTATGTTTCCAGTTCCATGCATGCTTCACAGCTCCACAGGTCTGCTTACAGGATGCTATGTGTATAGGTGTGGGTCTCTATGACTATTTCTTTGCCTGTTCTTTGTTCCAAAAGCAAAGGTTGCTGGGCATTTCCAGCTTATTACTTCAGTAAGCCAGAGACACATTACCAACATAGCTTAAACCCTCTCAATAACTAAGGCAATATTGTCTGAGAGTTAACATGGCTGGGATATTTTTTCCTGTTTTAGCCCATTTAGACAAAAGCCTCTGTGGATATGGTTACTGTAGGCTAAGTGTAGGTAAAATTACATGCAGTCCCTGGTTGGACCCAAACTCTCAGCTGCTATGACATCCAGGAAAGTGAATGTGATTTTGACTTCATTCACAAAGGGCTAATGTCCTCCTGTTAGAAGGCAGTTGACCTGCTTCTTTGGGCTCTGGGCAGACTACCTAGGGGCTGGAGTAGTGGATTTACTTCTAAGTAGAACCTTTTAGGAAAGACTTTGAAAAGATAGAAGGCATTCAAAGCAAGTTGCTGAGGATCCTGAAGGGTCTTAATAAATGTTTATTGATTGCTGGATGGATGGAACTAAGGATTCTTAGTAAAGAGAAGGCTCAGGGTGGGGTGAACATGGTAGTGATCTCCAGGTATTTGATGGGCAATTCTGTGGAGGAGGGATTAGATTTCATTATCATCACTAAGCAGCTATTAAACACTATGTGTCCAGCACAGTGCTGATAGCTGGGGATACAAAGAATAACAAAAACGAGGTCCCTGATCTCAGGGATTTCCATTTTAATAGGGGAAGTTGACATGCAACCACCTATGTTCATGCAAGGTGTGTACAGTGCAGATGAGAGATAATTTTAGAGAGAAAGCGCTAATGTTGGGGAGGATGAAGAAAGGGGAGACCTTCCTTCAGAAGGTGGGCTTTGACCTGAGTCTTGAAGGAAGTCAGGGACTCTAAGAGTTGGAAGGTTGGAGGAAGAGAACATTGTTTGTTTTCAGTAGGTAAAATCTGGAGCAAAAGGTTGGTATTGCCAAGCGATGGCTCTCAGATGGATGTCATCCTAACAGAGGGAGCTGTCCAAATGCATGTGCCAAGCTTGCATAGTAGAAAGCTCACAAAGGATGGCTGACAACTTGATGGATGAGCTTTGTTGCTAATTCTTGGTCAGGAGTGGGCTGCACTGAATGGCCAGCTCTGACCTCCTTGGGACCATCAGTCATGGGATTAAGGCTCTTTATGAGAGAATCACTCCTGGATGGGAGACTGGGGGAAGAGCTCAGTGAAAGGAAGTCCTTCCTTGTCTCCCATTATTATATTTCCACTGGCTCTTGTTCGACCCTCATTTTGTGGGATGGGAAATAGAGGCCCAGTGAGAGGAAATACCCTACTCTTTGCTACCTGCTGGATAAGAGACTGCACCAGATTTAATGACAGAACTTCTTTCTCACAGCACCAGGGTTTGACCACTAGGTGGCATTACCTCTTCCTACCTTAACATGGTAGTTTTGTACATAGTTAGGGCTCCAGGGAAGAATCATACTGGTGTATCAATGACTCTGAGTTCTTGGAGGTTATACCTGTGGGAGGCAATAGATACCCTATGTGATCCTGACCCAACCCTGTGAGGCAGGTGGTATTATCTCTATGTTATAGATGAGGAAACTGAGACTTAGATTAAGTGATGGGTCCATGGTGACATGGCTAATAAATCTCTGCAGTTGGATTTGAACTGGGGTCTTCTTGGCTGCATCCAGAGTTGGCTATACTATGTTAGGCTGTGTGTGATAGTAATATGTATGTGTTGTAAGGAGAGTCAGCATAGTGAAACACAAAACATGCTGGACTCAGAGATGGGACAATCTGGCTTCAGATCCCTCTTCCAGATTTGCCAGCTCTGGGACCCTGGGCAAGCCACTGCCCCCTCTGAGACTGTTTCCTTCCACATCAATAAATGGGTCAGAATAAGACCTGCAGTGCCGATCTCACCAGCTGGAGGGCAGTTTCTGTTTTTCCTTTTTTTGGGGGTGACGAGAGTTAAAACAAAGAGATGGCTACAAAGAACTTTGTAACTCTAAAACCCCTACAGAAAGCATGAAGGTGTTTGCTATTGTTGTGTTCATCTTGACATACCTACTTGCCCAAAGCATCTGTACCCAGAACCAGCCTCCAACTTCTGGGGGATCAGGCCCCAAGTCTTTGACTTGGAATGGCCTTAACGGTTCCAGTCTATTAGAGCTTAGCTCTCGTCAGTCTCTGAAACAACAGCTGGAGCATCCAGATGTGTCTCTTCTTCATCCCAGATGCAGATTGGGGGCTTCCAATGCTGTTGGGATGAATCCTGCAGAGAAACAACAGATTCTTACCAGAGGCAGTTGATGAGGTAGGTTGGGTTTCCTGACCAACTGTGGCAATGAGGATGGACTGTGGGCAGCATCTTCACCCCCTCCAGAAAGCCTGACCCACATATTGAGACTAGTTTGGAATCAGATCCTGAGAAGCTACCAAATGCCTCGGCCTCTTCTAACTTTCATTCCTGACCTTTATTGGGAGGGAGGGCATCCTGCCCTCTCCCCTCCTCTTGCTTCTTTTCACAGTGGCTTACGCTGGCCTCACCCTTCCCAGTGGACCTCAGTGTTTTCCAATCCCCTTCTCTTACTTAACCCTGCTCTGAGAGCAGTGGGACGGGCTGGCCTGCAGCAATCAGCCTTAAGTAGGTCATGGTACAGTGTCAGGCATCTGAGCTGGGTGCAGCCCAAATGGCAGATGTAGGATGATAAATGACAAGCTGTTGGACACAAACAGGGAGGGGGTCTATAGAGGAGGGAGCAAAGAGAAAAACAGAGTCGAGAGGGAATGAGGGGAGTAGCCAGGGTGCCAAAGACCCCTGCCGTCCTTCTCTTGGCTAACTGTCCCTGGTAGCCTCCAATGGACACTGTCCAACCAGTGGGTGAACTGGTGGCACGGACTGCCCCCTGCTGGCAGAGGAGTGTGCCGCTGGACCCAGGAACACTGCGTGCGGGCACCGCCTAACCCAGGACTTGGCCCCTCTACTGCAAAGCTGTTTTGGTCTTCAAGTATGTGGAATTTTTATAAGAAGAAGAAAAAGAAAACGCGATAAAACAACAAATTCCAAACTCAGCCCCCATTTTTTTAATGTATTTTTTTTTAAAGAAGGCAAATGAAACAGCAAGTATGTGGAAAACAAGGTTTTTTTTTTCTGTGAATGTTTTCCAGGGCTCTTTCTTGAAGCCAATATTAGGAGTACGATTGGAACCAAACATTTAAAGGGGCCGAAGGCAGGACCTGACTCTGCAGCACATTTCTAGAGATGACTGGAGATGTCATCGACTCCCTAGAATCCCCTTCCATTCCTTCCTCCTGCCCCTCACCACCTTCCAAAGTCCTACTGCCTCCTGCATCCATCCCCTCCTCTCCACCATCTTAGCTGCAGTCATTTTACTCTTGTCTGAATGACTGACACACCTTCCATCCCAGCCTCTCAGCCTCTAGCCTCTCTTCCCCCTGATCTAGTCTGGGCTCTGCACCCTTTTGAGTGCTCAAAAATCTTCGGTGGCTCCCTATTGTCTTCTTAAATACAGATGTGGCTACAATCTGAACTTTCTGAAGATTATCTCACCCAATACACTTTTGTATTCTCTACATTCCAGCCAAATGGGATGATTTGCAATCTCTGGATGTAACCCTTACTTTTTATATCACAAAATGTTCTTGTCCCGATATCCATCCACCCCCCCCCCCCCAATATGGAAATTCTCTTCATCTTCTAACATTCAGTTCATGTGACACCTACTCTTGGAAGCTTTTCTGATTCCCCCAGCTAGAAATGACCTTTTTTCTCCACTGAACTGTATTTAATTATACCTTCAACTCGCTCATGGATTTATAGTCTGTTAAACACAAATAAACAACCTATTATTATCTCCACGTTAATTTCTGCATTAATTTCCCAGTCTCAGAGACCAAGGACCCCTTTTCATTCATCTCTCAATTCACCGCCTCCACCCCACCTGCCAGGACAGCACCTTGTCCAGAGTATGTTATCCAGAAATGTTAGCTGAATGTGGACTCACACAATCAGGAGACATGTATAAAGTGCCTGATATGCGTCTGCCATCACCTTGCTGGGGTCTGGGGATAGGAAGAGAATGAGACAGTGTTCATTTGGTAGAAGGCCACCTCTCTCACCTGGATTAGGCAGTAAGGTTAGATCAAGAACATCTGGGATCAAATTCTGCCTCAAGACACTTAGCTGTGTGACCTTAAGTCATTTAACTTCTCTGACCTTTATATTTCTCACCTTAAAAAAAGGGTGAGGGAGGTCAGACTTGATCATCAACAGGATCTCTTCGAATTATAGGCCAAAGGTCTCACAATGATGATGAAGAAGAAGATGATGATGATGACAAGCTTCATAGAAAGCAGACATTTCCCAGAAGGGAAATGTCACAATCCTACTTAGTGACTTTTCCTTTCATGCAGCTAGAAAGATCACTGAATCCTGGAGTTTTCAAATGTTTCCCCGAGCAGAAGGTTTAGAGATGATTTAAGCTAACCTTTCCAGAGCATCTCAGTAACTCAGCTAAGGTCATGCAGCAGTAGAACCAGGACTAGAATCCAGGCCTCCAGCTCCCAGAACCTGATCTAGAGTAACCTCAATGTGGAGGCCATCAATAAATGTTGTCCCTGGCAAACTGTGACATGAAGACGTTCTGTTCATCCCCTGTTGACTCTCCAAATATTTTGGAAAATAGGGGAGAAGAGAATGTTGGGGCACTTGCCAGTCAGCACATCCTTAAGCCTGACTGGAGAGGTGACAGTGCCTATAAAGAGATGAAATCAAGCAAAGAAAGCAAGGGGGAGGATGAGAAGGAGGCAGAGAAGTAAGCCTTGGGAATGAAGGATGGATAGGATCCTCAGGAAAGTGCAGGGACTCTTCCATGCATGCCTTCTACTCCCTTTGGGAGTTAGGAGAGCAAGGGCAAAAATGAAGGAAGCTCCCAGGACCTAGGCAATTAAAACAAAAACAAAAAATAATGACAACCGCAACATTCCTGCAGATCAGTCAGTGCCTATTTCACCTTTCTTCCATCCCACAGCCAGTCTTGACTTGGCTCCATCAAAAGGTTTGGGGCCCTGACTGTCTCCAGAAACTGCCTTGTGGATACTGATTGTGTGCCATCCACCTTCTCAGCTTAGAAGGTGGGTCTGTGTATCTGGCATTCGATGACTCCACTCTTTCAAGGCAGAAGAGGTCATGGTGACATGCCTGTCTGCCTGAGGCTGTGGTTGAAGTGTCCTTAAAACCAACCACTGAGCTGATGCCCCGTGACAGCTTCTCAGTCAGAGGTACAACTTTCCAAGGCAGTTAAAAAAGGCTATAACCAAAAAAGACAAAACTGGGTGGCCCTACCCTCTTGAATTCTGGGAATGTGGAGCTGCTTCTCCTTCTGTGTTTGAGATCAGTCCTGACTCCAGTGGTGCCAGCAATTGATGATGCCTGCCTAGCTTCACCTGCACATTAAGTTAACAGAGCATCTATATAGGTGAAAATGAATTTGATATGCCTAGGTGTCAAAGGAAGCCAGAAAAATCATAGTGAAGACTCGGACTTTAGAGCTAAAAGGATTCTTAGAGATTGTCAGGCCTCATAATCTCCAATCATAAAAGAGGAAATTGAGACTCAAAGAGTAGCATAGTATGGTGAACTGAAGTGTGGTGTAGAGGGAAATGTTACATTTGGAGTCAGATCATGTGGATTCAAATTTGGGTTCTGCAAAGTACTAGCTATATGATGTTGGTCAAGTCATTTCCAGTTTCTGGACTGTGGTTTTCTCATTTATAAAATGATGGGGTTTGATTACATAGCTTCTAAGATAACTGCCAGTTGCAAATCTAGATTACCATGATTATAATTGATCAACAAACATTTATTAATTCTCCATTATGTGTCAGACACTGTGCTAGGCATTGGGGATCCAAAGACAAAACATGAAACAATTCCTAACCTCAAAGAGCTCATGGTCTTCTGGGGAAGAAGGCTTTTGTGTCTCCAGGCTACATTGGAGCCTTCCTCTGCCTTTATTCTATGAGTGCCACCTTTGTCCTTCCCTCTTGTCTTTTGCAGCTTCCATGTTGTCTTCCCAAATTGTGGGCAGGGACTGCCTTGTTTTTTTCTGTATTTATATTCCTAGCCCTTAGCACAGTATCTGGCATACAGTGAGAGATTAATAAATGTTCATTGACTCGAAGACAGCATGGACATCTAGGAGGCACAGAAAGTAGAGGGCTGGGAGTCAGGAAGATGCAATAAGCACTTTCTAGATCCTGGGATTTGTAGCAGATTGTGGGGATACAAAGACCAGCCCAGTTTCTGTTGGTCTGTGATGGATCCACATTGAAATATCCAATAACACCCAAACCTGCAGTCAGTCAACAAACCATTGATTAAGCACCTATTTTGTGTCAGGCTCCATGCTTACCCTGGGGAAAAAAAGAAAGGAAAAAGCACAGCCTCAAAGTCAAAGCGAGGAGACAGAATTCAAATAATTCTTTACAAACAAGATCCATACAAAAGAAAAGTGTGGCCATCACTTTTGGGTGATGCATTAGCTTCAAGAAGCCATTTGTAGAAGGTGGGATTTTGGCTGTGACTTGAAGAAAACCAGGAGGTATAAACAGTGAGGGAGAACATTCAAGGCATGAAGGAGAGCCAGTGGAAAGACATAGAGATGGAAGGCAGAACATATATGGAAGGAAGAGCAAGGAGGTCATTGTCTCTGTAATGTAGAGTAGGTAGAGGGGAGTCCAATGTAACAGTGTTGAGAAAGTAGGAAAAAGTCATACTTAAAGAGATTTAAAAGCCAAAAGATCATATTTGAACCTAGAGGTAAGAGGGAGTCACTGTAGCTTATAGAGTCAAGGAGTGATGGTCAAACCTGTGTTTTTAGAATGGCAGGTGAATGGGCATAAATACTTGTTCCACTGAAACCAAACTTCCCTTCAACCTAAATCTTTTCATGTCCCGCTCCTTCTGATGACACAGCCTCCTTGATCACCCCTTCCAGGACTGGCTGCACTTTCATCACTCTCCTCAGTCCACTCGTCAAGGCTGTGGGTTGAAATACTCCTTGCTCCCCATTGCCACTTCCAGTTTCTTCCCCTAGCTCCAACACTCAGTAACCACTCTTCCTTTCAGATTCATGATGTTCCTATTTAGCAGTAAAAATCCTGCTGTTAATAGCTATTGCCTATAGATCCCTTGGTCACTCCCTTCCTTTCTCAGTTAGTTCTACATATTGCTCACACTTGTACTCTCCCACTCAACACCTGCCTTGTTAAGAAAGGACTTCAATATGTATATTGACTCTTCCTCACACACCGTGATTCTCCTCACCCCTTAGTCTCATAACTTAAATTTCATCTTCAACTCCTCAGTCTCCCTCTTCCTCTGTATTCAATGTTTCTACAGCTTATCGATTTTACCTTTGCCACATCATCCATACATGCCCCTTCTCTCCTCTGCCGCTGCTCATAACCTGGTCCTCTTCACTACAAACATGGGCCGTTGTCTTATCTTGCTCATGGGTCTGCCTGCTTCCAGTCTCTCTTTACTCCAGTTCATTGCATCCATCTGGCCACCAAAGTGGTTTTCCTAGAGTAGGTCCAAGCATACTTAGATGACCTAAACCAGGTTGAAGATAACCATCAGGCTTCCAACCTTTTGAGAAGTTAGTAAGAGGTCTACCCAAAGCATTAGAAGACTTTCTGGAGCAGAGTGGGTGCATGAGAACAATTTGTTCCAAAGACCATGAAGGTGGCTAAAGAAGGCAATTTGGACTGCAGTCCAAACCATCACCAGTCATCTGGACATTTGTTTTGCCACTAGACTTCAAGAACTCTGAAAGAGAGAGTGAGGCTAATGAATCTCTGTTTCAAGTCTCTCCCCAAATACACCCATCTCCCAGTGACTCAATCAATAAATATTTATTAATACTGAGCATGTGTCAGGCAGGTCAGGCTTGTGAAACTGCCTCACTGAAATCCAACTCATGCATGAGTGAAGATGTTACTCCATGATGTCATTGATCCTTTTTTTAAAAGGATGAACAACGACAGGTTCAACCACATCACCTCCTTCTCAATAAGTTAGTGTTGCTCCCTACTACCTCCACGATAAAATACAAAATGATCTGATTGGCATTCAAAGTCCTTCGTTAGTCTCAGCCTGCCTTCCCAGCCTTCTCAAATATTGTGCCCCCTTATACTCATCCATCCCATGCCACTTACCTCCTAGATGCTTCATGAAGAAGACACTTCATCTTTTTACTCTCTTGTTTTCTCAAGCTGTCACCCATGTTCTCCTAAATGTTGTCCCTCCTCAACTCTGTGTACTTACTTCCCTGACTCGCTTTAAGTCACAACTAAAATAACATCTTTTAGAAATATTTACACCCCCCTTAATTGTTGTGACATCAATCTATTAATTATTTACTACTTCTGTGTGTAGATTTTTTGTATATCATAGTTTGTATGTTGTTTTCCCCATTAGATTTTAAGTTCCTTCAAGACAAGGAATGTCTTTTGCCTGTTTGGTGTGTGTGTGTGTGTGTGTATTCCCAATGCTTAGCATACAGCCTGACCTGCCTGACACATAGTTAGTACTTAATAAATATTTACTGACTGATTCACTGGAAGATGGATGTATTTGGGGAGAGACTTGAAAGGTCCATGAGCATGACAATTACAATAACAAAGATGTGAGGAGATAAGGGCCTGTCCCAGGATGGTGACTGAGTCAGAGGAGAAAGTGGTAGTGGGATATACGGGTGGTGGGGTTTATGGGTATACGAGTGATATTCAAAGGCTGGTAATCTCCAGAAATGAGAACATTTTGGATACAGGAAGTGAGAGAAAGTAGAGAATTAAGGATGACATCTAAGGTAAAATATGAGTTATTGGCAGGATAGTGGTGCCTCTGGAAGTGATAGGGAAGTTAGGAGGAGGGGAATGGTTGGACAAAAGGCCACTGAATTCACTTTATGGCAGGTGAGCTTAAGATGTGTATGGTGCACACAGTTTGAGATGTCCAATAGACATTTGGAGGTTAGGAGAGACATTAGGGCCAAATAAGTAACTCTGAGAGACATCATCACAGAGGTTACAACCAAATCTATGGGATTTATTGAAATCACCAAAGAAGATAGTCTAGAGGAGGAAGAAAAGGAGGCCAAAGACTGACTTTGGGGAGAAAGCTTTGGTTAAATGGCACGATCTGGATGAAAAGCCATCAAAGGAGGCTGAGAACGAGTTATCAGAGACAGAAGAGGGGAATTAGGAGAGAGGAATGTCACTAAATCCTAGGGAGAAGTAATTATCAAGGATAGAAGGGTGATTTACAGTGTCAAAGTCTACAGAGACTTCAAGAAGTATTAGGATTGAGTAAAGGTCACTATATGTGGCAACTGAAACGTGATTGGCAACAGTGGTGAGGACATTTTCCATTGCACAATGAAGTTAGATGCCAGACTACACAAAGTAAAGAAAAAAGGGAACGGAAAAGGGGTGGAAGTGCTTTTTGGATATGGCCTTCCGAAGAAGTTCATCCACACAAAGAGGAGTCATATGGGATGAAAACTATAAGGAATGGTTAGGTCAAGTGAAAGGCTTTATTATTTTTTTTATATGCATGCTTCATGGGCAGCAGGGAAGCAGCCAGTAGACATTGAAGACTGAGTTAGAGCATATATATGACAGAATAGAGAGAAGGAGGTGTATTCTAAGTATGGGAGAAAACCATGGAGATCAGAGATGGAGTGTCATATGTGAGGAACAGCGTATTGCTCAGTATGGCTAGACTGCAGTGATTTAAGGGAAGTAGCATATAAGAAAACTGGAAAGGTAAGAAGGGGCTTTGTGTAGAGCTCTAAGTGTCTGAAAAAAGTTTATATTTGATCTTCAAGATAATAGGAGCCATGGATGTTTATTGATCTCTCTCTCTCTCTCTCTCTCTCTCTCTCTCTCTCTCTCTCTCTCTCTCTGTGTGTGTGTAGGGGGAGGGCAGTGATGTGCATTAGGAAAATTACATTGGCGGCTATGTGGAGAGCAGATTGGCGAAGGCAAAGAATGGATGCAGGGACACAAGGTTAGAGACTATGGCAATAGTCCAAGGACTTTACTGAATTCCTCCTTTTTTAGCCTCAGTTTTCCTTGTCTGTAGAATGAGAAAACTGGATTATGTGACATCAGTGGTCTTTTCTGCCTCTAAATTCATTATCTAATGTAATGGGAGGTCACTTAAGCAGATGAGAAAAGAAGCCTCCACCCTCCCAGTCCCATGACCACAGAGCCTCCTTTATCTCAGTGGGGCATGATGTGAAGGATGATTCTGAGTTGAACTGAGAAGACTGACCCACAGTAGGAGGGTGAAGTCTTCCTTTTATGGGAAGAGAATCAATTCTTGCAAGACACCTGCGTATTATCTAATACTCTGGAGTCATTTCCTAGTGTAACTTATCAAGTAGCACCCCTGCTGCTCTGAAAAAGATGTAATTTACCTGACATCAGCAGAAATGTAGGCAGAACACAGTTTCTTTAACCTTGCCCCTCATCCACTAGGGCTGTTATTAATTAAGTCTCACAAGCTTTTCTTTTTCCTTTTAAATTCAGAGAAACACCCTGAGAATCACAACCTCTATAAAAAAGATGTTGCCACACTAACGTCCCTGAACAATTTCCAGACTGAAAGCTGGCTTGTTTCTCAGAATTAACACAGTTTAATTATCTCTAGGGGGACATCAGATAGAAAGACTGATAGCAAAGACTTCTGTTTCTGGGTGCACATGCCATAGTTTGAGTGTATAGGCTTCAATATCTAGCCAAAATGAGGTTGTGACGGACTGATAGGGGCTGAAGGTCATGGGAGTAAGGGAACTCAATTATCCCTCTCTGAAATACTGGAAAGCAAGGTATAGGGCTGCTGGTTGGGATATTTTCCAAGAGTTCATGATTCACTGGCCCAGCCATGACTGGGTCTGAGCTTACTCCCAATGAAGAGTCGAAGAAGCCAGAAATCTTTCAGAAGGAGAACGTGAGATACAGTGAACACTGAGCAATCATTTCTCATAGGGCAGAAACTCTAAATCCTGGGGATACAAATCCCAGAAGATAAGATAGGAGCTATCATTCTAATGGGAGAAGACAAAATGTAAAAGAATGCTAGGTATCACTAGGTATCCCAGGTCATAAGGCAGTCAGTGTGGGGATGGAAGAGACTGGGGAGTGATCTGGGAGATGACTTAGTAGGCACCTGGGATTTCTGATCATATGAAAGGTAGTTATTGGTAAGGATACAGAAATTATACTGTCATCTTTCGGGCTGAGTCATCTTCAGGGGCACAGGGCCACCAGTTTGTAAGTCAGGTCTCCAGGACCTATAGGAGAAGATTTCAATTTAAGGAAAAGCAAAAAGATGACCAGCATATCCCAGAGATATGTAAAGAAAAGGAGTTTTTAGGCTTTGAGGATTCGTAGGTTTCTTTCAAGGAAGTCTTGGATCATGGACTTTTCCTCTAAAGTTTTGTCAAATGGGAAATTCTCCAGAGAGATGAACAAAGATCTTTAAGTCCTTAGACATTTGCTGATTTCTTGTCTGTCCCCATTGTCTGCCTTTGACCACTCCTCACTGGTCAAGAAATGTGGAAATATATGGGTTTTCTCATTAACCTAAAGAGGAGAGACAAAAAGCAGTCAGAACCATAAATGCATTGATTGAGTCAGTGGGGCTGAAACTAAGGTCTAGAGCCCTGCCCCAGGGAACACACCAGCTTAGTGCTTCCTAGGAGTACACTGGATGCTTTGGGTTATTCTAATAAAACATCACGATACAGTGGCAAGAGCAATGAATGTGGACCCAAGGTGCCTCAGTTGAAATTCCTCCGCTGTTCTGTAATAGCTATGTGACCTTGATCAAGAAATCCCTTCCCATGTCTGGACCTCAGTTTCCTCATCTGCAGAATGAGATGATTGAACTAAAAGACCTTTCCATCACAAACATGGTCTTATGTGTGCAATTTTCTGATAACACAAGATGGAGTCATTCTAGGTGTGGTTGGAAGGGTACTTGGAAGGTCATGACAAAGAATAAGAATGAAAGTAGGAGAACTTAACACTCTCCAACCTAAACTGACAGTAAGAGGGGCAATTGTTCGCCCTAGAAACTTGCAGATAAATTTGAAGACATATCTTATACTCAATAATACCTGTAGCACTGACATCAAGTGGTTACTGTGGGCCAAGTATGAAGGTTTCTGCTAATGTACGTGTCCTACTGTAGGTAGGACAGTTTATGTAGGTAGAGTACACATGGACTCTTACGTGTATATATGATCCCAGAAATGAAAATGAAGAGTCAGGTTCCCATCAGTGGAAGGGTTGATGGACTGCTTGGGATTCTTTTGAAGAGATTCCACCATAAGTTGGGTTGCTGGACCATATGGCCTCCAAGCTCCATTCTGACTCTAGGATTCTGGCTCTAAGGTCTTCATTAATTTTTTTTGAGAGGATAAGGATGGAAAATAGATTTGGGGGAAATTTGAATGGATGTGGAGTCAGTTTGTGAATAAAAAAATGTCATGTATAATCATGGGATATACCAAGAAGTATTACTATTTGAATCACTGACTTGTCTTAGCTAAAATTGAGAAATTCCTTTCTCTCTTTCCTCTCTTGTTCAGCATCTTCTCCCCATCTAACCCCACAGGACACCCAATATGCTCACGCTACCCACTAGTTTTCCAGAGTTTCACTCAAGAGCATACCACCTGAGCCTGGCCTCCTCACAGGTTGTGTTCATCCTTTTTCGAAGAGGACCATGACATCAGAGAAATAATGGCATAACTTACACTTCACTTTGTTTTGAGGGAGAGAGGGCTGTGCTAGGTCACTAGCCTCACTTTCTCCTCCTGAACCCTCTGGATCCAGTGATCAGATTTTCATCAGGATGGCTGGAGATGGCCCAGGATGCAGTGAGAGACCTTGTCCTGCCTTTTCAAGTAATCACTTAAAGTAAGGTAATGCCCATTCAGTGAACAGGCCACCTGGCAATCTAGGGGGCACCAACAGGTTGATCTTCCTTTGCTTCCTCTTACTCATCCTGAGTCTTTTTCCTTCAGGCCCCTTCTAAGAAGCACAGAATAAGATAGTAAACTAATTTGAAGATAGATGTTAATGGTTGAAAATGACTTCTCTAAATCATAACCAAGGGAACAACATGGGACTTTTTGACACTGTGTCAATTTAGCACAGTGCCTGGTATATAGAAGGAGCTTAATAAATGTTTATTCATTGATTGACTGGCAGGACTAGTATGGTTAGGGTGAGGGTCTTAGGCACAAGGGCTTGCCATTACCCCTCCAAGTATATAATTTAAGCACCTGTCTTTTCTATTTATGGACAAAAGCTAAAGGTAAATATTCTTTTTTTGAAGTTTGGGCTCTTCGGTCATAAGATTCAAAGAGACATAGATAAACCCCCACAAAAATCAATCTGACTATGAAGTTTACTGCCGATATACATATGGGACAGTAGACATGCTCACAAGAGAAGGCTAGGAGACATGTTGGCCTGTCTCCCTTATGTCTCTGGTCCCTAATTTCTTCTGATTTAGGTACATGAAACAGTAGTTGTTAAATATAATTGAGGTCACCTGATCTCCCTGTTCTGGGTGGCCTTCAGGTGCTGGGTACTACATAAGTTTACATTTCTATGGACAAGGGAGCTCAATCCCTTTACAAATGCATCATAAGAGGGTAAGAGAACTCCCAAATACCTTCGACAGCCCCACTCTTGAGCAGGTAAAATAAGACATCTTCCCTAATGGATGTTATGTAATAGATACAGGAGGAAAAGGTAGTCAGAAAGACTTGGATTCAAGTCCTGTCTTTGTCACTTATTGTACCATCTATGTTATCATGGAAAAATGCTAATTTCTGAGCCTTAGTTTTCTCATCTGTAAAAGGGAAATAATAATGCCAGTAGCACCTAGCTCAAGGGGTTGTTGTGGGTCACTCATGAGATAATGTATGGAAAATGATTTGCACATTTCAAAATGTCAGTCATTATGAACAAATGAATGAATTAATGAATGAGTGGATGAATGAAAAACACTAAGAATTTACCATATGCCAATCACTGTGCTAAGCCTAAGGATATAAGTACAAAAACAAAAATGATCCCTACTAATAAGTAGCCAAAATGCTATTACAGTAAACAATGCATATATAATGGATGAGTATCCAAGGTAGTTGTGAAATTGAAAAGATGGAGAGTGTGGAAAGGGAAGTCATGGTCAACAGTCAACAAACCATTTAAGAGAACTCATGATGCCCCAGGGACTGTCCTGAAAGAGAACCCCTGTCATCAATATTTCGTTCAAACAGGAAAAGGCATATCAAATAAAAAGGGAGCTGTAAAGTAGGGGTGCAGGGAATGGTGGCTATGTCCAGATGAGGCAGCTGTTCTGGCACTTCCTTCAAATGAAGCTTCCAGCAAAGTTACCAATGGGAGAAGAAGCCCCACAGAGTATAAAGACATACATAGAATCAGCCAATTCAGGGATGAGGGAAAAGTTGATTTGATTCCAGAACTGGAAGAGTGATGGGGTTGGAAATTGTCAATCTCAAAATGTTTGGCCAGGCTGTTGAGCAGGAGGCTGGGGAATAAGGAGTAAATTGAATCATGGCTGGAGTCTTTGCTAAATGCTGGTAAAGAGAGATGCAACAAACAGTACAGTGGATCCATAAGGCTGTAGTTCCACAAAAAATGTGAAAATCTTCAGGTATGACCTCTGCTATGAGTGCAGGCATCCAGGAAGTAGGGGTGAAATATAGTTGTTATTACTGTTACCATCATCATCATCATCATCACCATCACCATCACCATCATCTTCCTCTTCATCATCATCACCACTACCATTCCCCTCCTTCTCTTCCTCCTCCTCATCTTTACTCCCCCCTTATGAGGACATCCATTAGCGTGCATTCAAGTCCAATTCTAGTCTCTCTCATCCCAGGATCAGAGACTCAGAGTTCTAATCCAACCTCAAACATAATCACCCTTGGGATCTTAGATCTCAAGTTTTAAGGGGTCTTAGCCATCTAGTCCAAAAACTCTCATTTTCCTGCTCTGATCATTTATATTATTACCAAGATCACAGTAGATGCCAGGCAATATTGAAAAGAATGTCTCTGCCTTGGGGCATAGAGGTCCACAGATCATGAACCATAGACCATAGACTGTAGACGATGTAAGGCTAGACTTCTAGTGAAGGCTAATTTTGACAAGTTTATTCTAATTATTTCTCACCCACAGCTAGCTTCAGAAGCATAAGTTGTGTGGTCAGGGTGTACTCTGTATCTGTATCCCCAGTGTTCATCTTAGTGCCTGGCTTATTGATTAATGGATTGGTGTTGCTTCCTCTTATCCATCCTTTTGTGACCCTGATAGTGTTTTGTTTATTTTGAGGCTTCCTGACATTTGGATAACTGACTGATATCAGCTGTTGGGAAGACCTGGGTTCAAATCCCACCATGTACTTCTTGGCTATGGGGCCTTTGACAAGCCCCTCAGTGATGTAGGCAACAGCACAAAACTTCTTGACAGTTACTGATCTGCATTGGTAAAGTGAATGACTTGGCTTGACATTTCCTATATTAATTAAATCAAAATCTGGAAAAATAGTATTGTTGTTCTTAAGTTGTCATATACAATGACTTCTAGGACAGAATTAGCTCACAGAAGTTTATAGCAATAAAAGGACCATCAGGCAAAAGTCTGTTTACCCCTAACAACTTACTGGTGTCTGACTCACCAGGCTGGAATGTTTCCCGAAATGACCCAACACCTTTGAAAAACAGAAACATCCCAGTAAGGCTTAAAGATGAGAAATCCTGCCATGTGTCAAGTTTTTCCTCAACCATCCCATGAGATCTGACTGAAATTTGTTGTTATCCTTTTCCATGGGGTTAATTTCTGAAATGTAAGAATTGATTATTTTTTCTCCCTCCCTGAATTGTACTTGAATTCAGAATTTGCCACTTCATGCAACAAATTCTTTCTTAAAGATATTTTAGGTCCATTAGTGTGAGGGAGTGGCTAGTGATAGAGGGAAAGAGAAGATGAAGACAATTTTCCCTGGGAAGCACTGGAAGAATGCACAAGTGTCCTAGAAAGGATGATACTTGAGTCATTTTTGTGACTGGATGTGCTCACCAGCATGCCATAGATATCCAACCACATGACACTTTCCTCCAGTCTCTCCATATTTAAATCATTTAAGTAGAAAACATTCCCTCCAGAGTGTAACATGAGGAAAGAATATTTTCAGCTTTAAAGTATTTTTATAAACATCCAGGAGTTTTATTTTGTCTAGACATGAGCTGTAAAGGGAGGAAATGATCGACAATGATCATCCCACAGGCTCTTGGGAGAGGATGAGCTCCTTTCAGAGTTACTGGTTGCTGTTGTTTTAGCTTAGTTGATGCATTGAATCAACTCCTTTCTCTCTCAGTCTCTTCCATGTCTGACTTGGACCTCCTAGGAGCATTGGGGAAGTGTGAGATAGTTAGGTGTAGGCTCATGTCCCTAACTGGAAGACAACAACAGCTCTCTCTCTCTCTCTCTCTCTCTCTCTCTCTCTCTCTCTCTCTCTCTCTCTCTCTCTCTCTCTCTCTCTCTCTCTCTCCAAGGACTGAGGACCTTTCAGATGAGAGGGTGGGTTGAATGTTGGGAATTTGCTCATGGAAACACAGAGTTGTCCTTTCCTTCTGGGGAGGAGAAGCCAAGGTCAAGTTGTACTCATGCTCAGGAACCATGAGGGAGGAATTCCAAGAAATACATGACTTTGACTTTAAAAATATTGGTATCCCCTAGAGAATAAATGTTGATGATGTCTCTAGGACAACATTACAATCAGGTAAAAAGTGAAAAACTCTGCTGACTGAACTAATTGTGTTTCTGAGTCTCTGGACTTCCATAGCATGGCCCAGCAGAAGCTTCCTCAGCAACTGGGACCTCCTCAGTCTAGAAAAGGCCTTTATCCTTGCAATCTGATCACCCTGGAATGTCCCTCCATCATTCCTGCAGTTCCACTTCTCCCATTGGTGAGTTCCTTTTGGTGTCCCATTTTTACAGACCCAGACCAGCCAACCTTCATTGCCTTTCCAGCTGGTCTTCAACACTGTGCTTGGACCTAGGCACCTGCATTGTCTTCCTCTCCCTACACCTTTTTAGCCACCTTTATGTATCTTATTTTCCTATGAACATGTAAGCTCCTTGAAAGCAGGGACTGTCTTTTGTTTTCTCCTTGCATTCATGTTCTTAGCACTTAGCACAGTGCCTGCCATAACAACAATACTTAGGGCCTTCAGTGAATTGAATGAACCCTCTGACTGGTGGAGTATTTCATAATCATAGCTACTGGGTACTTCATGCTTCAAATTGGGTGAGATCTGGAATGTTTGCAAAATCATAAAACCTTCAAAAGAGTGGTTTCCAGCCTTGATTTTGCAAGATCCCAGGGTGTTTCCAATTATGTTAAGGAATGATCAGAACAGCCTCCAACCACAATTCACTTTAATAGGATTTGAGCCCTGGCTTGGGAGTCAAAAGGCCTAGGTCTGCTTCTTTGCTCTTCCAATGAAAGATGAGGGTGAAGGGAGTGATGATTGCTTGTACTTCTGTGCCTCTTTCAGAGGCAGTGTGGCACTGGAATCCAAGTTGGGAAGACCAGGCCTAAAATCCAGCTCAGACACTTGTTGCTTGTTCAACTCTAGGGAAAGTGGGCTACTTTGATTTTCTGTAGCTCAGCTCCTTTATCTGTAGAAACAGGGGTTTGGAATTGGGTGCCTCCAAAGGTTCTTCTGCTTTAGGTCCATGATCTTGTGTGTGACCATGGGCAACACTTCACCTAAGTGAACTAAGGACATAACTGTGCCTCACTTTTCCTATCTGTAAAATCAAAGGGTTGGATTTGATGGACTCTAAGGTCCTTTTCATATCTAAATCTAGGAGGTCTGGAAATAATGTTTGCAAAGTGCTTTACACGTATCATCTCGAGGGGTAGAGCCAAGATGGCAGAATGAAAGCAGTGACTCACCTAAGCTCTTAGACAAACTCCTTCATGTACCTCTAAAAGGAGAATCGGACCAAATTCTGGAGGTGCAGAATCCAATAGGAGGCAGACCAGCAAATTCAAAGCCCAGACTGGACGGGTCCACAGGAAAGATCTGTTCCACGAGGGTGAGCCCGCACAGCACGACGCATCCAGTGCAGTGCAATGGGAAGGCCCCGGAAACTTGAGACAGCAGCAGGCAGAGCTGGCAGAGCAGCAGCCCAGGGCGAGAGACCAGCAGAGCCAAATGAGTGACAACTGCTGAGTACCAGATTATCAGCTCCCGAGACTTTCAGCCCGAACATTAAACGCCTGTAAATCACCTACTTGAACTTCTGGGAGCCAGGATGGCAGAGTGATCAGTAAACTCTCTTTCCTCCTCCTCCCCTTGATGACCTTGAAAGAAACATAAAATATTTCCCCAGAAAAATCCTGGATCAGTGGAAACAGCAGAGGGGGCAAATAGTCTCATAACACCTGAGGCTAGGGAAGTAGCTAAGGGAGATTCTGCCTACTGTGGCGGAGGCAAACCAGAAGGAGAAGGGGCCCCATGGCAGTGGAAACTCTCATTAGGACCAAGGCAAGCCTCAGCATCAGGAGAGGAACCCCAGGAGGGTGGAAACTGGCATTAGGATCTAGGCGTGCTTCAGCACTCCAGGGGAAAATGGAAGACAATAGGGCAGCTGGGATCACCATCCCCTGAGCTTGCCTTTGCCTCAGTTCAGCTGTGGAGATCTCCTGTGACCAGAACACTCCTCCCACACACTTAACAAGCTAACCCCAGGTCAGATCGGGGAAACACTAAACAAAAAGATGAAAAGACTCTTGCTCCTAGTTTTTTCACACAAGTTAGCTCAACACTAAGTTCTGCAGCTTCTTACTGAAAGAACCAGAAGCCACAACGCACAATCACCATCATGAACAAGAAAAAGCAAAAGAAGGGTGAAAAAACCATAGAATCTTTCTATGAGGACAAGGACCAAAACACAAATACCAAAGAGGTCAGTAGTGAGACTATACTTCCACCTGAAACTTCAGAAGGGACTATGAACTGCTTGCATGCACAAACAGCTCTCCTGGAACAGCTGAAGAAGGAAATAGAAGAAAAACTGGCCAATGATATTAAAAGTATAAAAAAAAGGAATTCACTGATGAGAACATCTCTTGGAAAAGGAAAACTGAACAAATGGAAAAGGAAGTACAAAAATTAACTGGAGAAAATAACTCCTTAAAAGGAAAAATTGGACAGATGGAAAAGGAGATGCAAAAGTTAACTGAAGAAAACAACTTGATAAAGATTAGAATTGGGCAAGAGACAGCAAGACTCAGTCAAACAAAATCTAAAGAAGGAAAAGATAGAAGAAAATATAAAATATCTAATTGAAAACACAACTGACCTGGAAAAGAGATCCAGGAGAGAAAATTTAAGAACTATTGGCCTGCCAGAAAGCCACGATGAAAAAAAAGAGTCTGGACAATATCTTCCAGGAAATCATCAAGGAAAACTGCCCAGAAGTGCTAGATCCAGAGGGCAAAATAGTCATAGAAAGAATCCACTGTTCACCTCCCGAAAGGGATCCCAAACTCAAAACCCCAAGAAATATCATTACCAAATTCCAGAACTATCAAATGAAGGAAAAAATACTATAGGCAGCCAGAAAGAAACCATTCAAATATCGAGGAGCTACAGTCAGGGTCACACATTAAAAGATTAAAAAAAATTGGAATCCAATATCTGTAAGGCAAAGGAGTTGGGACTACAACCAAGGATAACTACCCAGCAAAGTTCAGCATAACATTTAGGGAAAGGAGATGGTCATTTAATGAAGTAAGGGATTTCCAGACCTTCCTGACAAAAACTCCAGAACTTATAGAAAATTTGATCTTCAAACGCAGGTCTCAAGAGAAGCATAAAAAGGTGAACAGAGGGGAAAAAATATTACTCAATTTGGGCAAACTGTTTGCTTCCCTATAAGGGAAGATGATACCTGCTAATCTTGAGAATTGTGCATCTGTTATGAAATATAAAAGGAATATACATAAAGGGAATGTGTGTAAAGTAAATGATGTCATGTTAAAAATATGATTTAAGTATGCAAAGGGAATGTAATAGGAGGTGTGAAAACGAGGAAGCAGAAAATGGTAAATTACATCACAGGAAGAAGTACAAAATTATAGTAGAGGGAAAGAGGGGAGGGAGATGAGCATTGTTTGAGAGGTATTCTCATCTTATTTGGTTCAAGGAGGAAACAATAAACTTAAATATATAATCCTAACTAGCTTTATAGGCAATAGGAGGGGAAGGGAAAAGAAAGGGAAGGGAAGCTAAAAGGGAGGAAAGAAGCAGTAAGGGTAAAGGGGAGTAAAATGGAGGGGTGCTAAAAGAAGGAAGGGAAGGCTGCAGGAGGTGGTGGTGAAAAGTGAAAACTATTGAGGAGGGGAAGGGAGATGGGAGAGCTAAAAGCATAAATGATGGGAAAGAGGATGGAGGGAAATACACAGGTTGTAATCCTAACTGTGAATGTGAATGGAATGAACTCTCTCATAAAATGGAGATGGATAGCAGAATGGATTAAAAGCCATAATCCAACAATATGTTGTTTACAAGAAACACATTTGAAAGGGGGGATACACACAGGGTAAAGGTCAAAGGTTGGAGCAGAATATATTGTGCTTCAACTGATGCAAGAAAAGCAGCAGTAGCAATCCTTATCTCAGACAAAGCAAAAGCAGAAACAGATCTAATCAAAAAAGATAAGGAAGGAAACTATATTCTGCTAAAAGGCACCATAAACAATGAAGCAATTTCATTACTAAACATGTATGCTCCAACTGGTATAGCATCCAAATTCTTAGAGGAGAGGCTGGGGGAATTGAAGGAAGAAATTGACAGCAAAACTATACTAGTGGGGGGCCTCAACCTCCCCCTCTCTGAACTTTATAAATCTAACCTCAAAATAAACAAGAAAGAGGTTAAGGAGGTAAATGAAACTTTGAATAAGGTAGATATGATAGATCTATGGAGAAAACTGAATGGAAATAGAAAGGAATATACCTTTTTCTCAGTGGTACATGGCACATATACAAAAATTGACCATGTACTAGGACATAAAAACCTCACAATCCAGTGCATAAAGGCAGAGATAATCAATGCATCCTTCTCAGATAATAATGCAATAAAAGTTATATGGAATAAAAGGCCATGGAAAGATAAACCAAAAATCAGTTGGAAACCAAATAATCAATCCTAAAAAAGGAGTGGGTTAAAGAAGAAATCATAGAAACAATCAACAACTTCATTCAAGAGGATGACAATAATGAGACAACATACCAAATCTTATGGGATACTGCAAAAGCAGTTCTTAGGAGAAGTTTTATATTTTTGAATGCCTACATAAATAAAATAGAGAAAGAGGAGATCAATGACTTGGGCACGCATCTGAAAAAGCTAGAAAAAGAACAAGTTGAAAATCCCGAAGTAAATAACAAATTAGAAATACTGGAAACCAAAGGAGAGATTAGTAAAATTTAAATTAAGAAAACTATTGAATTAATAAATAAAACCAATGGTTAATTTTATGAAAAAAACTAATGAAATTGATAAACCTTTGGTCAATTTGATTAAAAAGAGAAAGAAGAAAATGAAGTTACTAGTATCAAAAATGAAAGGGGTGAACTCACATCCAATGAGGAGAAAATTAAAGCAATAATTAGAAATTACTTTGCCAAACTTTATGGGGGCGGAGCCAAGATGGCGGAGTAGAAAGACTCATGTATGCTAGCTCAGAATCCACAGCCCATAAATTTTCTGTAAAAAGAACTCCCCACAAATTCTGGAGCAGTGCAAGCTGCACAGCAACGCAGTGGAGGAGATTTCTGTTCAGAGAGCCCTGAAAAACTGACCCCAAAGATCCATGGTGCACTGGACAGCAGAGCCCACCCCTGCCTGCATGGCCCCAGAGGAGCAGATCCGAGCAGGCTTCAGGGACAGAACCTCTGGCGGTTGCAAAAGTTCCTCCACCCACAGGCGCTCCAGGTCACTGAGAGAGACTTCTGGGCTGGCCGAGAGGGGAGCAGGGTGTCTCCATGACTCAGGCCTCCTTGGGAGGCAGCAGCAGAGGCAGCAGCAGCCCGGAACTCCTGGAGCAGACAGGAGCTCTGCTCCATTACTGCAGGTCTCTGCATAAAGCCCCTGAGGGAACTGAGCCTGAGAGGCGGCTCTGCCCCCACCCCAGCACCAGAACTTAAGCTCACATTGAATAGCAGCCACTCCCGCCCGCTGCTGAAAGCCCTGAGGCTGGGGAGCAGCTTTTGAATCTCAGACCCCAAGCACTAGCTGGGAGGATCTAGGTGGGGGTGAAGAGGCATCTCAGAAGTCAAGTAACTGGCTGGGAAAATGCCCAGAAAAGGGAAAAAAATAAGACCATAGAAAGCTATTTTCTTGGGGGACAGATGTTCCCACCTTTCAATTCTGATGACGAGGAACAATTCTTACCATCTGGGAAAGACATGGAGGTCGGGGCCTCTGTATCCCAGACATCTCAGGTGGATATCCTGTGGGCTCAGGCCATAGAAGAGCTCAAAAAGGATTTTGAAAATCAAGTTAGACAGGTGGAGGAAAAACCGGGAAGAGAAATGAGAGAGATGCAAGAAAAGCATTAAAAATGGGTCAATACCTTGCTAAAGGAGACCCAAAAAAAATGCTGAAGAAAATAACACCTTGAAAAATAGGCTCACTCAATTGGAAAAAGAGGTTCAAAAAGCCAATGAGGAGAAGAATGCTTTCAAAAGCAGAATTAGCCAAAGGGAAAAAAAGAGGTTCAAAAGCTCACTGAAGAAAATAGTTCTCTCAAAATTAGAATGGAACAGATGGAGGCTAATGACTTTATGAGAAACCAAGAAATCACCAAACAAAAGCAAAAGAATGAAAAAATGGAAGAGAATGTGAAAAACAACTGTCCTGGAAAATATATCCAGGAGAGACAATTTAAAAATTATGGGACTACCTGAAAACCATGATCAAAACAAGAGCCTAGACATCATCTTTCATGAAATTATCAAGGAAACCTGCCCTGATATCCTAGAACCAGAGGGCAAAATAAGTATTGAAGGAATCCATCGATCACTGCCTGAAAGAGATCCAAAAAGAGAAACTGCTAGGAACATTGTGGCCAAATTCCAGAATTCCCAGGTTAAGGAGAAAATCTTATAAGCAGCTAGAAAGAAACAATTCCAGTATTGTGGAAATGCAATCAGGGTAACACAAGATCTAGCAGCTTCTACATTAAGGGATCAAAGGGCATGGAATAGGATATTCCAGAAGTCAAAGAAACTAGGACTGAAACCAAGAATCACCTACCCAGCAAAACTGAGTATAATACTTCAGGGAAAAATATGGTCTTTCAATGAAACAGAGGACTTTCAAGCATTCTTGATGAAAAGACCAGAGCTGAAAAGAAAATTTGACTTTCAAACACAAGAATGAGAAGAAGCATGAAAAAGTAAACAGCAAAGAGAAGTCATAAGGGACTTACCAAAGTTGAACTGTTTACATTCCTACATGGAAGGACAATATTTGTAGCTCTTAACACTTTTCAGTATTTGGGTAGTTGGTGGGACCACACACACACATACACCCTCCCACATGTACACATATGTGCACATACACATACACACATGCACACACATACAGAGACAGAGAGCACAGAGGGAATTGAACAGGATGGGACCATATCTTAAAAGAAATTAAGGTAAATGGTGAGAGAGAAATGTAGTGGGAGAAGAGAGGATGAAATGGAATGGGGTAAATTATATCTCATTCAAGAGGCAAGCAGGAGACTTTTTAGTGGAGGGAAAAAGAGGAGAGCTGAGGAAAAAAACATGAAGTTTACCCTCATCACATTCGACTAAAGGAAGGAATAAAATGCACACTCATTTTGGTATGAAAACCTATCTTACAATACAGGAAAGTGGGGGAGAAGGAGATAAGCAGGGTCGGGGGATGATGGAGGGGAGGGCAATGGGAGGAGGGAGCAATTTGAAGTCAACACTTGGGGAGGGACAGGATCAAAAGACAGAATAGAATCAATGGGGGGCAGGATAGGATGGAGGGAAATACAGTTAGTCTTACACAACACAACTGTTATCGAAGTCATTTGCAAAACTACACAGATATGGTCTATATTGAATTGCCTGCCTTCCCAAAGGGAATGGGTGGGGAGAATTTGAAACTCAAAGATTTAGGAACAACTGTTTAGTATTGTTCTTGCTATTAGGAAAGAAGAAATACAGTTAATGAGGAATAGAAAGTCATCTGGCCCTACAGGACAAAAAAGAAGATGGGGACAAGAGAAGGGAGGGATGATAGAAGAGAGGGCAGATTGGTGATAGGGAAAATTAGAATGCTTGGTGTATTGGGGTAGGGGTAGGGGACAAATGGGGAGAAAATTTGGAACCCAAAATTTTGTGAAAATGAATGTAAAAAGTTAAATAAATAAATTCATATTAGAAATTACTTTGTCCAACTTTATGCCCATAAATTCGGTAATCTAAATGAGATGGATGAGTATTTTAAAAAATACAAATTGCCCAGAATAACAGAAGAGGAAGTTGAATGCTTAAGCAAACCCATTTCAGAAAAAGAAATTGAACAAGCAATAGTTATTTCTCTGAGTGTGGAAGGCACTTTGCCTTAGACGACCATTGGGAAGGTTTTTTTTTTTCCTTTGTTTTAATGGACTCCTGAGTATTCCAGGGCAGCTAGATGGCATAGCGGATAGGGTCCTGGGCTTAGAGTCAGGAAGACTCATTTTTCTGAGTTCAAATCTAGCCTCACACACTGACTAGTCACTGAAACCTGTTTGTCTCAGTTTCCTCATGTTAAATGAGCTGGAGAAGGAAATAGCAAATCATTCCAATGTCTTTGCCAAGAAAACCTCAAATGGGGTCAGAAAGAGTCAAACTTGACTGCAAAGAGTTCCACAGCAAGTGTCTTAGTGCACACACATGTTCATTTGTGTGCACATGTGTGTACACATACACAGAATCACAGTCTTAGAGATCATGAATGGATATCAGCAGTCATCAAGTCCAATCCATGAACAAAAGGCATCTCCACTATCACATATCCCAACAAGTGGTTACCCAGCCATTCTTGGGGATCTCTAGGAAAGGGAAGTCCTTGTTTCTGGGCATCCCATTCCACTCTGAGACAGCTCTCATTTTCGGAAGCATTTGTAGATAGGAACTTTTTGTTTAGAGAGGCAGCTGGTAGCGCAGTGATTAGAGATCAGCATCTAGAGTCAGGAATATCTGAATTCGAATTCCTCCTCAGACGTTTACTAGTTCTATGACCCTGTGCCCTTCCTTTATTGTCTGTTTGCCTTAATTTCCTCAGCTATAAAATGATTTTAACATTTGTATAATATAACACTGTAAAATGAAGATTATAACATCACTTACCTCCCAGGGTTGTTGTGAGGATGAAATGACCAACGCCTGGCATGTGGTAGGAACTCTACAAATAGTTCTTTTCACCTTCCTTCCTTCCCTTGCATTTATCAAGCATAATATATTCATCATAATAAATTCATCATAATAAATTCATCACCCCATTGCTTCTGGATATTCCAGCCTTTTAGACACTTAAACAGGTGCTATATTCAGCCTAAGTCTTTTCTTCTTGAAGCCTAAATACCCTTAATTTTATCGTATTTCTGTGAGCTCATGATCCTTCACTCCCCTGGTCTTTCTGTTCTGCATGGGTCTCCTACTTTCAATCCATGTTCTTCCTCAATAGCAGTGATCAGAACTGAGTGCAAGGGTCTAGAGGGGCTCTAGTCAAAGCAGGAGCCAACAGGATCATTGACTTTCTGTACGGGGAAACTCTCCCTCCGTGTGGTCAGTCATCATTTGAGGTTTGGTCACTTACCATATTATACTGACAACTCATATGAAACTTGCAGTCCAATAACCCCCAGATCTTTTTCAGACACACCATGACACATACACAGACACATACATATTTTGTAATTATAAAGTTCATTTTATGTTCTTTTCTGTATTTATTTTTGACATTCATTCTTTTAAATTGAGTTACAAATTTTCTCCCTCCCCATTTATTGAGATGAGAACTAGTATGATATCAATTATACTTGTGAAGTCATATGGAACATATTTCCATGTTGTCCCTGTTGAAAAAAAGCAAGAAAAATAAAATGAAAAAATCTGCTTCAGTTTGCTGAAGTTGAGTTTTAAAAATTCAACTGAGACTTCATATTTGTCCTTTTTGAGTTTTGGCTCATTAGAACTGGGCAAAGGCTCCAAGCCTAGTTTGGGGCAAATTTGAAAAGTATACATCCAAGCCAGTGACAAAAAAGTTGGTCACTCCAGAGGCCCAATACAGACAACAGGAACATTAGACTGGACTTTTAGACTGATAATGAACCAGTGACAGCTATTCTGAATCTAGTAATTCAGATAATTCTGAATTGGTCTGTTTGTATTATCTACTCCTCCAAACATCTCATATTTTCTGAAAAGAATCATGTGAAATTATTTACCAGATTTTAGCACTCCATCCCTCCTCTCCACAGCACCCACTTTCATTTGCAAGTTGTCTCTCCAGAGGGTTCAGGTCCAGTCTAGAGGTAACTAGAGGTAACCCTGAGGAGCTGGATGTTTCTTAGACAACTGCACATGAAACTCCATCTGGCTTGTTATCAATTGATTACCAGTTAGCTATCCAGAATTATTTAGCTTTTAGAAACAGTCATTTACCAAGGCAGTATAACAAAAACAGTTGGTCCAAAATATCCTCTGTCCTGAAAAAAAATACAATCCAGGTCATGCTCTTGTACATATACACATAGAGAGCAAGTGAGTCACAGAACTTTTGGCAGTGAGAGAGTGTCAGCAGATATCTGGATACTTGAAATCCCTCATCACTATGAAAGCCTACCTCTAGGTACCATTCCTGTTAACATTTCCCAGACTCCTCATTGATTCCCTGTTTTGGTTCAGGTGCTTTATAGTATACAACTGTGACAAAAACAATTCCATTTTCTCTCCATTGATCTCCACTGAATTGCTCATTGTCAAGCTTTTTTCTCTTGTTCCTGGGCTTCTCCATAGGAGAACTTCTTGTCAGCACCCTCATCCTTCACCCTCTTTCTTGTTCTCTTTCATCCGTGGGACAGGCTGTACTCACCCAGAGTTACCCTCCAGTCATGGTTTGTAACTGTCCAGGTTCAGTGATACCTATTAGCCTAGGGTATGAGCCCAGCTTCTCATGGACACTTGGCAAATGTTAGGGCCTTCCTTCTTCTTGATTGCTGTTCATGGTTAGAGCATTTGGGTATTTACATTTGAGGTCAGGGATTTTACTACAGCATCACAGGTACATAGACAATGCAAAGTTCTCTCTCTCTGTCTCTCTCTCTCTCTCTCTCTGTCTCTCTCTCTCTCTCTGTCTCTCTGTCTCTCTCTCTCTCTCTGTCTCTCTGTCTCTGTCTCTCTTTCTCTCTCTCTCTCTCGCTCTCTCTCCTGTCTTCTCTCTGTGACTTGTTTCTGTGTCTCTCTCTCTGTCTCCCTCTGTCTGTCTCTCCCGGTCTACCTCTCTCTGTTTCTCTGTCCCTATGTCTGTCTCTGTGTCTGTCTGTCTGTCTCCTCTCCTCTTCTCCTTTTCTCTCTCCCCCTCCCTCCACATATACACTCAAACCAAAGTCAAGGGAGCTTTCTTGTCTATCACTTCTGCTTCCTAGCACGTAGCTGAGTGACCCCAAGTAAATAAAGTTATTACCTTTCAGAATCAGTTTCCCCATGTACAAAATGAAGTTGAATTAGATGATTTCAAAGGTCCCTTCTAGCACTGAATACATAGTCTGTTGTCCTCTAGAGCTACATACACATACTACACATACAGATAAAAATATAAACACAGACACACACATCCATGACTTGCAAAAAAACATATAGATACACACACAGATACGTACGCACAGACACATACACAGTAACCACTCTAGAAAAATATCTAATGATTTTTCTTTTCCTCTTTACTCCCTCTGACAATAACTGTCACTTTCTTTGTGTTCAAAGGCAACGAAATTTCACTGCATCTAATTAATGAACGAACTAAGTTGCTTTTTTTTTTTAAAGCTTCAGAAAGCTGGTATGGGATTATAATATAATGAAAGGTCCCAGAGTTCAAGTTCTATTAATTAGCTCATATGATCTATCTGGTACTGTTACCATTGCTTCACATAGAACAAGGACCTCTGTCACTGTGAAGGTGTATCAAGGGACCCTGGCTTCATCAGACCTGGTCATTCAGATGGGCTCACGCTGAGGCTGAGTAGGGGAAAAATATACACATGTATGTATAGGTACATACCCCAATATGTATTTATTACATATTAAATTTAATATTACATATTAAATACACACATATTTTTCCCGTCTTCTGAAGGAAGGAGGGTAATACTAGCTGCAATTTCTTAGGCAGTTGAGGGCTTTAGAATTGTTTTCTTCACAGCTCATTCGAAGCTCACAATACGGTGTGTGGCACATGCTCTGGGCGTTGGCATCCTAGTTTTATATGTAAAGAAACTGAAGGTCTGGGCAGATCACACAGCTTCATGCAAATAGATACTACGTGAGGCAGATTTGGAAGCTCAGCTTCCCCAATCATTTTGCTTTCCACTACCACAGGCTGCCTCTTACAGTGTCTTCTTAACTTTATTCAATCAGTCAACAAGAATTCATTCAGTGTTTGCTATGTTTCATATACATCACATCCCTAGCCCTTGGAAAACCTTCTTTTTAACCACTTTCGGACTACTAGATAGCAACAGGAATTAGTACAATAATTCAGTCTCTTCATGACATTTGCAATCAAGCTATATAGTGACTATAACCTCTTGGAGGTGACCGTTCAAGCCTCAGCTTGAACATACACCTACATACACATACATATGTACATATGCCATGTATTTATTCCATGTTTCCATTTCTTTATGGATTTATTTATTCCACACATTTATTTATTGTATTTATTTATTCCATATATCCATTATAACACATATACATATATACATATACACACATATGCACACACATATATACACACAGCACATACATATACATACATATGTATGTGCTTGCATGTGTGTATACAGATGCATATTTCCTCATAGCAACCCTGGGAGTTACAAGTGACTATAATACTAATTTTGCAGATAAGGAAACTGGTGCACAAAAAGATTAAGATCTTGGCCAGCATCCAAAAGCCCACAAATGTCTGAGGCAGAATTGGTACCCAGATCTTCCTGATTGTAGGTCTGGTACTCTCCCCACAGCACCACCTAGCTGCTATAGGAGAGCTTTTCCACTCAGTGCTTTTGATCTCTCTCTTCCTTTTTGCAAAAATTACTTTAAATATAATTTGTATTTACTGATCTGTAAACATGGTCTTTCTCTCAGTAAGACGTAAGCCCCTGGAGGTCAGGAACAGGACTGTTGTTTGCTTTTTTTTCATTTTTGTATCCCCAGAGTCTAGCACAATGCCTGGCACAGAGTAAATACCCAATAAACGATTGATTGCCTAAATGGAATCGAATTTGTATTCTTAGTCTCTTGCTCATCAATCAACATTTATTAAGCCCCTATTATGTCCCTGGCACTCTGCTAATGGAACTGAATTTGTATCAATAAACTTTTATTAAGCTCCTCACACGTGCCAGGCACTAAGCTCTTAAGGATATACAAAGAGGCCAAAGACAGTGTCCTGCCTTCAAGGCATGCAATGAAAGTTTGCACCACTGAATTAGATTTGGCTTTAAATTTCTCCTTGCTGCTTTCCTTGTCTGCCACTTAGTTTGGATTTTGCTTATTGATTTGGATCATTAGTCATCCCAGAATCCTGTGGAGGAGGGACCTCTAGAGTTCATCAGCTCCCACCCATAGAAGCCTCATGACAATGACAGAACACTGGACAAGGTGTGGCCTCTAGGTTCAGGTCCCAGTAGATCACCCTCAATTTTGGGGACTCAGTTTCCTCTACTTCACAACAAGGCTAAATTTGACAAGGACCCTGTGAGATGTTGTGGGACTGAATCTTACTCCACCTTGGCATGCTGATGGTGTTTAGTACTTTACTTCCAGTGTACTTTCTTGGGCCACAGACACTAGCTTTGACTATATACCTAACCCTAACCCTAAATACCCTCGATTCTATCACTCCAGTAAACAAGAATGGAGCCACTTGGGTGGTCTGCCTGCCTGTTGGAGCCCCTGTTAAGCCCCCAGTCCATGGTCCCCTATTGTCTTTTCTCTCTACTAGGATTTATGTTATTATTGTTTGTCTTTCATTTTAAAGAAAACCAATGACTTCGCAATGGCATCTTGACTTTTGTGTGAATTGGATTAAAGTGAGGCAGAGTTGCACAAAGTCTTCTGAGTCACTGAAGTCCAGTGGCAGAGTAAAAGTCAAGATGATTGGCAATGACCTGGGTCACACTAGGTGACCTTGGCATCTTGGATGCCTGACCAAGTTCTAAGCACTCCACAGCACCTTCATATTCAGTGGAACAAATTGTCCTTATACCTTCATTCTCCCAAGGGCAAATTTTTACATATTTGGGGTAGACATTCCCCTAACTTACCAACAGGTTTGAGGCCTATCAGTTACCCTTAGTCTGCTGAGATAATTGATCAGCATGTGGCTACTACACACACTACTGCTTCTTGGAGGCAAAGATGAGAGTTTGATGAAGCAGGTGAACACCAAAGGTGGATGCACAGTCCTGAAAAGGGCCCAGAAAAGCCTCTATCACAGGTGCTAGTTGCCTTGATCACCCCACACACTCCTCAGATTTATGGACAGGAACTCAGGAAGTACAGGAATGCAACCATCCCAGTCCAGGTCCAGGGTCTTTCATTTTTCTAAGAAGAGACCAATGGCCCATCTCAGTAAATAATCTCCTGTTTACTTAGGTAAAGAGAAACTCAGCAATTTTAATCTAATTTAAGGAGTTGTCTCTTGGAAGAGCAATGGAAGTTTTTCTTTTCTTTAATGATCTCAATTTCCCAAGTGAGTATGTGTGTTTCTATTTGCAGGTGGGTGAGGACAAATGGTCTCCTATGGATTAACTGGTCAAATAACTTATTTAGAAACTTATAACTTCTCTTATAAATGTATAAATCTCATGTGGCACAGTGGCTAGAGAGTTCATCTTGTCTACAGGTTCAATGAGAGCAAGATTCACCTCTTTCCTCTGACACATAGTAACAGGGTAACTTTGGTTAGAAGAAAAAAGACAAGATAGGAAAAAAAAAAAACCAGAAAAAAAACTGTAGACCTATAAAGTAAAACTATTTCCCTGGTGAATACTGATGCAAATAATTAAATCAAATAATATCAAAGAAATTACAATAATAGCATCACAAAGATCATCCACTATGATCAACTTAGATCTATGCCAGAAGTGTAGGACTGATTCAATATTAGGAAAACTATAAGCGTAATTGTCTAAATCAATAGCAGAAATGACAAAAATCACATGATTATTTTAAGAGATACAGAAAAAAGGTTCTGGATGAAATACAGTACACATTTCTATTAATGCTTTAGAAAGTATAAGAATAAATGCGACTTAAAAATATAAATACTACCTAGCTAAAATCAAGAGCAAGCATTCTACATAAGGATAAATTAAAAGCTTTGAATCTCTTAAATCTCCTAATCTCTGCCTCTTCATTGGCTAAATTCTCCCTGGAGATTTTCTGGAAAGACATGGCATAGCTGGTCAAGGAAGCAGAAAGCAGAGAGGAACTCGGACCTGTGGTCTTCCAATGAGGGGGCACCAATGGATCCACTGAACTATCTAAGTGTAGAGAAAGATGTGCTGCTGAATCATTCTCTTAGGACAGTTTGGGCTCAAGGAATTGTAATAGCTCTCCTTTCTCCAGACCTGTGGTGAGGCTGTTTATCAGGAAAAGGGCTTGGTGTTCCTCACATAAGACAGGTGAGAAAAAAGTGAGTCCACAGAAAGTGATGGCATCCTGAGGGGTTACTTTGGATGGGATGGAGTTGTGTGTGAGGAAGACAACAGTGAAAATCCTGTTTCATCTTGGGATTTCTAAAGGTAACATATGTAAGGGTCAAGGCCAGAGCCAGAGCCACTACAGGGAGAAAGGGGCTGCTGGAGACTTTGACCATATCCTTGCCTGGGTATGATATGTGTAGGATGTGTACCTTAGGAGTTAGTTGACTCTGACTGTCTGAGCAGAACCAGACTGGACAGTGGAGGAAAGGTACCTCTGGGGCAACCAAAATAGATGTCTGTGCATGTGTCTTTGTGTGTGTATGTATGCATGGGTGCATGTGGGGGTGGGAAAAAAATCTTCCCTGTGCCCTTTGCTCTGCCTCGGCAGCATCCCAGAGCCAAACAAGGCAAGTGGCTGTGGGAGGCTAGTCAGGTAATGCATGTGTCTGGTGCCTGCCTCCTTCAATGGTCAAACTTTCTATGTGTGTTTGTATATGGGCATGTGTGCATGTACATGTGTGTGTGTGTGTGTGTGTGTGTGTGTGTGTGTGTGTGTGTGGTGACTGACAGGACTTCCACACATGGAATGTTTAATAAATGCAGGGGAAAAATGGTGATAATTTAATTGGCAAGTTGAGGAAACATTCTGCTTCCCTGACAGGATCTATTGCAGGCAACTTTCCCTAGGTGTTGGGACACCTATTGCTTTCCTGGTTTTTCAGGCTCTGAAAACAACTTGGAGGGGCCCCATACTTTCAAGAGTCTGTGCTAGGGCAGTGGGGAGAAGCTATATCTTCTTGGCAGGCTCTTGGGTCTTGTTGGGAAGAGGGTGGCTACTCTGAACCCGAAGAACAAAACATTGGTGATAGCAATGATGACTTCTATGGAGCGCGATTGTCGGTTTACAATGAATCAGGGAGTCAATGCAAGTTATTTACCATTTCCATCTCCTATGCTCCTTGAACATGGGCAAACTGAGATTCCCAGAGATGATGGCAGAGTCGTAGTCTCTGAGTGCAGTATCTGAAGCTAGACCCAAGTCTTCATGTCTGAATTATATATCGTTTGTTTGTTTATTTGTACCCCCATCACAGTTCCTGGTACATAGTATTTGCCTCCATGACTAAGGCTCCTTCAGTTATGGCATAAAGCCTTGGGTTTAAGGTGATATGAAAATAAAAGTGTATGTAAGTTGTTTCTTGTGAAAAATATCAGAGGACATACTGTCTACTTCTGGGGAACTACCAAAGACATTTAAGAGGCAATAAGCATCAATGAGCAGCAAGTGCAGATGAAAACACTAAATATAAAAGCAGCATGAAAGTACAGATGGAGGGAAGGAGAAGGGAAAGGTAGCCCCCTATCAAGGTTGGCCTGCCTTGAGGAAGTGAATGTCAAGTCAGTTCTTGAAAATGCTAATACATTCTTTTCTTCTACCATCAATTGTCTCTATAAATTAGCTTGGATAGATTCAAGAAAGAATTACCAGTTGTGGAGTGATGAAAATACCACTTCACTAAAGGAATGTGCTGCAGTACAGTGCTGAGAGTCAAGTAGACTTGGGTCCCACCTATAACATATTTTGGTGGAATGGCTTTGTGCAAGGTACCTTTCTGTCCTAGGCAACTCTCTATCAGATGATTTTTTTCTTTAAGTTTTTTTCTACTTAAAAAAAATTTTTTTGAGGAGAATTTGTTTGGAATGTCACTGAATATTCACCGAAGTAAATTAATATAGGTAAAATTGTCATATCTATTATATTGGCTCAGCCTACTCAAGAACAATTAAGATTTTTCCCAGTTGTTTAGATCTGACTATATTTGTGTGAAAAGTGTTTTGTAATTGTGTTTATATAGTTCCAGGGTTTGTCTTGGCAGATAGATTTCCAGGTCTTTGCATATTTTGAGACTTTGTGTGTGGCTGTTTTGACACTGTTGCCTTCTTCTAAGTTTGTGTTTTGATCTTCCCTATCACCACAGTAACTTTCTATGGTTAGGTGCTTTTTTGTTGCTGTTGTCGTGGCTTGTTCATTTTCCTAGCCTATTTCTTGATGTTCAACTTTATGTTAAAGCTGAGCTCTGCTCCTGGGGTGAAGGAAACATTGTCACAAGCTCCAGATTATTTTTTGTATTGCTATTTTCAGAGCTAGTGCTGGAGGTCTGTTAAGTATTGGATTCTTCCAAAGCGGTATGATTTAAGAAAAGGTGCAGTCACTGCTTTCCTGTGCTCTGGTCTGTGAGTAACCTCAAGGGCTCTTCTCTGCCTTCAAACTGTGCCTAGGGTCCCTATTCCCTACAGCCCATAAGCTCCACTGTGTTATCACTCTTCCTTACATTGAGGCTGTGATCTGGGCCTGCCTCTCATATCCCCATACGGGCAATGCAACAGTCCGGGATGCAGTACCACCGAAGGGTACCGTGTACTCTCCTTCTGACCAGTTGTTTGACCCCTTTACCATGTCTGTGCTGAGGGCTACAGAATTTGCTGCCATTGATTTAGTCATCCTGAAGGACTTCTGTTGACCTGCCAGGCATCACACTGCTAGCTTGTGAAGGCATAGCCTGCGCTGGATCACACTCCACTCTCACCCCAGCAACCTGGACCTTTCCTGTTGATCTTCTAAGTCATCTTTGGCTAGAAAACTGTTTTGCCACTCCTCTTTGTTGCTGCTGCCATTCCAGAATTCATTTTAAGGCATCATTTTAAATTTTTTGGAGAGTAACTTGAGAGATCTCAGACAAGTTCCAGTCTTTACCATCTTGAAGAGTTTTGACTGTGTGGTTTAGAAATTTTTTCCCAATTTTATATCTCTGATCTTAAAAGCCTATGTTGTTTAGCTGATTCCATTCAGCTCTGGTCTTTTCATCAAGAATGCTTGAAAGTCCTCTGTTTCATTGAAACACCATATTTTCCCCTGAAGTATTATACTCAGTTTTGCTGGGTAGGTGATTCTTGGTTTGAGTCCTAGTTCCTTTGACTTCTGGAATAGCCTGTTCCATGCCCTTTGATCCCTTAATGTAGAAGCTGCTAGATCTTGTGTTATCCTGATTGTATTTCCACAATACTGGAATTGTTTCTTTTTAGCTGCTTGCAAGATTTTCTCCTTGACCTGGGAATTCTGGAATTTGGCCACAATATTCCTAGGAGTTTCTAATTTTGGATCTCCTTCAGGTGGTGATTGATGGATTCCTTTAATACTTATTTTGCCCTCTGGTTCTAGAATATCAGGGCAGTTTTCCTTGATAATTTCATGAAAGATGATGTCTAGGCTCTTTTGTTGATCATGGCTTTCAGGTAGTCCCATAATTTTTAAATTGTCTCTCCTGGATATATTTTCCAGGACAGTTGTTTTTCCAATGAGATATTTCACATTCTCTTCCATTTTTTCATTCTTTTGGTTTTGTTTGGTGATTTCTTGATTTCTCAGAAAGTCATTAGCCTCCATCTGTTCCATTCTAATTTTGAGAGAACTATTTTCTTCAGTGAGCTTTTGAACCTCTTTTTCCATTTGGCTAATTCTGCTTTTGAAAGCATTCTTCTCCTCATTGGCTTTTTGAACCTCTTTTTCCAATTGAGTGAGCCTATTTTTCAAGGTGTTATTTTCTTCAGCATTTTTTTGGGGTCTCCTTTAGCAAGGTATTGACCCATTTTTAATGCTTTTCTTGCATCTCTCTCATTTCTCTTCCCGGTTTTTCCTCCACCTGTCTAACTTGATTTTCAAAATCCTTTTTGAGCTCTTCTATGGCCTGAGCCCACAGGATATCCACCTGAGATGTCTGGGATACAGAGGCCCCGACCTCCATGTCTTTCCCTGATGGTAAGAATTGTTCCTCGTCATCAGAATTGAAAGGTGGGAACATCTGTCCCCCAAAAAAATAGCTTTCTGTGGTCTTATTTTTTTCCCTTTTCTGGGCATTTTCCCAGCCAGTTACTTGACTTCTGAGATGCCTCTCCACCCCCACCTAGATCCGCCCAGCTAGTGCTTGGGGTCTGAGATTCAAATGCTTCTCCCCAGCCTCAAGGCTTTCAGCAGTGGGCAGGAGTGGCTGCTATTCAATGTGAGCTTAAGTTCTGGTGCTGGAGTGGGGGCAGGGCCACCTCCCAGGCTCAGTTCCCTCAGGGGGTTTATGCAGAGACCTTCAGTAATGGCCCTGAGCTCCTGCTTGCTCGGGGAGTCCTGGGCCGCCACTGCCTCTGCTGCCACCTCTGCCGCTGCCTCCCGAGGGGGCCCAAGCCACAGAGACACCTCACTCCCCTCTTGGCCAGCCCAGAAGTCTCTCTCACTGACCTGGAGTGCCTGTGGGCAGAGGGACCTTCGCAGCCACCGGAGGTTCTGTCCCTGAAGCCTGCTTGGATCTTCTTCTCTGGGGCAATGCTGCCAGGGCAGCGCAGGAGTGAGCTCTGCTGTCCGGAGCACGACGGACCCTTGGGGATGGCTTTCCAGGGCTCTTTGGAATGGAAATCTCTTCCACTGTGTTTCTGCGTGGCTTGCAGTGCTCCAGAATTTGTGGGGAGTTCTTTTTACAGAAAATTTCTGGGCTGTGGATTCTGAGCTAGCCTACGTGAGTCTTTCTACTCTACCATCTTGGCTCCTGCCCCCTGTTTAGCTGATTCTAATCCATAGGAGTTGAGGGATTTTCCAGATTAGGACTTTCTGATACCAATGGAATCATAGATCTATTTCTATTACTACTACCACTAACATCACCACCATCTACACCTCCGCTGTTACCACCACCAGTCTTCTTCCACCACCACCACCACTACCACTTCTTCTTCTTCTTCTTCTTGTTTTTGTTCTATCATGAATCATTTTAATCTTTAAACAGGAGTCTAATTGGCTTTGGCATTTGTGGTGGGAATGGGGGACATATAAATCTAAAGGAATTCCAATGCAAACAATTTGAGTACAGACTTACAGAAGATCGGAAGATCAAATAGGAGGAAGACAGTTTCCATTCCCTTCTAGATTTACATCCTGGATCCATCTGTAAGAAGTATGCTGTCTTTGTATGACCCTTTCCATCTCCCAATGTTTTGGATAGAGCAAATAGTACTAATGCCATTTGTTTAAAAGAAGAAAATGAAAAAAAATGATCGCACAGAGGAGCAAAACAACCTGACCCAGGTCATGAATGAATGTTCAATTAATTAATCACAGAGTTATTTGGTGCCTGTCATGTATCAGGTGATAGGGATCTATATACACAAGTGAGAAAATCCCTGTACTCAAGGAGCTTCCATTCCAATGATGGGGAAATGGTAAATAGAAGAAAAGCATGGCTGGAGAAGGGGATTTTGATTTGGGAAGTTACAGGGTTGTAAATAAGTGCAATGACAACATTCATTTCTTTATGTTCGCTTCCTAGTGCAACCCTCTGTGATCAAGCAGAACAAATCTAATCATCCCTCTTACAATGATATATGTTCATATACTTGCTCACAGTCACCAAGTCCCTTCTCAATCTCCTATTTTCCGCTCTGTTGGAGGTTGTTAGGACTTCAAGGCATCTTCAAATCATCTAACACAATACCTCATTTTACAGATGAGAAAACTGTAGCCCATAGAGGGAAGCGACTGGGCCAGGGCCATTTGTAGGGATAGCAGGTGGTGTGGCTGGGGCTAGAGCACAGATCTTCTGACCCCTGCTTTATCCAAGAATTTTTGCTTCACACTATAAAAATATTTTTCCAAAATATCTACTCTTATGTTCTATATGCAAGAGAGGATTAATACATACTACAGACAGACACAAACCTATTTTTGAGTCATAAGAGTCCAGAGCAGTTCTTTCTATAGATAATACAGTAAATGGTCTTTTGATGAAAATAAACCATGTTTAGCCTTCTGAGGTCCTCTGTGCACTAAAGCTTTTTCCCACATTTCTCCATACTTAGAGAAGTGACAATCAGAAAGTGACTGGGGGCAGGACACATCTACCACTTCAGGAAGTCCCTGATCCATGAGAAGAAAGGCCTCATAGACACCAGCACACCCTTGTAATAGAACTGTATTGGAAGTGAAGTCGATGCCCATGGACTGAAGGATTGCTGAGCAAGCTATGGTCTGTGAATATAAGGAGCTCTCACTACCCTGGAAGCAGGGATAAATTACAAATTCAGAGAGCCATGGAGGGATCTAGAGGAACTGAGGCAGGAGGGAAATAAACTGAACCAGGGCCACAAGGTAGACTATGACAATAGAAACCAAAGGCTGAGTGCTGCACAGATGTTATGAAGAAATTTGGCCCCAAGGAAAAGATAGCAGATGAAAATTCTTGCTCTTCATTGAGCGACTTCACCCCCCCCCCCCCCGCTCCCATTTTCTAGAAACTGATGAATGAAAATGACAAATCCCTCACTGGGAGAATGACTTTTCAGAGAGGGCTCCTATTCAGGGCAGTTTTGAATGAGACAATTACCTTGTCTTTGCAGGAATTTCAGTGTTCACACAGCCTCCCAGGGGCATGAGAGCCATCTTCCAAGCTACTGAGAAGATGCTAATGACCTAAAATAAACTCTAAGGGAGAAAATCATACTGTTTGGAGAGCAAACATTCACCTTTCAGTAGTAGCACAGCATAGCCAACCTTGATGTATATTCCCTGCCAAGGGTCCTGTCCTGGCTCTGTCTGCATGCCTAGGTAATGCTGCTTTATGGGAGTTTACAAAGGACCTCTTACAGTCTTTGAGGACTTCAACCTGTCCAATGTGACAGATTTATGATATTTATGCCACACTACTTGAATTGTGATGAGAAGAACAAGCATTGTCATTGTTTCTTAGTCTTGGTCAGGCACTCCATGGAGGGTTATATTCCTCTTTGAGAGTAAAACTTAAGAGGAACACAGCTGGAGTAGCCCCAGAGGAGTGGCCAGAGGGATAGGACTAATGGACTTCATGATGGGGATGGTTAGTCTGGAGAAGGAAGGTTTAGTGGGCTCTTAAAATCTGCCTTCAGATGTGTTAATGACCATGAAATTGATGAGGTACTTGTATGGCTGACCCTAAAGGGAATAAGGAGAAGGCAAGGTTGGAAGTTGAGCAGATAAATTTTGATTTAATATTTGAAAGCAAGAAATCAACCTTCCTGATAATCAGAAACATGGAGAAATGGAATGTCTTCTGTGGTGACATGGTGAGAGCTCCCTAGGTCTTCTAATAAGTAGAGGCCATAGAATTTAAGTTAGAGCATCTACAGGGAGTATACCTGCTCAGATCCCAGTCAGGCTGTATTATCTCTCGGGTCTTATATACAGTTCTGACATCTTAAGACTTTGTGTTAGTCTTTGAGGGAAATCAGATAATTGTTACTTAGATGTTAAAAATAAAGAAAAAAGTCTCCCACCCACAACCTTGCTGAGAATTAAGGACCTGAGAAATGAGGTTGTCAGTTTTCCTTCTGAAAGAACCTAAATGGACTGTGGCCCAGACTCAATGCAGTGTATCTGTGAACAAAGCTAATCTCTCCCCACATCAAAGGTAGTGAGGAGTGCAGAGAGTTCCCTTGAGCCTGAGTTGGAGTTCCACTCTCAGCTTCATTAGGTTTGCTCCTGAAAAAGCTTTCACTGTTAATGGTCCTGTGGCTGTGGTTGCTCCAGATTTCCTGTCCTGTTGCTGCTGTATGTGGATTGTGGGCGGGGGGAGATAAAATGATTCCTGAGCCTAGAACTCTCACAACAGTCTGCAGACCCTAAGGGCCAGTTTACTAGCCTTGCTGGATGTGACCAGCATGCCCCTTGCGAGACAGGCTGGGTCAGGGTACTTTTCACAGGTAGCCTTCTCATTCACTTCCAAGTGGTTTCAGACCAAGAGATGAGCTTCAGTAAGCGCAGAGACGGCAGGCCACCAGCCTCTGATCGTATTCTTTGGCTTGTGGCCTCCTTGGCCTCCTTGCTCGTACTCACACAAGTCACTCAACTTCCTGACACTCGGCATTTTATTTTATTTTTCATTTTTAACACAGTTTATAACAGATAAAATAATTCAGACTTTTGGTCAGGCGATACTTCTTTTTAGAGCATTTACAATATGGACCACGAAAAGAATTTTTTTTTGAAACATTAACCAACTGAGACACAAATTATATTTCTGTTGCTAACTTTACAAGCTCTTGACCTAATTGTCTCCACACTATTACTAAGAATTAAAGGACCCTAACATATTGTTGTTGGTCTAAAGTCCTATGCCTAATAACTTAATTTTAGACTTAACCTCAGATGTTCTTCTATTAATAATCTATAATTGAATAGATCTGGTATTAAGCTTACAAACCTTTTGACTATAGGAAATTGCCACCAAGAGTAGGGACATTGCAGGGATACAATATATCCCCAACTTCATGTCAGTTTCAGACAGGATTAGATTGTCCACTTGTATTCAGTCAAGTTTAAAGCCTGCCAGGTGTCAGTGGGGAAATTGAGTCAGGAGAATCCAACCTCAGCCCAGGATGAACAGCTGCTCTCCCCCCTTTACCATGAGATCACCTTTTGCAGTTCATACCAGCATCTCAACTGCTTACTGGCATTATGGATTGGAGGCTCAGATTGCCTTGCTTGCTATCCATACTTGGAGTTAGACTCAGAAGAGCAGTCACTTAATAGTCCCATAGCATCTAAAAATGGCAAGTTCCAATAACCAGGTTTCAAATATGATTATAATTTCACTTTGGCCAAGGAACATCTTTTGAGGCAAGTCTTAAGTGGCTTACATGCCTTTGTATACATGTTCTAGTTCCTGATTAAATAGCAATCATAAAATCAAATTTACCATGAAAACCTTAACTTTTCCATCAATGGCAAATTTTACCTGAGGTTACCTTCCTCTAGGAAATTTAGACTAAAATTCTTTTCCCCAAACTAAAGATGTCATTGATTTATTCTCAGTAATTAATTCAGTCAATTGTTTCAATACTAATTGCTTTTAGCTTACTTTGTAACATGTCCAATTTTTCTCCCCATCACTTCCTTTCCCTCACTTCCTAATACCTTGCATTTTGATTACTCCTTCCCTCAATGTGCCTTCCCTTCTGCCATACCTTACCCTTTCCTTATCCCCATCTTCTCTCTTTTCTTGTAGGACAAGATAAATTTCTATACCCCATTTCCTGTATTTCTTATTTCCTAGTTATATGCAATAAAAATTCTCAACATTTGTTGCTAATACTTTGAATTGCAACTTCTCTCTCTCCCCTGTTCCCTCCCCAGCCCCACTGTGAAGGCAAGCAATTCAATACAGACTAAATATGTGTTGTTTTGCAAAAGACTTCCATAATAATCATATTGCATAATACTAATTATATTGCCCTCTGTCCTACTCTATCCCCCCTTGTTTATCCCCCCACAATTGACCTTGTCCATTCTCAAAAGTGTTTATTTCTAGTGACTCCCTTCTCCCATTTGCCTTCTCTTCTAACATTCCCCTCACCCCACTTGTTGCCTCCTCTCCTACTTTCCTGTGGTGTGATATAAATTTTCATATCAGATTTAGTGAGTATGTTATTTCCTCCATCAGTCACATGTGAAGAGAGTAGATTCCTTTTTCACCTCTCCCCTTCTCCCTTTTCTCCCTCCATTGAACAAGATTTTTCTTATCTCTTTTATGAGTTATAGCCTGCCCTATTCCATTTCTCCCTCTCTCTTCCTGTTATTTTCCTCCTTTACCTCTTAATTTTTATTTTATTTTATTTTTTGTGTGGATATCATCTCTTCTGATTCAGCACACCTTGTTCTCTCTATCTATGTATGTGTGTGTGTATGTGTACAATCTCTCCATTTACTCAAATACTGAGAAAAGATTCAAGAGTTATAAGTATTTTCTTTCCATGTAGTAGTGTAAACAGTTCAGCTTTAGAGAGTCTTTTATGATTTTTCTTTTCCTGTTTACCTCTTCATGCTTCTCTTGATTCTTGTCTTGGGAAGTCAAATTTTCTATACAGATCTGGTCTTTTCCCCAATATGAATGATTGAAAGTCCTCTATATCATTGAATGACCATTTATTCCCTTGAAGCTTTCCCAGATTTGCTGGGTAGGTGATTCTTGGTTTCTATCCCAGTTCCTTTGACCTCTGAAATATCCCATTCCAAGCCCTTTGATCCCTTAAATTTGCAGCTGCCAGACCCTGTGTTATCCTAATTGTATTTCCACAATACTCAAATTTTTCTTTCTAGCTGCTTGCAATATTTTCTCTTTGACCTGGGAACTCTGAAATTTGGCCACAACATTTCTAGGAGTTTCTTTGTTCAGGTCTCTTTCAGGAGGTGATTGGTGGATTCTTTCAATATTTATTTTGCCCTCTGGTTCTAGAACATCAGGGCAGTTTTTCTTCATAATTTCGTGGAAAATGATGTCTAGGCTCTTCTTTTGATCATGGCTTTCAGGTAGTCCCATCATTTTTAAATTGTTTCTCCTGGATTGATTTTCCAGGTCAGTTGTTTTTCCAATGAGATGTTTCACATTATCTTCTATTTTTCAAATTTTTGGTTTCGTATACTAATTGCATACTTTAATTCATAGTCATTCATTTCCCTGAACTCAATACTCTCTTTCAATGAATTATTTTTTTCAGTGAGCTTTTGAACCTTCTCCTCCATTTGGCTAATTCTGCTTTTTAAAACCTCCTTCTCCTCATTGGCTTTTTGGACCTCTTTTTCCAGTTGAGTTAGCCTCTTTTTTTAAAGCTATTGTTTTCCTCAGCATTTTTTTTTTTTTGGTTCTCCTTTAGTAAGCTGCTAACTTGTTTTTTAAGGTCTTCTATTGCCTGAGCCCAATTTAAGTTCCCTTTGGAGGCCGTGGAGACAGAGGCCTTAACTTCCTGTCACAGTATGACTTATTCTTCCTCATCTGAAAGGATTGGGGGAGACACCTGTTCCCCAAGAAAGTAACCTTCTATGGTCTTATTTTTTTTTCCCTTTTTTGAGCATTTTCCCAGCCAGTTGCTTGACTTCTGAGTTTCTTCTCCATAACCACCTCACCTCCAGTTCCACCAAGCCAGCACTGGGGGCTTAGATTCAGATGAGCTGCTCCAAAGCCTCAGGGGCTTCAGATGGGGGGCAGGGCTGCTACTCAGTGTGAGATTAAGATCAGGTGCTCAGATGGGGGCAGGACCACCACACAGGGCTCAGATCCCTCAGGGAGTTTGCAGTGAGACCTTCAACAATGTATGTGGGTCACTGCCTGCTTTGGGACCCTTGTCTGCTGCTGCCTCTACTGCTGCCACCTGAGGAGACTCGAGTTATGGGGACACCCTGCTCCCTTCTTGGCCAGCCAAAAAGACCCTCTCACTGACATTTGATGCCTGTGGATTGGGGGAATCTGCGCTGCTGCTGGAGATTCTGTTCCTGAAACTTGCTCGGATCTGCTCCTTTAGGTGCCATGTGGCCAAAGCAGGGCTGGGCTCTGCTCCATGTCTGGTGTGCAACAGACCTTTCCCATCAGTTTTTACAGTCTCTCTGTGATAGAAATATCTTCCACTCCATTGTTCTGTGGCTTCTGGTCCTCTAGAATTTGTTGAGAGTTCTTCTTTACAGGTATTTTATTGGCTGTGGGGTAAAAGCTAGCATATGTGCATCTTCCTACTCTGCTATCTTGGCTCTGCCCAACACTGGGCATTTTTGCTAGCACTCCTTGTGCCAGGAATGCCCTCCTTCCCCATTCTCTCTTCCCAGCTTCATGAGTTTCCTTTAAGTTTTAGCTAAAGGGTCCCTTTGCCCTAGTGGTTTTTAATATTTCCCCTTAATGCTAGAACCTTCCCTCTGAAATGATGGCCCATTTCCCTCTAATACATCTATTATGTCCATAAGTGCCTGCATTTTTTCTCCCCCACTAGAATGTCATTTTCCTGAGGGAAAATGTAACTGTTTCAACTTTTCCTTTGCATCTCAAATGCTTAATATGGAATATAGGAAATACTTAATGCACACTCATTGGCTCACCAGAAAGCCCAATTTAACAGGACTGAAGGTCAAAGAAAGCTGTGCTCTTTAGAATTGCATCCATCTACATTTTCTTTCTTCAATAAGCATTTATTAAACACCTAGTAGTCACTGCCAGTACAGAAGGCAAACTTCAAACAGTGTCTGCCTTCAAGCAGCTAACACTCTATTGGATAGTGGATTTCATTGGGTTTTCACTGATACAGGGTTGTTATTGTGTTTATCCTTCGTTCTTGAAGAGGCCATGACATCAAGATGATGACATGACTTACACTTGACTGATTTGCATGAGAGAGGTCTGTTCAATGTCACTAGTTTCACTAGTCACTCCTCCATAGACCCATTGACACAGGGAATTCTCAGATAAGGAAAGTCCCTCTATCAATACAGGTTGTCACCTTCCCTACAAATTACAACCTTAGAGAACTGCCTAGAACAGTGAGAAGTGATATGCCCAATGTCACATAGACACTGGAGCTCAGGCAGGATTTGAATTCATCTAAATTCTGAATCCAACTATCCTTTACTCTGTGTATTTGATGCTGTCAAAAAACTTCTATTTTTGTGACAGGTTGGAAGGAAATACTCTACAAAATGAAGAAATCTCAGGGCTCCTGCTAGAAGAAGAGCTGAAATTGTTGAAAGGTCTGGAGGTGCCCCAAATTTTTGAAGGAAAGAGTCTGGTTCAAATCAAGGGGGTCCTACTTTGTCACAGAAAATTATCTCCTTTTGGTTCCAGATGCATGCATCCAGGTTGCACATTTCATGACACAACCATTGTTCTTTCTAGAGTCAGAGTAGGGGAAGGGCAAAGTATTTTGCCCCCATTCCAAAATACTAAAGGTAACAGTATGTCAAGGTAAATTGCAAGAATTGCTAAGCAGGAAGGTCCTGACACAGACTTTAAGAAGCTGTAACATTGAGGAAGCTGCAAAGGGCTTGAGTGGGAGACTTGGCTTTTATGTTCCAAGAGAGTCATTTGGCAACTCTCCATCCCTAATTAAAAACCAGACTAAGAAGGCTGCCTCAAGCATCTCTTTCTAACTTTCTCACACCTTGCACGTAGTAGGTATGCATTAATTATTTAGGACAGGAGTAAATTAGTAGATAAATGGTAACTGGGAGGTGAGCCAAAAATTCCTAGAGCCAGGGCTCTTGGCAGGAGTGGAAGGAAGGCCCCTGGGCACATGGAAATCAGAACGAACTAGATTTCTAGAAAGAATGAAAACCAGTGCCATGCCAATATTTGTTTATAACCCGTAATTTAACTTTTTGTTCATAAACTCCAAATTATTTATGAAATAAGAATTAATAAATGAATAATAAATGATAAGATAAACAAGCAAGTTGGCACATTCCCACACAAACTCAACCTCACATTTCATCACAAGAGATATGCGATTAATTGAGTGAAAATGATAATAAAACACTTCATTCAAATTTCTCATGCTGGTGTGTGTGTGTATGTGTGTGTGTGTGTGTGTGTGTGTGTGTGTGTGTTTGTTTAGTTTATATCAGAAATCTTCCTAAGTCAATCACTCCCATTCTCTCAGGAAACTGTTCTTTGCCACTACCTGTGTTCAGACCAGTATTACTTATCACCTGAACTACTATAATAACCTTCTAAGTCATTTTTCTTTTTTAAATTGAATTGTTTTATTTGTTTTCAGTGTTTGACAATCACTTCCATATATCTTAAATTTTTTTCCACTCCTTCCCCCTCATTCCCCCCTCCCTCCTTACTCCCTCCCTGAGATGGCGTACAATCTTATAAAGTTCCTACACGTACATTCCTATTAAATGCGTGTTGCATAGAAGAACTAAAATGAATGGCAGAAGCCATAAAGCAAAACATAATACACAGAAAATGGTCTGCTTCAACTTGCGATCCATTTCCATAGTTCTTTCTCTGGATGTGGAAGGTATTTTGACTGGAATCCATTGGAAATTTTTTAAATCCATGCATTTCAATGAAGTACTAAGTCTACCAGAAAAATTCCTTGCACACTGTGGTTGCTGCCGTGTACAAAATTCTCCTGGTTCTGCTCCTTTCACTCAGCAGCAGTACATATAAGTCTTTCCAGGCTTCTCTGCGGTCTTTCTGTTCATCTTTTTCTCATAGCACAATAGTATTCCATTACATTCATATACCACAACTTTTCAGCCAATTCCTCGATTGATGGGCATCCCCATAATTTTCAGTTTTTGGTCACCACAAAGAGAGCTGCTATAAATATTTTTGTACCTATGGGACTCTTAACCATTTCTATGATCTCTTTGGAATAGAGTCCCAGATGCAATATTTCTGGGTCAAAGGGTATGCACATTTTTGTAGCGTTTTGGGCATGGTTCTAAATGGCTTTTCCATCCCTCATTGCAGCCCTCTCCAATTCATATTACACCAGTTTTCATAACATATTTTCTTTAATTTTGGTCTATAACATTTTTCTAAGCACAAATTATCTTTTAAAAATGCATCACCACAATTGTCCTTCTATTTCTAATTGTTCTTCTCCCAGAGATCCATTCTATAGAACAAATTGCACATTTTAAAGAAAAAAAAAAGGAAAAGAGAAAAAAACAGCAAAACTGATAAATACATTGAAAAAATATCTGATAATATGTGCAAAGTATCCTAGTGTCTCTTTCATGTCTGCAAAGAGTTGGAGTGGGATATCTTCTCATTTATTTTGTGTCTTGGTTATTCTTTAGGATTTTGCAACGTTTACTTTGCATTGTTGTAGTCACTGCATAGTTTTTTGAGGGCTCCATTTGATTTACTCTACATCAGCAGATATAGCTCTTTCTCTGCTTTTCTATATTCATAGCATTTATAATTTCTTACAACATGGTCATATTTGATTACTTTCATGTTCCATAATTTGTTCAGTTATTCCTCAACTGATGGATACCTACTTTAGAGTTCTTTACTTTCACATACACACACACACACACACTTACTTTTGTTATACATATTTTGGTGCACCTGAGGACTTTCTCCATACTGCTTGGAACATAGAAGACAACTGACAAATGTTTATTGATTATCAATGTCTTCCCTGGGATATAAGCCTAGTAATGGAACTTCTAGGTCAGATGGTGTGGACACTTTAGTCTTTTTGTTTGTATAATTTTAAATTGCTTTCCAAAATGGCAGTGATGATTTACCGGATAACTTTCAACAGGATGCCATTCAGTCTTCTGTTCTTGATCGATTTTCCCTCTTCCCTTTAGAAGTTATTTTATTCCTAGTTATATTCTTTTTATTCTGAGACTGAATTTGTTAAGATCTCTATTTGGTCTTCTGTAAATTTGAATATTTTATATTTTGAAGGCATTTTTCAATTTATTTTGTGTTCTCAGTTTTGCTAGCACATAATAGCTCATAGCCAACTCTGATAATTCTTTTGATTTCTTCTGGTTTTGTTGTGATTTCACTTTCTTCACTATTTATTTTGTGAATTTAGTTTAGTGTCCTTTTCTTTTTAATCAGATTGAGTTAAGGATTATCAATCTTATCAGTCCATTAAAAACATTTTTAGTCTTTTCTTTTTTACAATTTCTATAGAGTATTTCCTCTATTTTAATAAGTACTGTATTTTATTTTTCCTCTATTTTAATAAGTCCTGTATTTTATTTTTTATTTCTAATTTTAATGCATATTCATTTTGTTTATCCCCTTGTTTAATGTATATTTTTGGAATATATTTTCCCATGTGTCCTGCTTTAGCTGCATCTCAGAAATTTTGGCATGTTCTTTTATGATTATAATTTTATTTCATATAATTATTAATGGTTTCTATGACTTGTTCGTTGAGGCACTGGCTATTTACAATTCCATTTTAAAATCTCTATTTGGATTTGTATCTTTTGTTTTTGCTCTCTGAAAAGATTATTTTTTTATTTTCTTACAGTTTTTAAAAGTTTTACCATTTTTCTCTTTTTGTAATAGTTGTGATGTCTTTGTGTCCTGTTACAGGGTCAATTTTTGTTCAAGTTTCATGTAGTGGTGAGAAATGCAGATATTCTTAGCATTGCTTTTTAAGAGATAATATCAATCTTTTTGTTTAGGATTCTCCAACATAGGTTCAATTCTATTTGCTTGTTTTGATTTATCTTTCTATTATTAGACTTCTCTAAAACAGAGAAAAAGACAATGAATTATTCTGTCACTAATGTAGTCTGTCTATGACTTGTGCTTAATTTTTGTTTTATGAATTTAGATGCTCAGATATTTGAAGACTATACTATTGGTATTGGTTTGTTGTTTATGCTTTTAGCATAATGTAATTTCCTTGTTTATCTCTTTTATGTTATTTTGAATGTTTGCTTTCAATATGTCTAAGAGTATGTTCACAACTCCTGCTTTTTTTTATTCACCTGACTCATAGTAAATTGTGTTTCAGCTCCTCATTTTTTATTCTATCGATGTCTTTGTTTTTTTTTTCTGAGTTTTTTGTATGTGATAGACTGAAGTTTTTGTGTCTCATCCAATCTTCTTTTTCTCATTTTATTGGATTATTTAATTCATTTACATTTAAAGATATGAAAGTTAGATTATATATATAATTTATTATTGTATTAATATATTACCTGTAATATATTGACATACTAATATTACATATTCCTGAATAAGGAAACATAGTACTTTATCACTGCAGTTATTTTTGCTAAATACAGTTTAAGACAACCTCTGTCCTATTGGTTTTGTTCCCTCATCTTCCAGTCTTGCCCTATTCTTCCCATTTGTGAAGCTTTTCTCTACTTTCAGAGTTTCACTGAACTTCGTAGTTCTTTCCCCCTTCTTTTTATGTGGTCTTCAATTCTTTTCTTCTTTTTATTTCCTCAGCTAATCAATCAATAAAATTCCACTTCTCTTTGTCCCTTCAATCTACTTTGTTTGATATTTTTAAAATTACATTTTCTACTCCTTTTCTAAAAATGATTTCATTTCCTTCATTTATTTTATTATTTGTTTTCCTTTCTAATTACTCTAGACTTTAAAAAACTCATGACACTTTTACTTATTTAGACCTTGATTCTTTGCATTCCTCATCAGATTAAAGATTTTTAGGACATCTATTTTGCGTTTCCCTCTTTTGGCTGTTGTTTAGTCACACTTCACTCTTCATTATCCTATTTGGGATTTTCTTGGCAAAGACACTGGTATATTTTGCCATTTCCTTCTCCAGCTCATTTTACAGATAGGAAACCAAGGCAAAAAAATTAAGTGACTTGACCAGAATCACACAGCTTGTAAATGTCAAAGAATAAATTTTAACTCAAGAAGATGAGTCCTCCTGACTTACTTCAGTCCTGACACTCTATCCACTTCCCTCTTTTAATTAATGAAATTAATTACTTCAATGTTATTGCCTTGTAAATCTTACCCCCTTCCCTTTCTTGTCGTTGTTGTACTTTACACTTAAAATTATCAGTTCCTAACTAGGTCCAAAGGTCAATCAAACTATGCATACCTTTTGATTCAGTAATACCACTACTAGATCTGTATCACAAAGAGATCATTGAAAGGGGAAAAGAACCTGCATGTACAAAAATATTTATAGCAGCTCTTTTGTCGTGGCAAAAAAATGAAATTGAGGGGCACCCATCAATTAGGGGATACATGTATGTAATGGAACACTTTTGTGCTAAAAGAAATTATGAGTAGGTAGATTTTGGAAAAACCTGAAAAGACTTATATGAACTGATGCTGAGTGAAGTGAAAAGAACCAGAACCTCGTACCAGTATCAGCAACACTGTGTAACAATTGACTTGCTGGGGGGAGGAGGGGATTTAAACTCAATTTAAAAAAATGTTGAAAACTGCCTTTATATGTAATTGGAAAAAATACTATTAAAAATATCACTTCCTAGAGATGATAGAGAAGATGTTGCCCATGATCAGAACTTTTCTATGTCTCTGATTTTGCAGTTCATTACTCACCTATCACTTTCTGGTGAACATTTTCCGTCCCTTTATTTACCAGGCAATTCCCTCAGTTAGTCTATATCTTTCTACTCTTCTGAGTGCCACTTATACATAGGAAGTTGATTTCCCTTCCTCTGAGGTAGGATGAATGGCCTCTCTAAGTACCAAGATTATGCCCATTATAAGATCTGCGTATTCCTTTACGTAGCTCTCTTCTCTCATAGGAGTTTTTTTTAAAATTTTTATCAGTGACATCTTTTCCCACCACTGAATCAATATTTTCCCTTTCCATTCTATTTCTATCTATTCCTTTACCTCCTCAACAAGTCTTCTGTAGAGCTTCTCCATTGGTAGTTGTAACTGTTAACCTTTATTGTATTTCTGTTGGTTTGAGTGCTTGGAAAGCACATTTTGCTCTACTCTGGTTTTCTTTCTAGGAATGCTTAGCCCCCCTTTTAAATGAAAAGCCATCATTTTTCATTAATGATCAGGCTTTGCTTTTCAGGTTATATTACCTTGGGTTTCACCTTGAAGTCCTTTGCTTTTTTTTTCTTAACACATTATTCATTTTTTTCCCCCTGAGGACTCTGTTGGGTGGAGAGTGTTCTTGAATTTTCTTTTCTTTATATTTGAAAATCTTTCCCAGGTTGCTTTATAGAGTTTATTGTTTCTCATTATAATCATTAAATTTAAATATTATGTGCCTTGGATTTTGCAGAGAAGATACATATACATATATTTCTGGAGATGATATAGCTATATATATGTATAATATATATATGTACATAATATATATACATATATGTCTATATATCTGTATCTAACTTATCTGTATCTAAAAAATTCCCGGTGATGAACTGTGGATTCTTTGATGGGCATTACGGTGGGCCAGGCACTGTACTGAATGTTGGGAATACAAAGAAAGGAAAATAAACAACTGTTTATGCCCTCAAGGAACTCCCAGTCTAAAGGAGGAGTTAATATGTAAATGAGTGTGTACAGATACGTTATTTACAGGATAAATTGGAAGTAGTATCAGAGGAGGAGCATGATGATTAAGGAGAACTGAGCCTTTAAGGAAGCCAGTGCAAGCTAAGAAATAGAGATGAGGAGAGAGCATTCCTGGCATTGGGGACAGACAGTGAAAATACCCGGGTTCAGAAACAAGATCTCTTAAGGAAGAAACAAGGAGGTCAGTGTTACCAAAATGGAGAGTATGTGGAAGGGAAAAAAGTGTATGAGCCTGGAAAGGGGTTAAGAAGAAGAAGATGAAAGACTTGTAACAGCTAAACGGAGGATCCACCCAGTTCTATTAATATAACGATTTGCTGCCATTTCTTCTCTCCCCAGTGTTGACGTGGCATGGAATGTGGTGGTACTCTAAATATCACTAGTTATTTGATGCTCATTCAGATAGGTTACTAATTTAGGGGGAAAGGACACTGGCAAAAAATGGCAATGAAGAAAAAAAGGGTTTTAGTACTAAAGGGTGAGAGGAAATGGAAAGCCAGTCATTCTTGGTAAGATCTCTGCACCGTAGTTGTAGGCTACTGTAAGCATGGCATTTGAAGGTGGAATGGAGAGTCACTATATCTTGCCTTATAAGGACTCATTGAAGGTCCTTCTAATGCTGGGAAAGAGAAGATAAAGTAGAAATGCAATAGGTCAAAGGGCATAGATCTGAGCTGGAAGGGGCCTTGGAAGTCTCAGGATTTCTTCAAGTAGGATTGACTCAGAGACAAGAGAGTAGACTCATTTTTTTGCTAGGCCCCAATGGTTGAAATAGAAATTAGACAAGGAAGTTGCCAAGAGACACATTTAAGTTTAATATAAGGGCAACTTGTCAATAGCTAGAACTGTTCCAAAGTAGGCTAGGCTAACTCAACTAGTTCAAATTCAGCAGGTATTCATGAAGGCCCCACTATGTGTGAGGTGAATTCCTTTGTGTCCTAGTGCATTACGGAGCTGATCTCCATCTCCGAACAACCTTGGGTCAAGGCTTGCCTATTCTGCCTCTTGGCCATGTAACCTTTTTGACATACAAAGTCATCATAGAACAAAATAAATCCACCTTCTTGTCTAATACATTTGCTCTACTCAAAGCTTGAGATATCCCAGGGTGACCAGGTATATGTCTCAGTGTAGGCTCCCTCCTGATACCAGCCTCTCAATCTGCCCTCTAGCCCTATCTTGCAATCTTCTAGCCCAAGATTTCCACCTCACCCAATGCCCAGGAGGCTGGTTGTCCACTCTATTAGGATTCTTGACCAACCACTGGGGATGGAAAATTGTACTTAATCTCTGGGTACTCATGCTGTTTCTCCCAGCAGATTGTCAGCCCTTTAAAAATATTTTTTTTTAATCTTCAAATTCTTAGGAGCTAGATATGTGCTTAACAAATATTAAATTTCTAATAAAGGCTTACCATTTAATAGATCGATAATCCAATTTAGCTGGATTTGCCCCAGAGTCTAGAGTTCTCGTGAAAACTCAGGCCCTCCCACTCATTTCTTGCAGTGGCATTTCAGGATGTGGCACTGGGCCTTCACTTAGGGTGGTTATCTCTTCTCTTCCATCCCCTATCTCACCCATCATAGATGATTCTCAAATCTGCCTCTGCTCTGTCCTTGTGTTTGGTGAGGCCTCATGGTGCAGTGGAAAGAGAGATTATTGTGGGCCTCAGAGTCCCTGGGTCTGGATCCTAGCTCTTCTACCTTGTACTTTGGGAAAAGCACTCAGTCTTTCCAGGTCTCACTGCCCCTCACCTAGAAAATGATTCATCAGGAATGGAAGATCGCTAAGACCCATTCAAGTTGTAAATCTATTATCCTATGATGCCACCTGCTCCTTTGTACTCTCATTGGCACTTCCTTAGTCCAGACACACATTACCTCTGACTTCAATTCTTTCAATTGCTTTTCCACTGATCTCTCTATTTCTATCCTCTTGAAAAATTATCACTGTTTCCAATATCTTCCACAAATATAGCTCTGACCATAGATAAAGACAAATACACACATACATACACACTCACATATATACACATATAACATGTTCATTACATATGTATGTATGTAAATGACTTTCTAATTGCCTGAAAAATAGGGCAAAACCTCATCTTGGCATCCAAAGCTACCTTTTCAGCTTATAACTTTCATATTTTCTTAATACAACCCAAACTCCAGTCAAGCTGACCAATTTATCATTTCCTAAGAGCATCTTGTACTTTCCCATCAAAGTACAAAGGTGAGTGTTTACCCCATATAAATTAATCACAGCACCTCCAGACATGACTGAATTACAGAATAAATAAAAATCAAACTATATAGGAATAGCCTTTAATAAATTTGAAATAATCAAAGGGGATTTTGGTCTTTGGATAAAAGCCAATGATTCATAATAGCTTGTGATTGTTTAATAAATATTAGCCCTGCTCTGAGAGATATAAAGATACCATCAAAGACAACAACTCCAAGAGGCATCCAGTCAAGTTATCTTGGAATCTGGTCGTGAAGGATTCCTGAGAATTCCCTTTCTGGTGAAGGAAGTGGTGATGAGTTTTCTCTTCCTCCTCCTCACCCCCACACTGATAAGATGATGACTTTGTCAATTTTAAAACCACCTTTTCATGTCTTGAGAAGCTCCAGGACAGCTGTAGTTTTGGTCATCTTAATGAAAAGATTTTGGAGTTCTAAATTCAACAACAGACAAATGTAAACATCTCCATATAATACACGCAACCACAAAGGTTCATCAGGGATTACCTTTGGTTAAAGTATAAAATAAATTCAGCACATTAGTTTCAAAGGTGCCCCTTGAAAACATTTCCTTCTGAACTTTCTTCTGTTCTGTGTTTTGTGTGTGTGCTTGTGTGTATGTGTGTGTGTGTGTCCGCTTCACTGGTAACCTTATCATTGCATTTTTTTTTCTCATGCCATCTAAGTTTTACAGTCTCCTTCCTTTAAAAATTCCTTTCTTGGTAACTGATAAGCATAGTCAAATCCATATTATCATCCATGTTTTGGTCCAAAAATGTGTGCTTCATCCTCCATCTCCAGGCCCTGAACTCTCTGCTAACAATTGGGAAGCATAGTTAGAGATCATCGGCTGTACATGCTGGTATCCACTGGGAGTGCATGGCTGTGACACCCCTCTCCTTACACCTTGTGAGAAGCCAAAGGCAGTATACCAGAAGGGTGTGCTAGCAGGCTGGGCTCGCACTCTAAACACACCTGTGGTCAATTAGATCCTAGGAATTAGAGACAAATCATTAAGTTTCACCTATGAGAATGCTGAAGTCCAAAGCCAGGAGTTAAACTGTTTGCTTAGTCTCAGGGTTGTCTCTGTGACTCAGTTCCTCTGACTCTTCACCAAATGCCCTGGTATCCAATTATATCCTCTTACCTGTTGAGAAATTCTGCTAGATGGGACAGGTTGAAGCTGCTTAAAGTACTGAAGCTAAGCTGATGTTTGGGGGGAGATGAAGCTAGGATAAAACATGTCACCCAAAGGTAATTACAGAGAAATGAATGAACTTAGCCCATTATTCTGGGTAAAGGGCAAAGGATAGTTTGAGTGGATTCCTCACTGATGCTGCTTTGTGGACATGTCCTCTCTCATCAGGATGTTATTTTATAATCATGAAAGGCCTATAATTGTAATCATTCATGATCTCACTGCAGGGATTTTTAATAAGGATGAGGCATGAGTGCTATTGTAAGCATGGGATCTCCAATCACAAGACATGAAGATTATGGAAATCATGTGATGTGAGGTCTGAAAAGAATGGCTGCAGCTCTCTTTCCAGACACATCATGACTTGCTTTGCATCCGTAAGATGCTTTCACACAACCCAGAATGATGAAGAACAAGACGGGTGAAACATCTACATTCTTCCCATGTATATTTCAGCCCTTGACAAACCATTCAAGCCACATTAGGATCTCTAGTTCCTCTTTCTTGTTGCTGCAACACTGGGCATTTGTGTATAGACTTTATTTTTACTACTGCATCTTATCTTTGATCTTGTGTCCTATGAACATCCTGATTTCTTAACTGCTATCCTTTTTAAGCTCTTTTTGACTGAATGTTGCCATGTGGGGTGCTGGGGAAACAAAAATATTAAAAACAACAGTATAGTTCTTGTCCTCAAGGAGTTTATAATCTGTAGTGAAAATAGGAAAAGACTGCATGCACAGATCATTATAATACAAAATAAGGTGTGATAAGGAGAAAAGGGGGGAAGAAACAAAGTTCCCTAGAGGAGGGATAACAGCTAATAAATAGAGAAATAGATAGATAGGTGCTGTGTAAATTATGCCTAATAGATTGATAAATACTTGTTAAGCACTTTGCAAATTTAAAGTGATTATATGTATGTAAATATATAAATATGTATGCATATATGTATATACACATATGTATTTCTGCCATCTGTCCATCTGTCATCTATCTATCTATCTATCTATCTATCTCAGGATGACCTGAGATAAAATCCAGCCTTAGACAATTAGTAGCTGTGTGATCCCGGACAAATCACTTAACCTCAGTTTCTCCATCTGTAAAATGGGGATAATAATACCACCTACCTTCCAAGGTTGTGTTGATGATCATATTAGATAATGTTTATAAATTTTTTTGCAAAATTTAAAACAATAGATAGATTCCTTTTTCTATAATCATCACTGTCTCTATATGCATTTCCTATGTACCTAGATCTTTACATTTTGCTTCGTTTATTAGACTGTGAAGTCTTTGAAGACAAGGTGTATGTTTTTTCACCTTTCTTTGTATTCCCAGCACTGAGGATAGTGTATGATACATGGGAAACACTTAATAAATGCTGACTGTTGTTTGACTTGCCTTAGGAGGAGATCAGGACATTGCCAACTGTGTTAAGATTATTAGGCAGCTACTTGAAGGATGTCCCCCATGGTGGTGATTTGAGGGAGGAAAAATGTTAAGGGAATATTACAGTAATCCAGGGAAGTGGTGCTAAACATCAGAATAAGGATACCGGGAATGTGGCCATAAGATGTGGAAGTATCAGGGGACTTGATCTAAAATTGAATGTTGGAAGTGAGAGAGAATTGGAGACAAAGATGACTTGAAGGCATCCATCTTAAATAGCTTAGAAAATGGTGATATGAGAGGTAGCTGTGTTAGTGGGAAGACTGTATTTGGATATGGGGGCAGAAGAGCACGGTGAAATGTGATTGGATGTAGGTGAGCCTTTGGGAAATTCACTTTCCCTCCCTAGGCTTATGTCCTTTTTTTGTGAAAAAAAAACAGGAGATATTAGGTAATCATTAATGCCTATAGCCTATTGGCCTTCAATGAACTTAAGAAGGTAGGGAAGAAGGGCAGATTCAGCAATAATATTATAATTAGTATTAATATTAATAAGTGCCTATTAATATATTAATATAATTATTATAATATGACATAATATAATATGATGTAATACAATACAATACAACAATGTACAACATATGACATAATATGACATAATATAACACAATATAATATAATGCAATACAACACAACACAAGATAAGCATAGCATAACATAACATAATATAATATAACAAAACATAACAAAATGCTATTATATACATTATTATATAGTACATTCCATCATATACTAATATATTATAACATATTAATTTATTATTATTAAAAGTTTTCTTTAAGACATGTTGACCTTTAAATGTGAATGATCCATCCAGCTGGCATTTGGACATTTGATAGGAATTCAAAGGAGGCATTAATGATAATGATCATACTCACAATAGGCATTTATATAGTATTTTAAGGTTTGTGAAGCATGTTACACACATTATCTCATTTGTTTCTCAAAATAGTTTCACAGATGCAGAGACTGAAAGTGAGAGATGTTAAGTGATTTTTCAGTGTCTCATAGTTCATAAGTGTCTGAGAACGAATTTGAACTCAGGTCTTCCTGATCCTAAGTCCAACACCCTGTCCGCTGTACCACCTGCTTGCCACAAACAATGTTCAACAAGGAAAGACCTGGCCTTAGATTCTACCTCAGCAATTTCTAGTTGTAAAAGCATATCCAAGTCAGAAAACTTCTCTGGGCTCCAGTTCTCCTCATCTCAAGCTGCAGTTCTGTGATTTAATCATTCCGCTGCCCAGGACGTACTCTGCTCAGAGCTTGTTGCTTTATTGCCGCAGTCTCTGTGTGGCTGCACCTAGGCTTCTCTGGGCAAAGACACTGGAGTGATTTGCCATTTTCTTCCCCAGCTCATTTTATAGCAGGTGACTTATGCAGGGTCACATAGCTGGTAAGGGTCTGAGGTCGAATTTGAAAACAGGTCCTCCTGACTTCAGGACCAATGCTCTATCTACCAAACCACCTCGCTATTCTCTCTATATTCTCTCTGTAAAAGTGCTATTTGAAGTTATTGGAGAGCATGAGCATGCAAAGAGATATAAGGGAAAAAAAGAGTGATAGAAACATGGACAGCAGGATGATAATTAGGAATGAGAAAAGGAGGCTGAAAGGGAATTCTCAGTTAGGAAGAGCACAAGGAGAGACCTATGTCATCAGAAACTAAGGACAGAGGGTTTCATCAACTGACTGGAGTTCCAAGACTATAAACAAAGATGATAGGCTCTTGTGTTTGTCATGTAAGGGGATTTGGGAGACAGCTGGGCAGATTGTTGGGAGCAGGAGTAAGGGGTTGAGAAAAATTTAGGTGAGGGGGCAGAAATTGTGTTGTGTTCTTTCAAGAATGTAGTAGTGGCTTTGGGCTACATAGATGACTCTCTTTCACTAACCTCAATCTCCTGTCCACGGAGAAAGGTGGTCTTGCTGAAGGTTTAATCTTATTAAAGGATGGGCATTTGTAGCAGCTCTTCAGGATCATGGAATAAACTATACAATCCTCCCAATATTTATGGAGACTTTTTCTTCTGATGAGTAATTTGGGTCGCATTTCATTTTTGTTCATAGATAGCATCTGTCCAAAAGTTAACTACAGATAAATTAATTTGGTGGCTTGCTCATTGCATCGCATACAAGAGATGCATATTTTAAAATACACACTCAGTCAACCTTCCCCTGATTGGAAACCTGGTTTTGTTTATATTTCTTGTAGCACAATGTCCATATCACTGCAAAATAACTTAGGGGTACCAATGGAGCAAAGAACCACTAGAGAAAATTATTCCTGAAATTTACCAAAAGAGATGCAACAAAGTCAAGACAACAAGCTTATATTGAACACTTGTGATTAGCACGTAATTATGTTAATAAGAAGAGATATTGAAAGAAAGAAAGAAAGAAAGAAAGAAAGAAAGAAAGAAAGAAAGAAGGAAGGAAGGAAAGAAAGAAAGGAAGAAAGAAAGATGATTTCTGCCTTCGAGGAGCTTACAGTCTGTAAGGGGAGAGGACACAGTGTGCAGACAGCCATATATAGGTTAAATTGGAGGACATGTGAATTGGGGAAGAGGAGAGGAAGTTATTACCAACAGGGAGAATCAAAGAAACCTAAATGAAGGAGACATACTTTGTGTTAAGCTTGATAGAATATTAAGGAATTCAAAATCTGAGAGAATATGATAGATATTTAATGTCCAGGGAACCATACTGTCAAAGCTTCCAAGGAGAAAAGCTTAGTGCTTACATATAAGAGATTAAAAGTAGGTCATTTTAACTAGAGTTTGAAATATGTGGAGAAGTGTAGCATGACATGAGGCCAACAAGAGAGAGAAGGTGCTGAACTGTGAAGGCCTTTGAATGCCAGAATAAAGAGTTTGACCCTAGTAGTATATATGGGTAATATAGTTGCAGAATACTGAGGAGTGATGTGACCAGAGTTATGTTGTTATCATTTGTCTCAGTTGTGTCAGACCCTTCATGACCTTATTTGGGGTTTTTCTTGGAAAAGATACTAGAGTAGTTTTTCATTTCATTTACCAGTTCATTTTGCAGATGAGGAAATTGAGGCAAACAGAGTTAAGTGACCTACAGAGAGTCACCCAGTTAGTAAATGTCTGAGGCCAGAATTGAACTTAGAAAGATGAGTCTTTCTGCCTTCAGGCCCAACATTCTATCCACCATGCCACCTTGGTACCCTTGGCTAGATCTATGTCAAAAGATTAATCTGGCAGTCATGGATGACTTTCTAAAGAGAGAGTGGAAGATGGGGTGATACCATCTGATAAAAGGTTAACACATTAGTGCAGATAGGGCCTATGAATGACCATGAGGATGTTGTCTGAGTTGACTGCAATCGGGACTGAGGAGTGCAAGTGAAAATGTGGAGAGAAAATTGGCTGCTTGACTGAAGATGAAAGGAAAGGTGAGAGTTAAAGGTGACATTAACTCTAATGTTAAAGTGAGAGTTAAAGGTTACTCTAACCTGAGAGCCTGACTGAGGATGAGTTTATAAGGAAAAGCAGGATTCAGGGGAAAGATAAGAAGTTTTGTCTTTGGACAGGTTGAGCTCCAGGAGGTGGTGGGACATCCCCTTGAAGTCAAGGGAGAAAGTATACATGCAAAGAAGAAAGAATATTGTACTTGGAGGTCAAATTCTCTGAGTCTGAATCTCTCCCCTGGTGTTTATTAACTTTGTAATGTTGGAGAAGACCCTTTATCCCCCAGGGTCTCCATTTTCTCATTTTTAAAATGAGAGGGTTGGGTCAGATGCCTTGGACAATCCCTGTCAACTCTAAATCTTGCAGCTAAATGAATATCCATTTTCCACTAAAAATAAACAAATATAATCCTTAGTTATCTAGTGAAAAAATGAAATTGTCACCACTCACTTTCATATATTTTCAAGGAATGTATTTATGAAGATTTGTGCTCTTTACAATGTAATATAACCATAGCTAAAAGACTCCCCACTGGGAAAGGCAAGGAAAGAAAAGAAATGATTGGCTTCCAAAGAATGAACCTCATCCACTGCATGATCTCCTGTTATTACCACATTTCATATGAAACCTTGTAGTGATTTCATGAGCAATTTTATTCCTTAAAAGGCTTCAGGATAAAGAATTTTAAAAAATGAAAAGGAAAGAAGGAAGAAAGGAAGGAGAGGGAGGGAGGTAGAGAAGTGAGGAAGGAAGGAGAGAGAAGATGAGGAAGGGAGAGAAGGAGTGAAAAAGGATCGTGTTCATTCACACTCCTCAATCTCCACCGCTGCCAGCTCAGAACGGGTCCTCATGAACATTTATAGGTTCTATCTTGTCTGATGAATTAACTTCTTATCAAGTGGTGTCTCCTGAACTCTTCCTCTCTCTTCCTAAATTTATCTGGCTGCCAGATTAACCTTTAGGCATATATCTGGTCATATCACTTCTCCTGTTCAATATCCTGCAACTGCATCGCATATCTATACCTATATACATACATGCACATATATGTATATATGTGCATGTGTGTATACATCTATGCATATACTTGTATATGTCTATATATGTATGTATGTATTTATCTACTTATCTATATATGCTTGCTAGTGATGGAGAAGAAACACAGAGCTGCCTAGAGCCTTAGTGTGAAGCAGGACCAAGGACAGTATGTTTTCAGCTAGGGCAGACCTGGGTATGTTTGTAGACAGGAAAAAGGAGCCAGAGCAGGAGAGAGGAAGGCATTTGATCATGGGCTCAATGGTGGATTGCACCTTAGCAAGGAGGGCCACTGCATCCTAGGACCAATGGGAAGATGGAGCATGCAGATGAAAGCCTAGCCAGTTACAAAAGGGAGTTCTGGAGCTTGATCCTGGCAGCTAGACATTTTTTCATGTGAAATAATAAGTGCCATTGAAAACTTTCTCTATTTTTCTCTACTGGTGATAATTAAAAAAAAGAAACAAAAAGGAAGAACCCAGGTCAGTTAGTTGAGTCCTAAACCAGACCCATGTAGGCTAGGTTATCTGTTGTTCTTAACCTTGGTCATGTCCCTGTATCTCTGGCTTTTGCTTCAATCATGGTCTTAATTACATCTTACTTTATTTAAAAATCGTTGTTGATATGGAATTCAAAGACTCTGAAAGTCAAAATAGTTGACATTTACTATTTCTTTTTAGGAATTTCTATTGGGTTGAGGAAACAATACCTGAATTTGTATGTTAAGGGAAGCTTTATGGATTCACAGATTCAAAGAGTATCAATTCAAAGAATCCCAGAGTCACAGGATTTGAGAGTTGATAGGGGCCTCAGTTAATTGGGCCTCAGTGGTTCCAATTAACACAAGTGTAACCCCCCAAAACTACCAAACAAGTGATCATTCCACTTGATCTTGAGGACTTCCAAAGGAGAAAGGACCTCTTAGGGAAAGTAATCCCATTTTGGACAGCTCCGATTGCTCAAAAGTTGTTGTTTTCCCTGAAGTCCAGCCTAAATGCATCGAGTTCTACCCTCTGGGACCAAGCAGAACAAAGTAATCTCTCTTCCAATTGACGTGTCTTCAAAACTCAGCCAAGATGTGCCTATTTTTTCAGACTAAACCTGTCAAGTTTTTCATCACAGCCTCATGTGTTCTAGATTAATGGTTTCTCATCGTCCCTGGTTTTGCTCCTCTGCACCCTCTTCATTTTATCAATGCCTTTCTTGCTCACAAAGGATAATGGTGCCCAGAACTGAATATGACTCTGTGAGGAAGGTCTGGAAAGAGCAGAGTACAATATACTTTCCTGACTGCAAACTTTTGAATGTAAATCAAGATCATGAGCATATTTTTGACACCCACATCATGTTTGTTGAGGTGTTTTTTCTTGTTGTATTTTGTATTGAAGAGTTTGCATTTGTTCCTATTTAATTTCACATAAGTCAATTCTGCACAATGTTCTAGCTTGTTGTCCCAAGGGTTAGTTTTTCCACTCAACTTTTCAAGATTCGGAAATAGGATGATTACATCATTTATGACTTTATCCCAGTCATTGATAAAACGGTAAACTACACTAGGTCAAACACAGATCCATGAAGTCCTTAACTGACACCTCCTAACTCATTGACTTTGAATCAGTAAGAATGACCATCCGAGTCTAGTCATCTCAACAATTCTGAATCCACCTGATTGTATCATCTAATTCAAATCTCTCCATTTTCTTCACAAGATTTTTATGTGATGCTTTATTAGAATATTTACTAAAATCAAGATAAATTCTTTTAAAAGTCGTTCCTCTTTGAAGTAGTTTATTGATCCATCAACAAAGGAAATGAGATTTATTGGCCATTATTTGTTCTAGATGAGGTTGCCACACCAGCTAGTTGTAAATGCTGTTTCTCTTTCTAGATGCTTGTCCACCCTCTCACTAATGTTGCATATTTTCCCCCTCCTCTGGGCCAGGAATCTCAGTTAAGCTCCCTGGTTTAGAGTTTTCAGACTCTTCTTTTCCCAGAAAATGATTCAGTTGAATTTGCAGTAACCTGTAACCTTACATGGAAAGAAATTAGGTTTTAGGTGATCTCAGTTATAGCATAAACTAATGTTATGAACATGGTTGCCCCAAAAGCCACAGGAATATTAGATTGGATGAATAGCATCCTTGGGCCAGTGACTTACACCCAAAAGAAACCTTAGAAGTCACCTACGGTAGGCCCTTAATTTGACAATTAAACAAAGTGAGCCTTAGAGACTAGAAATGACTTGCCTAGGTACTATGTGGGAGAGCTAGAATTCATAATGAGGTCTGCTTACTTCTAAGAGCTGTGTGGCTCTCCAAAAAAGGTCATAATCAGTCTCACTCTTTGTTTTGCACCACATTCACAAACCATTTCCTGATCCCTCGAGATTGTAATGACTCTCTCTTGAAGTTACTTCGTATTTTTTTCATAGGTACTTCTCTGGGTCTATGTTGTCTCTCCTAATAGAATGTAAACTCTTTGGAGGAAGGATCAAATCCATTTTTTCTCTTCTTATACCCAGTGTCTCGCACCATGATTTAATTAACGTCTGTTGATTGGTTGTTGTACTGAGGATACTATATCTGGGTGATTTTTTTCAAAAATTGTATTTAAGGAGGTTTTCTTAAAAACAAACAAACAAACAAAAAACATCACCATGGTTTTACTCAGTATCCACCTACACCAGAGAGACATTCAACAGCACAAATAATATTTTTAAAGAAAAAAGAAGGAAGAGAAAAAAGTCAGCACAACCAATTAATGCATTGAAAAATCTCTCAAACATGTACAATGTGTACAACTTGTGAATCTCTTACCTCCATGAAGGAGTGGGTTGGGAATGTCATTTCATGTCTCTTCCTTTGAATCCTGCTTTATAGTTTTTCATTTTTTATTTTTTTCATGTATAGTTGTTCTTTTCATTTCCATTTTGATCATTGGGTATATATGTACACACACACGCACACAGTTGACTCTGCTTAGATTAATTGGCCTCAGTTCATGTAGTTCTTCCCATAATTCTCTATATTCCATATACATCATTTCTTCCAGTAAAGTAGTATTTCATTCCTTTCATGTACCACAATTTATTGAACCATTCCTCCATTGATGGTCATCTGCCTGGTTTCTATTTTTTTACCATAATAAAAGTGCTACTTTTTTGGTGCATATGGGGAATTTCTTCCTAATGAGGGCTTTCTTGGGGTTCAAGTCACAAGTGGAGTAGAGTCTCTGGGTCAAACGGTATGGACATTAAAGTCATTTTATTCATAAAATTCCAAATTCATTTAAAAACAATGCTTGTACCATTTCACAGTTTTACCAACAACATACCTGTCCAGCTATTCCAAACTACTCCAAACTTGTCTATTGCCATCTTTCATAATTTTTGCTATTTTCTGAATGTGACAAGATGTTTGAGACATGTTTGGATTTGTATTTCTCTTATTAATAATTTGAAGCATTCTTTCATGAGAGAAATGATTAATAAATAAGAAATTATCGAGGAGATATCTGCTCTGACCCTGAAATTTAAGTCACCTAGACCATCTTATCTAGGTGGGGTTGTTGTCCTAGCCAATTAGGAAAACCTTACAAAGAGATTCTAGTCTGGTGTGCAATCCAGTCCATTGTGTATTAGTCAGCTGGTTCTAAGTAGAAATGGATCCCATGTAGGCAAGGGTGGTCTGAATAAGAGGAAATTCTTCTTGTCCCAAACCAAGTGTCCACTCTGAGTAAAAGCCCCAAACCCTTATAATTCTTCTAACTAATTATTGTTAACCAATCAGAGTTGATTGCCACCCTCAGGAACACTCACTCTTCCAAGGGCACATAAACATTGAGTGGATTCTATGAGGGGTCTTTGGCATTCAAGAATGCCATTTTTACTCTTTTTATTAATTGTCCACTAGCATGATTAATAAAATGATTACTCACTCAGAAACTATGTTTCAAACTTTTTATGCATAACAGGGTTGTGAATATTTTGCAGTATCTGGACGATTGTCCTCTGCTCTAGGTGGTACATTTTATTTTATTTCAAATTAGAATTCTAGGAAACTGACACATAACTGGAGGAGGACAATCAAAATGATCAGGGATAGGACCACACAAAAAGAGCAAGGCTTGGAGAAACCAAGGATGCTTAGTTCGGAAAAGGTAGGATTGGGGTGGGGGTTGGGCATCTCCTCAAGATTTTAAAGGGCATTTTACAAAGGCTTTTGATCAATTTGTGCCTATCTAGGGATGGGTAACCAGGATCATGTAGACTTGCAACATTTAGCAAACAGAATGCTTGAAAGGATTAGGACTGTTTCCCCTAAGGGAAACCTGCTAGTTAAATTATTAGAAGTTCTATTATGTAGAACCGTTTTTTTTCAGTTTGACCCCAAGAGGGCAGAATAAGGAGCAAAAGGGAACATTGAAGAGAGACAGATTTCATTTTGATTTAAGGAAACCCTTTCTAAAAGAGCAATCAAAAATCAGAGTGAGCTGTGTTGTACTAGTAAGTTCACCATCATGGAGTTCTTCAAATGCAGGCTGGGTAAACACTTGACAAGGATATTGGAAATGACATTTCTTTACAGTATGAGTAGACCTAAATGGCTTTGGGTATCCTTTTAAACTCAAAGGTTTTATGATTTTCTGACTCCTGATAGTGGAAGATCGGTATCCTTATTTCATTTAGTACCATATGAGAGAAATAGATATAGGAAAAGAGTGGAAGCCACAGGAAAGATAATTTAAGGAATATTTCATAAATTAATAGAAAAAAACCTTTAAACTTTCACAGCTATCCTAAATTGGTTGCCTTTTAAGGAGTGAGGCTCTTGGAACTATAAGTATATAAGCAAAGACAGCTGATTACTGGCATAAGGATAAGATGAGTTTAGAGTCTGCTTCTAACGTATACTGACTGTGTGAACCTGGCCAAGTCACATACCTGCAGGGAACTTCCTAAAACCAGAAGTTACAAATAAGTTGCCTTTCTTTATCTGGGGTTAGTTTTCCCTATATGGAGAAAACCATAGGTCCTGACCAAAACTCAGTAGAGGTCTCGAGCTGACCTTATCTGTCCACATTGATTTCTATCCAATTATACCTATGCATCTCTATCTCTTTGTCTTTTTAGAAATCGAACTCCCTTTGGGATGTGCTTTCTATTTTGACTTGACTTCACTGGACTAAACTGTGCAAATCAAAAGATCTGAAAAACTTTCATCATTGAAAACAGCAGTTTAAGTAGAATACAGGCCATAATTGAGAAAAGGATGAATATTAATTTTGGCTTCTAAAGAGGCAGCTTTTCATAACTTTATTGGAGAAAACATCTTGTTCTTTGCCAGATGACGTGTGTATGAGCTGAAGAACCCTAAGTAGGATCCTGAGGCCTTTCAAGGATTTCATTGGGAAGGTTGACTCCGACTCCCAAAAGGCATCCTTTGAAATCCAGGGTCCTAATGGGCTCTGAATTATCAGCACAATGGGACCTTTCATCAGCAAGATTTCCTCTTCATTCTAGATTTGGCTGTAGAAGGAGGACAGGTGAGAGCCTCCACCTCTGACTGGGGGCTGATGCCCTAACCCAGGGATAGGCAACCTGCAGCCTCGAGGCCACACATGGCCCTGTAGGTCCTTGGTTGTATCCTTTGGACTGAATACAAATTTTACAGAACAAATCCTTTTTATTAAGGAGAATTGTTCTGTGAAGTTTGGATTCAATCAAAGGGCTGCACTTGTGGACTTGGAATGTGACCTCACAGCTGCAGGTTTCCCACCCTTGCCATAACCCACACTTCTTTGCAAGGGCACTGGTCCCAGGACAATGGGAAATTGTCTTTCCAAGGAGGATTTGGCTGTATTCCTCAAAATTCATTGTTTCAAAAAGGGAACAAACCATATGTTCCAGGATTGATGTATAGTTCTTTAAGAAATGTTTCTTTGGAGTGGTTTGATATTTTTAGTGCTCTGGGGGAAATTTCTAATTGCCTTAATTAGGATCAGGCAATTGAGTTTAGGGCAAAGTTAGCATGGGCCTAGAATGGGGTATTCTGGGAGCAGCAAGGGGAGATGGAGGCCTGGTGTGTCTGTAGCCAGTCCTTTCCGTCTTCTTTGCTAAAACAACGATAAAAACAACTTCTTCACTACAGTCATCTTGCCATCTGCCATTGTCTTTGTCTCTGATAGAAAAAAGATACCTTTAACAAAGTTTTATTGATTACTTTAAAATTACAAAAAAACCCTATCTCTTCTCCACAATTCTTCATCCCACTCCCCCTAGTAGTACCCTCCCTTGAAACAAGCACAATTAATCATCACATTGACTACCTTTGACAATGTACACTTGATTCTGCACCCACACCCCACCACCTCATAAAAAAGGATTCCCTCCACATCATGAGTGGGACGTGATCATCCCACTTTCTCTTAAAGATTGTCAACAAGGGAGACGCTTTTCTCTTCACAGGCAGTGCATTCCATTTCTGCATGTTTTTAATGACTACTAAATTCTGACTTTCCTCTGTCTCAAGCTTCAGTGAGCTTTGCAGTTTCCTGCTGTTGACTTCCCCTTCTCTCCCTTCATCATTTACCATCATTTGATTTCTCCCATTTCTCTTGCTGTACATTATCTCTTGACTCTATCCCCTCGTTTCCACTCCTCTGCTGTCCTCCTATCTTAGCCTCCCATCATTTCTTACTAAGCAAGGAGTCTCTATTCTGTTATTTGTCCCTTATTATTGGGAAGTAAACAGACCTCATTTTGTCACTTGGCTATTCAAAGGTCTTTGGGAGTCCCTTTACAGACAAGATGGAAGAAACACTTGGCATTCAAAGTCCTCCATGATCTGGCTCCAATCTACCTTGGGTACCTCCTTCTTTGTACTTTCAGTGTGCCAGACAAACAACTGGATGTTAGTTATCCCTATGCCCTGTTCTACCTGTTTGGACAATGTTTGAGAAGGATGTGTCTACATCTCCTCTGATGGAATCTTCTTTCTTCCAGACACCTTCCAGGCGCCACCTTCTACTTGTTGTCTTTTCTGATCCTCCTCTCTCAAGGGCTAGTGCCCCACCTTCTAAGCACTTTGTTCTTAATTCCCTTATAATTATCTTGTATTTATTCTGTCTATATTGGTACAAGTATTTTTGCCTCTTCCAATAGAATCTAAGCTCCTGGAGGGCAGGGATAGTTCCATTAAAAACAATTCTAATTCCAGCGCCTGCTGAGTGCTGGTGCTTAATAAGTCCTTGGGGACTGATTGAGAAGAAGCTTGGCATGGTGGGCTGAGTGTTGACCTTGAAGTCAGGAACACCTTAATTTTTGTGTGTTGTTGGATAAGCCATTTAATTAATCAACCAGCATTTAGTAAACACTTACTATGGTCCAGGCACTGCACTAAGATGTGGAAAAAAGGCAAAACCAATCATTCTCAAAGAGTTCACAGGTCAATAGGGAAGACAACATGGAAACAACTATATATCAATGAAGATATATGCGGGAAAATTGGAGATGAGCAACAGAAGGAAGGTCCTAGGATTAAGAGGTATTGGAAAAGGCTTCATTAAATAGGTGGGACTTAGGAAGTCAAGAGGTAAAGGAGGAGGGAGACTATTCCCGTTCTAGAGGGCTGACAGTGAACATTTATTGCTTTATGCTTCTATTTTGCTCTAGACAGTGGAATTATAGAGTACTGAATGAAATGGGTAATGGGAATTTCCCATGGTAAATGGGAAATAACTGAGTTGTATCAGATGTACTGCTATCAAATTCTATCGGTTCCACTTACGATACAGGCACACATCCAAGATATTGCAAGTTCAATTCCAGACCACTGCAAGAAAGCAAATATTGTAATATCAAGAGTCACAAGATTATTTTGGCTTTCCCGTGCATATTAAAATTTTGTCAATACTATATTGTTGTCTATTAACTGTGTGATAGTGCCATGTCTAAAAATGCAATGCATTTACCTTAATTAAAAACACTTTATTGCTAAAGAAATTGCTGACAATCATCTGAAGCTTCAACTAGTCTTAATCTTTTTGCTGGTGGGAGGTCTTCACTTAATGTGGATGACTCTTAACTGATTAGGGCCACAGTTACCGAAGTGTGGGATGTCTATGCTGAGTTCTTAAAATAAAATAACAATGAAGCTTGTGCCATCGATTGACTGTTCGTTTCACTTGGGCACTTAGAAATTATCGTGTCCAATGACCCAATTACAATATTGTTGAGTTTCAGAGAATAGGGAGATCTAAGGAGAGGGAGAGATGGACAGATGGTTGGTGAAGCAATCAGAAGACATGCAACATTTATCAATTAAGTTCACCATTCTACATTGGTGCTGTTTTTGGAACCCTAAAATAATTACAATAGCAACATTAAAGATCACTGATCACAGATCACTATAAATATAATAACGATAATGAAAAGTTAAAAATATTGAAAAAATTGCCAAAATGTGACACAGAGATCGAGGTGAGCACATGTTCTTGGCAAAATGGCACTGACAGACTTGCTAAAAGCAAGTCTGACGTAAACCTTAAGTTAAAAAAAAGAAAGAAAATATAAATCTGTAAAGTTTAATAACTTGAACCACAAAAAGACAAGGTGTGCCTATCTATATGACCCTGGTCATCCCATTTCCCTCCACTGAGTCTCATTTTCTAAATTTTTACAATGAGGGACTTGGATTTTGGCCACTCTTGATGTCCTAGTCCATTGTCTTACTTGTGTTAGGGTACTAGAGGGCACATGGCACATGTGAGTAGTGCTGATGCTCCCATATGAACAGAACTCAAACCAAATGGGTTGAAATATGTGGTTCAAGAAGAAACAAGAGAGCTCCAAGGCTTGTAGAATAGAAGAGTCTGTGTGGAGTGTCCCATCAAGCTGTCTCTCGAGCATGTATTGGGATTGCTCAAGATCATGTGAGCAATGAAACTCCTGAGAGAGTCTTTTCCCATAATTCTCTGAGTATTAATATCAATCATTTTTTACTAAAGTCCTGGAGGGTGATGACTATTTGTGCTTTTGCTTTTCTTTCTATCCCCAATCGGCAAACATTTGGTAATGCTAATCAATTTTTAATGTTTAATTGTTAATGTTAATTAAGTTATTAATGTTTAATTAATGTTAATAATGAATCAGAACAAGCAACACTAAGATGCAGTGAAGTGTTGGAGAGGAGGTGGAAGGCAGATTTAACTCTATTTTGTAATTGTACTATGTTCATAGATTCCCTGACTGCTCCCAGCTGCAACATCCATCTTTTCAGTGACAACATTCTACCTGTGGCAGTTTGTGACTATAGAAAATGGACAACTAGCATTGCTAAAGAACTGAAATTCCACATGGCTGAGAGGCCAGTGGAGAGAGAGTTTGGTAGCAAAAATGAGGACTGGCCAATGTGCAGAACAACTGTAGGTTTGACATTTCACAAATATTTAGAGAATTAGAAGAGACTTTGACTTCCTGCCCTAAAAGTATTCCTTCAGAGTCACCACTGCATGGGATTTGTTGATTTCTCCATTATAGTGGAGGCCATTTGAAGAGAGGCACGATCTTGCTTATCTGCATTTATTATTGCCTTTTATTGTGTCTTTAGGACCTAACTCAGAGCTTGGCACATAGTAAGCACTAATAAATGCATTTTCATTCATTCATTCACTGATTCATTCATTCGTTCGTTCATTCATGTGTATTGGTTGTGTTCTCTGGAATTACTTTATCTGAAGAAGAAAAGACTTGCAGGATATACAACCACTATCTTCAGGAATCCCAAGAAATTGGACTTGTTCTGTTTGACCCTAGAGTCCAGACCTGGGGACAAAACCAGGCCAAGAGGCACACTACCTAAGCATTAGGGTATCCCAAGGGGGAGTGGGCTGACTCAAAAGAGAGTGCAATCTTTTGCTGTCAAGAGCTGTAAGTAAAGCATTACATGAATATTTGTTGGGAAGTTTTTGGAAGCAGAATCTTGGTTTAGTGTGGCTTGACCTTACTGGTTTCCAAAGTCTTTTCCTCCTCAGAGACTTGGGGATTCTTCTGCAAAGGGTCTTTGGAAATCACTTGGCCCATATTCACAGAGGATGAGAAGGAAAGAGAAGACTGATTTCTGCTACAGTTAAAGGAAAGTAAATCCTCATGTGCAAAATCATGTATCCCTCCAAAGGTAGAATTTGAGGTCACTCAGTTTATCAATTTTTCCTTTCCCTGGAATTTTACTGTAATTTTCTTAGTATACTGTGGGGATCTTGCATTACTGGGAGATGTATCTGGTGTGTGTATGTGTGTGTGTGTGTGTGTGTGTGTGTGTGTGTGTGTGTGTGCACTTAAATCTTTTCTGCATGCTGAACATTTGCCCCTTTGCTGAGCGTTAGAGCATAGCATCAATCTCTGGGAAGCAGAAAGAAGGGACAAAGAAAGCTTCTCCTCTCCCAGAGCATGACTGTTTCCTTGTGGGATAGATGCAAACAGAAATCATTTTAACTTGGGAGTATGCATTGGCAACTCTTGGTTTCAGCTCATTGACTTGGGTCAGGGAAAAGGGGAGAACTTGGCTGAAGAGACTGAGTGGCCTGCAGCAGGAACGCACAGTCCTGTCTGCTGGCAGGGATTTTGTGGGGGCTGAGCCATAAAGACTTTGTCAGCTTTCTTCCAAGCTCCCCCCTCTCCTTTCCCCCTGCCAGGGCTGGTCCAGCTGCCAAGCCTGGGGAATGCAGGAAGTTCTGGGTCAGGGTGACCTGAGTGACTGGTGCCAGATGTAATAAGCCCTGGAGTTTCTCCAGGGTCACATGGACGATGGAGTGAGAGAAGGCAGAAGCTGCTCCCGTGTTGACAGGAGATTCTGGACCCCATTTCCCATCCTTAGGCTATGGAAGGGGGATTCTGCCTCGAGAGGCAGAGAGGAACAGGACAACTCCTGTCCTTTTGCTTGGCCCTCACCCAAACCTTCCCCCTTCAGGAATCAGGAGGCAGAACCTCAAGTCTAACCGAGGACTTTGGGGGAAGGTTTTGTTTTGTTTTGTGGATTGACTTAAATATTTTCTGGCCTGAGTCGGGGAGGAGGCAGATTTTGTGTTTTCTGGAGTACTGGGCCTTGTAGCTTGAAGAAAACAGATCTTTTCAGAATGAGGCATAATGGTCTATGGCCACCTGCAGCCATCAGATCTCCTCTTTTCATCCTTCACTTTTCTCTCCTGCTCTTCCTCCTCCTTGTCCTTCACACACACACACACACACACACACACAAACACACACACATACGCACCAATGGAAACTTACGCAAACATACACAAACACACACATGCAAATTACTGCACGAGAATCAACATTAACATATCTCTTTGTTTTATTTTTCTTGACAGAATGTTTTTCTCCAATTACATGTCAAGACAATTTTTAGCATTAATTTTTACAAAATTTTAAGTTCCAAATTTTTCTCCCTCTCTGCTTCCCCAACCTTTCCTAAAATGGTAACAATTTGATAGAGCTTATACATGTGCTATCATGTAAAAAAATTCCATATTTTTCACGGCTGCTTCACATACCTCTTTACCAAGAAAGAAGTTTGTTGTTTTCAGTGAAAGGGGTTTTTAGTCAAGGGGTTAAAATTTAGGTGAGAGTCGAAGTGGAGAGAGGCAAGGAGGAAGAGGAGGAAGAGGCAAATCTTCTAGTTCTATGTGGGCAATAGCCAGACCAGAGTCAACCTCCAGTAGAATCCAAGAAACCAGAATTCTCCTTTTTTTTCTGTTGACAAAAAAATCTCCCTTCTCCTCTGGATCATGATTAGTTGTTACATAAGACCATGGATTCATAAAATCCTAGACTTTGAGCTGTAAGTGACCTAGGGGGCAACCAAAACAGGATCCTGACTTACAAATGAGGAAACCTAGACAAAGATAGAAGAGATGACTTACCTACAGTCATTTCCAGCCCTATTCCTCCCTCCAGAAATGTCTTCCCTTCTTCACCAACAACCACTGCACGAAATCTGCATCTCACTCTTTTCATTGGTAAGTCCATGCCCCTGATTATCATTTCATAAGGCTCTCAAGGCATGTTGAATTCTGGGAATGTTGTCTTCTCCCAATTGGAATGTTAAGTTCCTTGCGGTTAGAGCATGACTTGCTTATTTGTATCTCTAGCACTCAGCACAAAGCACAACGCCTGGTAAATAGTAAGCTCTTAATAAATATTCTATAATCTCTCTCTCTCTCTCTCTCTCTCTCTCTCTCTCTCTCTCTCTCTCTCTCTCTCTCTCTCTCTCTCTCTCTCTCTCTCTCTCTCTCTCTCTCTCTGTCTACTTATCTATCTAATTATCTATCTCTCATGAGATTCCAACTAAGGTCTTCCAAAGGCCAGGTTCTCTGTCATCTCTACATTATGTCATGCTTTCTCAATAATATCTTGGGACATGTAGACTATAGAAGAAAAGACTTGGGTGAGGATAAAGGTATAAATGTCATAGTAGCTCTTTAAAATTTAGAGGGGTTGTCAGAGGGAAGAAGACTTCAGAGGATGGACCCAAGATCAGTTTCTGAGTTACAATGAGGTAGAATTAAAGTTAATGTTAGCAAAAATGCCTAACCATGAGAACTAGAATGGAATGGGTGGTCTCAGGAAGTGATGTGTTTCATGTCCTTTGAGTTCTCCAAGCTGAAGCTCACTGTTTATTGGGAATAAAGGTTCTTTAAGGGCATGGACCATTTCATTGTTGCTTAATACCCCCAGTGCTTGGAACACAGAAGGTACTTTATAAATGTTTATTGATTAAATGTTTCTGTATGGGTTGGTCTAGATTGTCTAAACTTTCCCTCCAGTTATGAGCTTCTGTGATATTTTATGTATTTCCACACTTGTCAGTTTCCACAAGGGAAGTTGAGGGAGTGATTCAGAAGGCTTTCATGTCATCTTTTTCTCAGCCTAGAAGAATTTCTGTAGCTCCCTATCCTGACCTCTAGCCTAGTGGTAAAGTTGTCCCAGAAAGAACAATATTTATCCCACTGATGTATCATCCCCTCCCTGTGAGTTGTCATGAGGAACAAGGAGTGAGGGGATCCACCACACTCCCTGTAAGGCTGGGGACTAAAGTGGAAACAGCTGAGAAAGAAGAGGCCAAGAAAAACCAAGGCCCAGCTGGGAGACATTAGGCCAGTTAAGCAGGCTGACCATAGTTCTGAAAGGAGGTCAGACCCATGACTGACTGGGTGCAATAGTGGCGAAGAAGGATCTTGGTTAAAGGAATATAACTTCCACAGAAAGAAAAGAAGGAAGGAAAGCATGAAAGAAGTACCCACAATCCTGTCCACATTTGGCATCAGGCTTGGAGTGAGTCTCTTGAGATACTTTTCCTGTTTTTCATTTGGAGTCTCAATCCTTTTGACTGAGTTGAAGCAGGGATAACTGGGGTGTGTCTGGGAATTTGGAGGAGAAACCTATTTGGTAAGGAAAAAAGAAATCCTTGACTATAACTCAGGTCTGTGGTGAGCGGGTATAATAGTAAATAGAACATAAACTATTCTGTAGATTTCTCTACTAGTCAGGACTTTCCAGTGGCTGTGGTTGGCCATCAATGATACAGTACAAGAGAGGGCATGGGTGGCCTTCATAGCCAACCATACTTGGCTGACTAGAGTCTATTGCTATTCTGGGCTTAGACTCCTGGAGGTGGAAGGAATTTTAGACAACATCTAATCACAGACTCATAGACACAGAGAAGGAAGGAACCACAGAGGCCATCTGGTAAAGCACCCTCTTTTTACAGAGGAAGAAGTTGAGGTCCGGGGAAGAAAAGGTCACACAGGTAATCAATGACAAGGGCAGGATTTGAACATAAGTACACTTTTCTGAATGGAAGAAATCTAATCTTTCCCCATAGGAAGAAGCAGAGTTTCAGAGAGGTTATGTCTTGAGAGAGGTTATGTAGGTCACAAAGGTACCTAGAGCAAAATAGAGCCTAGAACACAGATCCCGCATATGTTTTATGTTAACATTTGTTTTCCCCAGTTACACATAAAGACAAATTTTAACATTTTACATAAGAGTTCTGAATCCCCCCATTTCTCTCATTAAAAAGGTAAGCAATTTGATATAGGCTTTGGGGTACAATCATGTAAAACCAATTTTCATATTAGTCATATTGTGAAAGAAGAAAGAAACCAAAAGGAAAAAAGCACAGTTAAAAATTTAAAAAAGTATGCTTTGATCTGCATTTGTACTCTATATGTTCTTTCTCAGGAGGCGGATAACATTTTTCAACATAATGTCTTGGATCATTGTATTGCTGAGAATAGCTAAATGAGTCACAGTCCGTCTTACAGTATTGCTGTGACCATGCAAAATGATTTCCTGCTTCTGCTCACTTCACTTTGCATTGTTTCATATAACAGTTCTTCCAAGTTTTTTCTGAAGTCCTCCTGCTCATCATTTCTCATGAAACAATAGTATCCTGTCACAATGATGTATGGCAACTTGTTTAGATTTTCCTTAATTTATGGGTATCCCCTCAATGTCCAATTCTTTACCACCACAAACAGTGATGCTGTAAGTATTTTTCTACAGGTATCCCCTTTTTATAAATCTCTTTGGGATACAGACCTAGCAGTGGTATTGCTGGATCAAAGGACACATCCATTTTATAGCCCTTTGGGAATAGTTCCAAATTGTTCTCCAGAATGGATGAACCAGTGTACCACTCCACCAACAGTACATGGGTATTCTAATATTCTCACATCTCCTCCAAAGCACTTTACACGCTCCATGTTTGTGTGTGTATGTGTGTGCACACACGCATATGTGTGCATGCTCATGTGCACACACACATGCATGCCTGCACTCATGCACAGTGGTAAAGGAGGACCCATGACTCTAGTCAGTAATTCTGTTCTTGTCAGTGGATGACCCTCTTTATCATTAGCTACTTGAGAAAAATGAGATTTACCAATAGACATCAATACTCTTGAAACATTTATAAAAGTTCTCAGGACAGGTGAGGAAAAGCAAAGCAGAATGTGCCAGGACCTCCACACATCTTTAAAGTCAATGATTAAAGAATCATGAATGTCACCTGTTATGATGAAATTTGGAATTTTATGAAATAAAGATACCATAACTGAATATAAAACAGTGGGGGGAGAATCATGGTAGTTGCCTAGAACTTAAGTTGTGTGTTGGAGGAAGGGTGGCTTTGAGTTCCAAGCATGGGAGATGACTGGGACAAAGGCACTGAGATAGAGGGTGGAGGGTTATGTGTGAGGAACAGACAAAAACTGTGTTTGGCAAAACTGTGAAATCGAGAAAACAAGTGATGAATAACGAGACCGGAAAGATAGGATGTGGTCAAGTTATTACAGGCTTTAAAAGCAGAAGAGTTTCTATTATATCCTAGAGGCAATAGGGAGCCACTGGAACTGATTAAGTGGGCAAATGACATGATCAGATCAGGGCTCTTCTTAAGAAAAGCAACTTTGACAGTTGTGGAGAGGGTATTTTGGAATGAAACAAAAGCTAGGTTATGGAGATCACTTAGGAGATTATTCTAAGCATGTAAGTTATTCTAAGCAAGTGATTAACACTTTAATTAAGGAGCTGGCCATGTTAGATGGGATAAGAGACCATATCTGAGAGGTTTTCCACACAATTACACATGAATATGAGGGAGATTGAGGAGCCAAGTGTTATATTGGACTTATGAACCTAAGAGACTAGAAAAATGGTGGCACGTTTGGTAGAAATCAGAATGGTTGGCAGAGGGTAAGGTTAGAGTTCAATTTTATCATGTGGAGTTGCAAATACTTCCAGGGAATCCAGACAGAAAAGTACAAATGATTGGTAGTGTGGAAATGGATATCAGGGGAAAGACTCAGAGCAGATATGAAGCTCTAGGAGACTTTTCCATACATATGGTAATTAAGCCTATGGCAACTCATGGATACATTGAAAGTTTGATCATATCCAACTCTTCCTGAGTCTATGGACTATAGTATGTCAGGCTGTTCATTGGTTTTTCTTGTCAAAGATACTGGAGTGGTTTGCCATTTCCTTTCTCACTAGTATTAAGGCAAACAGATATTGCATGATGTGACCAGCTAGTAAGGGTCTGAGGCTATATTTGAACTCAGGTCTTCCTGACTCCAGGCCCAGTACTCTATCAACTGAGACTCTTAACTACCTCAAAGAGAGTCCACGACAGACCTCTAGGGGTCATTATGGGGCACAATATAGATGATGAGTCAATAAAAACAGTGGAAAAGAATCTGTCACTGAAGCAGAATGAAAACCAGAAGTGGGTAATGTCAGAATCATCCAGAAAGGAGGGAGGATGCAAGAGAAGAAAATCCATCCATAGTAATCAACTGCTGTATATAGTGCTGATAACTAAGAGGATTTTGAAAACAGTTATCAAATTTGCCAATTTAAAATTCATTAGGAGTTTGAAAAAATCAGTTTCAGTTTTGTCATCAATGGTCATTTTTTCCAGAGTTATAGAGAGCACTCCTTGTTAGTTATAGATTGAACTATATGTTATCAAAGATTCCCTTTAAGATTTTCCTATTAAATTTATTATTCCTCACATAATTCATCTGGGACTTTGATGATAAATACCAAATGTATTGACTTCAACATCCTCAGGAGCAAAGATAAAATCTTATGGTTATAAGAGAAGAAAAATTAATAGAAGGGTAAGCATTCAGTGAGGAAACACATTTGCCAATGATATGATAGTTTGCCTAGAGAACCCCAGAAGGTCAACTAAGAAAAAAAACTAATCAAAATAATTAACAAATTTAGCAAAGTTGTAGGATATAAAGTAAACTCACACAAATTGTCAGCATTTGTATAAGAATACCCAGAAGAGATGGAGAAATTGATATAGAATAAATACAGATGGTATAAAAAAAACTCAGGAATCTGCTTGCCAAGGAATACACAAGAATTTTACGTGCACAATTACAAAAAGAAAACTCCCACAAAACCAAAATTAAACAATTGGTGAAATATTAATTGCTCATGGGTAAACAAACTAATATAAGAAAATAACAATCCTATCTAAATTAATTTCCTTATTCAGTGTCATGACAACCAATCACTTCCATAAGTTCTAAATTTTCATTCCTTCCCCAAGACAGCATGCAATTTTATATGGGTAATACACATACACTGGCATTAAACACATTTATACATTATCATGAGAAAAACAAAACTTAACAAAGGAGAAAATATTCTGCTTCATTCTGTGTTCCGATTCCAAAGATCTTTCTCTGGATGTGTATGGAATTTCACATCATGAGTCCCTTGGAAATATTTTATAAATGTCCTTGCATTGCTGTGAAGGGCTCAGTCAAAATAAACAGTCTTTACACATTGTGGCTGTTACTGTGCGTATTGTTCTGCTGACTGTGCTCATTTCACTCAGTATCAGTTCATATAATTCTTTCCAGGTTTTTCTGAAGACCACCTGTTCTTCATTCCTTATAGCAAAATAATATTCTGTTACATTCGTATATCACAACTTATTCAGCCATTCCCCAATTGAAGGACAGCCCCTCGACTTCCAGTTCTTGGTCACCACACAAAGAGCTGCTATAAATATTTTTGTATTTGTGAGTCCTTTTCCCATTTTTATGATCTCTTTTGGGATACAGTCCTAGAAGTGACATTTCCAGGTCAAAGGGTATGTATATTTTTATAGCCCTTTGACAATAGTTCCACATTACTCTCCAGAATGGTTGGATCAGCTCACAGCTCCACCAACAATGAATTAGTGTTCCAATTCTCCCGCATCTTCTCCATCTTCTCCAAAATGTATCATTTTCCTGTTTTGTCATGTCAACAAATCTGATAGGTGTGATGTGGTGCTGCAGAATTTTTTTGATTTGTATCTCTCTAAACAATAGTGATTTAGGGCATTTTTTTCATGTCTATAAATAGTTTCAATTTCTTCCTCTGAAAACTGCTTGTTATTGGGAAGGGGTGGAACCAAGATGGTGGAGTAGCAGCATGGACTTGCTAGTGTTCACCCTCCAAACCCAGCCAAATGCCTGTAAAAATGACTCTAAATAAAATCTGGAGCTGCAAAACTCAGCGAATGAGTGAGTGAAGCAACTCTCCAGCTCAAGACAGTCTGAAAGGTCTCTGGGAAGAGTCTGTCATGCCACACTGCGAACAGAGTTCATTCCAGTGTGGGCTGCACCAGCACAGACAGGACCTGAGCAGGCCTTGGAGGGACTGAGTCTTGGGTGCCTGTGGCAGTTTCCAGACTTCACTACAAATAAAAACCTACTTGAAATAATAAACAACTTTGGCAAAGTTGCAAGATACAAAATAAACCCACATAAATTATTTGCATTTCTATGTTACTAATGAAGCTTAAAAGCAAGAGATAGAAAGAGAAATGTGATTTAAAGTTAAGGTAGATGTTATAACATATTTGGGAGTCTACCTGCCAAAACAAAACCAGGGACTATATGAAGACAATTACAAAACAATTTTCTCACAAATAAAGTCAGATCTAAGTAATTGGAAAAAACATGAGTTGTGCATGGGTATACTGAACTAATAATAAAAATGACAATTCTACCTAAATTATTTACTTATTCAATGCTATAGCAATCAAATAACCCTAAAATTATTTTCTAGAGCTAGAAAAAATAATATCAGAATTCATATGGAAGAAAAAAAAAGTTAAGAATGTCAAGGGAAATAATGAAAAGAAATGCTAGGGAAGGTAGCCTAGCCATACCAGATCTCAAATTTTATTGGAAAGCTACAACCAGCAAAACTACTTGGTACTGGTTAAGAAACAGAGGGGTAGATCAGTAAAATAGGTTAGTAGTCAATGACTATAGCAGTCTGTTGTTTGATAAACCCAATGGCCCCATCAGTCTATTGTTTGATAAACCCAATGGCCCCATCTTCAGGGATAAAAACTCACTGTTTGACAAAAACTGCTATGAAAAATGGATGATAATGTGGCAGAAACTGGGCATAGACCAATGCCTGACATCATACACCAGGATAAAGTACAGATGGATACACAATTTAGGTATAAAGACTGATACAACGAACAAACTAGAGAAGCAAGGAATATTTTATTTATCAGATTTATGGAAAATGGAGAATTTTATGACCAAACAAGAGATAGAAAACATTATGAAATACAAAATGGCTAACTTTGATTATATTAAATTGAAAAGTTTTTTGCACAAAGTCAATGCAGCAAAATTAGGAGGGAAGCAGAAAACTGTGAAATAATTTTTACAATTAGTGTCTGTGATAAAGGCCTCATTTCTAAAATATATAAAGAACTGAGTCAAATTTACAAGAATACTATCCATTCTCCAATTGATAAATGGTCAAAACATATGAACAGACAGATTTTTTAAAAATTAATTTATTTTTACTTTTCAACAGACACCTCCACAAGATTTTGAGCTCCAAATTTTCTCCCCGTGCTCTCCCCTATGACTAACCCATGACAGCGTGCATTCTGATTACCACTTCCTCTAATATCCCCTCCCTTCTATCACACCATTCCCTTGTCTTATTCCCATCCCCTATATTTTCCTGTGTGGCAAGGTAGATTTCTATACCCCATTGCTGTATATCTTATTGCCCAATTCCATGTAAAAATAATTTTTAACATTCATATTTAAAACTTTGAGTTCCAACTGTTCTCTCTTCTTCCCTCCCCATCTATCCCCACTGACAAGGCAAGTAATTCAATATAGATTATACATGTGCAGTTATGCAAAACACTTCCCGACAGTCATATTCTGAAAGACTACCTATATTTCCCTCCATCCTATCCTGCCCCCCATTTAGTATATTCTCTCTTTTGACCCTATTGCTCCTCAAAAGTGTTTACTTCTAATTACTCACCCCTTCTCCCATCTGCCCTCCCTTCTATCATACTCCACCCTCCACTTATTTCCTTTCCCTCTACTTTCCTGTAGTGTAAGATAGATTTTCATATGAAATTGAGTGTGCATGTTATTCCCTCCTTAAACCAAATGCGATGAGAGTAAGGTTCATGCTTTCCCTCTAACCTCCACCTTTCCCCCTTCATTGAAAAAGCTTTTTTTGCCTCTTTTATGTGAGATAATTTGCCCCATTCTATCTCCCTCTCTCCTTCCAATATATTCCTCTCTAGCCCTTTAATTTTATTTTTTAGATAGCATCCCTTCATATTCAACTCATCCTATGCCCTCTGTCTATATGTATATAATCCTTCCAACCACCCCAATATTGAGAAAAGTCTCAAGAGTTACAAATATGATCTTTCCATGTAGGAATGTAAACAGTTCAATTTTAGCAAATCCCTCATGATTTCTCTTTCCTCTTTACCTGTTCATGCTTCTTTTGATGTTTGTATTTCAAAGTCAAATTTTCTATTCAGTTCTGATAATTTCAACAAGAATGCTTGAAAGTCCTTTATTTCATTGAATGATCATTTTTCCCCTTGAAGTGTCATACTCACTTTTACTGGGTACATGATTCTTGATTTTAATCCTATGTCCTTTGACCTCTGGAATATTATATTCCAAAAGCTTTGACCCTGAATGTAGAAACTGATAGATCATGTCTTATCCTGTTTGTATTTCCACAATACTCAAATTGTTTCTTTCTGACTGCTTTCAATATTTTTTCCTTGACCTGGGAGCTCAGGAATTTGGCTACAATATACCCAGGAGTTTTCCTTTGGAAATCTCTTTCACTAGGTGATTGGTGAATTCTTTCATTATCTATTTTACACTCTAGTTCTAGAATATCAAAGTAGTTTTCCTTGATAATTTCTTGAAAGATGACGTCTAGGCTCTTTTTTTAATCATGGCTTTCAAGGTTTCCAATATTTTTTAAAATTGTCTCTCCTGGATCTATTTTCCAAGTCAGTTGTTTTTCCAAATGAGACATTTCATGGTGTCTGTTATTTTTTTTCATTCCTTTGGCTTTGTTTTATACTTTCTTGATTTTTCCTTTTTATTTCTCTTAAATTTTGTATTTGAAGATCAAATTTACCAATGAGTTCTGGCCTTTTCATCACTAAGATCTGAAAATCCTTTATTTCATTGAATACTCATCTCCTTTCCTGAAAGACGATGCTCACTTTTGCTGGATAATTGATCCTTGGTTGTAGTCTAACATCCTTTGCCTTACAGAATATTATATCCCAATCTCTTAGATCTTTTAATGTAGAAGCTGCAAGATCCTTTGTTATCCTGAGCATATTTCCTCAATATTTGAATTATTTCTTTCTGGATACTTGAAGTATTATCTCCTTGACCTGAGATTTCTGGAATTTGGTAACAATATTCCTTGGCATTTTCAATTTGTGATCTCTTTCAGGTGATCGGAGGATTCTTTCAATGACGATTTTGTCCTCTGCATAGGACCTCAGAGCAGTTTTCCTTGATCATTTCTTGGAAGATACTGTCCAGGCTCTTTTCTTCATCATGACTTTACAGTAGATCAGTAATTCTTAGATTTTCTGTCTTGGATCTGTTTTCTAGGTCAGTTGTTTTTCCCATGAGATATTTTTATGTTTCCTTCTACTTTTTTTCATTCTTTAGATTTTCTTTGATTTTTGATGCCTCAAGGAATCATTAGCTCCCATTTGCCCAATTCTAATTTTTAATGGACTGTTTTCTTCAGTTAGCTTTTGTGCCTCCTTTTCCATTAGTTCATTTGTTCTTTTTAAGGAGTTGCTTTGTCGTTAGGTTTTGTACCTCCTTATTCGTTTGGCCAATTTTACTTTTTAAGATGCTGATTACATTTTCAAAATCATTGATCAATTTTTCTTCCACCTCTCTAATGTGGCTTTCAAAATCCTTCTTGAGCTCTTCCAAGAATGCTCATTGGACTTGAAATTAGTTCATATTCCCTTTTGAGGTTTCAGATGTAAGTATAGTATCAATACTGTCATTTTTATGAATTTTTACTTTGATCTTTCCTGTCCCCATAATAAGATGCTCTGATCTTTGCTTTCATAATTTGCTTCTTTCTTACGGTGATTATTTTTTTCCTGACTCTTAAAGTGGATCCCTGCTTCTGGGGTACAGGGGTTCTGCCTCATATTTCTTGTGCTGAGAGCTATGGGCCTTTTTTACTGACTTCATATGCTGTGGTCTAAGGTTCTTTCAACTAGAAGCTATATAATGCTGCAGAGGCACCTGGGTGGTGCAGTGAATAGAGCACCAGTGCAGGAATCAGGAGGACCTGAGTTTAAATCTCACCTCATTCACTTGACACTCACTAGCTGTGTGACCTTGGGTAGGTCACTTAACATCAACAGCCGCCTCATCCTGGGTCATTTCCAGTCATCCTGATGAATATCTGGTCACTAGATTCAGATGGCTCTGGAGGAAAAGTGAGGCCGGTGACCTGCACAGCTCTCCCTCACTCAAAACAAAGTCAAGTGCAAGTCATGTCATTATTTCTTCTTCAGCAATGAAGGACAAACACACATATAATGCTGCAACTTGCCTTGCGTGGAGCTGATTGGTGTTTGCTAAGGCCAGGTCCAACTGAAGACTATCTGAGTTTCCCCAGGGTTACACTGAAGCTCATAGTGTGAAGTGTGAGAGAGGGGTGTTCTGCCTGCTGGAGGTCTCCTCCTCCCTTATGTGCTAGAGCACAGGCAGGATCATCAGCCAGAGAGCCAAGTCTGTGCAAGTGCATGCCCAATTCTCCTGGGTGTTCTAAGGTACATCTGGGGCCCTTGTGTTGGTGCTCATGAGCTCAGTCCCCTGGAAATCAGGATCTCCTGCTGGTTCACTGAGTTGGGGCTTGCTGGGATGCCTTCATCCACAGCAAGAGGGACCCTTCCCTTCTATCTCATTAACTTCCTGAGCTAAAAGACTACTGTACCCCTTCTGGTGGCCCCACTATTCCCGATTTTTTCCTGGGGCAATATTCTGTTTTTTTTCAAGGTCAACAAGGGAGGGTGAGAGTACTTACAGTTTACTCACCATCTTGACTCCCAGATGTTCAAGAAGGTGACTTGAATAGGAAAAAAAAATATTTTAATCTCTCAGATGTGAATGTCAGGAGTTTTTAACAAAAGATAGTGAATGATTTCTTGGTGGATTAAATCATACAGAGTGTATAAAATTCTAGTTTTACTGAAAACACCCAAGATTTACCAATGACCCTCTCTTGGTTTCACCTTTAAAATAGATCTAGTGAGTTGACCCTACACATACGATTGAGAGATGGGAGGAATCTAAAAAAGGTCACATAGTTCAACCCCCTTATTTTTCACAAGAGAAATCAGGGGTCCAGAGAAAGAAAATTCCTAGCCTATAGTAATGTAGCTATAAAGTGGGTAAAGGGATTACTACATCAGTTTTCATATGAATCTTCTTGCGCATCATTTGTCTTCTCCTTTTCCTTAGTATTAACTACTTAATAAGAAGTGTCATTTACATATGTTAACACACAATGAGAGATTCTACATGAGTGAATTTCCTGGAAACTGATGCTTATTTGATAAATGGCAACATAGTTTTTATTTCAATGATTTTAAGGCTTTTTTCCTAAACAGAATCACATTTTTCTCTACCTTATTAAACAGAGTATAATGAACATAGCTTAATATTTTCACATTGATTCAAGATTGTTACTAATGAATATCCATCACTGTGCTCTCCTGTGATGCTTTGGACGATTCTTGAGATTTGTAGACATATTTTCCCCTGCCCTGGATAGAAAACAGCTCCTATTGCAAAACTACTTTGCAATTTACAAAAAGATTTTTCTCACAGTCGATCTGTTGAATACCTAATACAAGTTGGTGCAATTTCCAGTTTCCAGGAAAACCAAGTTAGGGTCAAACAGAAGTGATTTTGTGACAGTCCCAAAGCCCAGCTCCATCAGGCTTCCAAGGTCAATCTTCAGATGGTAACCTGTAATGTGCTATCCAGTATAGCTATGTGACATATCTCTCTAAATCTTCTCCAGCCTTTGCTTTTTATTATTTTCCTCTGCTCTCCCCTTTTGTTGTCAACCACAGACTGTCATATGTCACTGTCCTCCTAATAAACCAATCGACAATCACTTATTAATGTTACTATTTGTCAGGGGCCAAACAGAACTTGTAATACAAAGCTAGAGAGAAAACAACTGACATTCAAGGGTCATTTATTCTATTGGAGAACTCAGTATGTTTATATACATATGGGTACAAAATTCATTCCAGATAATATTTTAGCAGAGGCACCATTAAGGAGGGGATGAGGAAGAGCCTCATATAAGAAGAAGAACTTGAACAGAGACTTGAAAAATACCTAGAGATTCAGAGGTGGAAAAGAGGAGGGAGTGTGTTCCTGGCAGGGGTCCATAGGCAGAGGAATGACAAGAAGACCAGTTTGGCAGGAATAAAGAATGGATGAAGGGAAAAGCCAGATTGTAGAGGACTTTAAGTGCTACACAAACCCACACATATATATGATGCTACAGGAGATAGGAAGTCACTGGAGTTCGCTGATAATGGAGTGGGGGCATTCATTTTGGCAGCTATGTGTGGATATGGGAAGAAACATTAAAGATCAGCCAAATCAGAGAGCACATGAATAATTTTCAGAGAGTTCAGGAACTTGGCTGAGAAAAAGAAATACAACATTATTCCAACATAACTGGTTTCCTTTATAAGACCATATATTTTACTTTATGAATTGAAAAAAATATTTTGAGAAAGGTTCTGTAAATCTTCACCAGGGGTTCCATGGCACAAAAGGTTAAATTAAGCAACTCTGATCTTAAGCTTTTATTGCTTAAGACCTTTCTAGTCCTATATATTATATCCCTCAATGCACTGGGGTGCTAATTCAGTGATACCTGACTTCTCATTTTCCTTGCACACAACACTCAAACTCTCAACTCCTATAGTTTTTTTCTCCCTGTCCCTGATGCTCCTGGAATACTCTCTCTACTCACCTCAGTCTCCAGGTATGCCTGACTTCCTTCAAGTCTCAACTAAAGCAAGAAGCCTTTCCCAGTCCTCTTTAATCTTCCTGCCTCCTCTCTGAGATTTTTTTCCAATTTATTGTGCCTGTCTCTTGTTGGTATACAGTTGCTTGCTTGGTGACTGCTCCATTAGACTGTAAGCTCCTTTGAGGTGGGACTGTCCTTGGTATTTTGTGTTCTCAGTGATTAGAACAGTTTCTGATACATAGTAGGTGGGTAGTAAATGTTTATTGACTGACTGATTAACAGATGAGGAAATCCAGAGAATATATTTTTTTTTGTCCCCAGATGTTCTCCTTTCAAATCTCTTTCTTTTCCTTCTGACCCTTGCTGCATTTCCCCATGTAGTCTAAACTATTACTTTCAACCTTTGCATAAGCACTCGTTCAAGACATCTTTGTTGAATGAGTGAATTTTAATGAATGAATGAATTTTTCATATAACTGTTTGGTTGAGCATCTGGGGTAGCTCTGTCTATTCTGTTAGGTAGAGTACATAGATGATTGATTTAGGATTGTTTTTCAGACTTTTGAGATTGCCTGGTATAAATCCCTGAATCAATACTGTATTCCTGAACTCAAAAATTAATAAGTTCACAGTCAAAAATTTGCCCTGTATGACTCAGTACTCACCATGAGCATCGGTACCTTCATTTTTTTCAGTTTTTACTTAACTCTGAGTCTAAACTACCCAATACTGATTGATATTTATCAAGAGGAATGGGGGTAAAGAGAAGAATTAGCCAAATACTTTCAGACGTTTGTTCCATGACCGCTGTCATTAGACATGGGACTTTATGGAATAGAAATTTCATAACAAATTTCTTGGTGAAAATCACATGGTGTAGTGTTGTATACAACAAAAATTCTGGAACTGGGGTCAAAACACCTGATTTCCAGTTCCAGCCCTTCCACTCTTGAGCTGCATCACCTTGGACAAGTCAATCTGGGGACCTCAGCTTCAAACACTGCCTCTATTGCCTTACATTGTCACTGTGGAGAATGTACTCTGTGCTATAGATATGAAGTAATTACTATCTTGCAGGGCTATGTTAAGGCTCAGTGACTGCAAACTATTTTGAAAACTTCCAGAAGTAAACTAGGCAGGGACACTGTGGAAAAAGCTGGTTCTGAGGTCTGAAAATAATTAGTGAAGCTTTAAAATAGAAAAAAAAGAGAGAGAAAGAGAGAGGAAGGGAGTGGTATTGCTGTATCAGAGGGCATGCACTGTTTGATAGCCCTTTGGGTATAGTTCCAAATTGGTCTCCAGAATGGTTGGATCAGTCCACAACTCCACAAATAATGCATCAGCGTTCCAATTTTCCCACATCTTTTCCAACATTTATCATTTTCCTGTTACGCCATTTGTCAATCTGTTAGATGTGATGTGGGGCCTCAGAATTGTTTTCATTTGCATTACTCTAATCAATAGTAATTTAGAGCATTTTTTCATATGACTATAGATTTCTTCCTCTGAAATTTGGCTATTTGTCAATTGGGGAATGACTTGTATTCTTATAAATTTGAATTAGTTCTCTATATATTTTAGAAATGAAGCTTTTATCAGAGATTTTGGACGTAAAACTTCTTTCCCAGCTTTCTGCTTTTCTTCTTGGTTGTATTGGCTTTGTTTGTGCAAAAATTTTTAAATTCAATGTAATTAAAATGATCCTTGTTCCATTTCTCTCTCTCTTGTTTGGTCATAAATTCTTCCATTCTCTATAAATCTGAACAGCTGAACTGTTCCTTGCTCTCATAATTTGCTTATAGAATCAGACTTTATGCCTAAATAGTATACCCATTTTGATATTGTCTTGGTATATAGTGTAAGATGTTGGTCTATGCCTAGTTTCTGCTATACTCTTAATCCAGTTTTCCCCCATTTTTTGCCAAATAGTGAGTTCCTATCCCAGAATCTGGAGACTCTGGGTTTATCAAATTGTAGATCACTACAGTCATTGACTGCTGAGTCTCATGTACCTAAACTATTCCACTGATCCACTACTCTATTTCTTAGTCAGTACCGAGTAATTTTGACGGTTTCTGCCTTATAATACAATTTAATGTCTGATATGGCTGGGCCACTTTGTCTTGCATTTCTTTTCATTAATTCCTTTGATACTGTGGACCTTTTGTTCTTCTTGATGAATCTTGCTATTGTTTTTTCCTAACTCTATGTAATATTTTTTGGGTAGTTTGATTGGTATAGCACTGAATAAGTGATTAATCGAGGTAGAACTGTCATTTTTGTAGTGTTAGTTCAGCCTACTCATGAGCAACTGGTATTTTCCCAATTATTTAGATCTTACTTTATTTGCATGCAAAATGTTTTGTAATTGTTCTCATATAATTCCTGGGTTTATCTTGACAGATAGACTCCTATGTATTTTATATTGTCTATAATAACTTTGAATGGAATTTTCTTTCTGTCTCTTGCTGTTGGACTTTGTTAGTAATATATAGAAATGCTGATGATTTATGTAGGTTTATTTTATATCTTGCAACTTTCCTAAAGTATTTTTTAATTGATTCTCTAGGATTCTCTAAGTATTACATCACATCATCTGCAAAAAGTGATAGTTTTGTTTCTTTACTGCATATTACAATTCATTCAATTGCTTTTTCTACTCTTATTGCTAAAGCAAGCATTTCTAGTATAATATTGAATAACTGTGGTTACAAAGGACATACTTGTTTCACCCCTGACCTTATTAGAAATCCTTCTAGCTTATCCCCACTGTATATAATACTTGCTAATGGTTTTAGATAGATGATACCTATTATTTTAAGGAAAACTCCATTTATTCCTATGCTGTCTAATCCATTTTTAATAGGAAAGGAGTGTTGTGTTTTGTTAAAAGCTTCTTCTCCTTCCCTTAAGGTAATCATATTGTTTCTCTGAATTTTGTTATTAACATGGTTAATTATGCTGATAGTTTTCCTAAAATTGAATCAGTCCTGCATTCCTTAAATAAATCTCACCTGGTCATCATGTATTATTATCATCATAAGTTGCTGTAATGTTTTTGCTAATATTTTATTTAAATTTTTTTTGCATCTACATTCATTAGGGAAATTAGTCTATAATTTTCTCTCTGATTTGGCTTTCCCTGGTTTAGGTATGAGTATGATATTTGTATCATAAAAAGAATTTGGTAGAACTCCTATTTTTCCAAATAGTTTACAAATCATTGAAAATAATTGGATTTTTTAAAAATGTTTGGTAGAATTCACTTTAAATCCATCTAGCTCTGGAGATTTTACAGATGTCATTCTAAATGGAGTCTCTCAATAAACTTGTGAAAGAGGTCCTGCAGGCATTATTTTACAAATGAGGAAACTAATAGTATTTAATTGTAATTTTCTAGTCTTAAAAATCCAACTAAATCCTGATTCACCAAAGGAACATCTTGTACTCCAGGTTACTCCTGTGTAAAGATTTATGACTGTCCACATCATCTGGGAAAATTGTGAAGACAAATGCTACCAACAAAATTAGAGGGAGGAAAACAAAGACTTAATGAGGATCTGCCATATGCCAAACATTTTACAAATATTATCTTGTTTGAATCTGACAACAACCCTGGGAGGTAGGTGATATTATGATTCTCACTTTACAGTTGAGGAAACTAAGGCAGAGTTAAGTGACTTGTCCATGGTTACACAGCTAGTAAGTTCAAGAGGCAGGATTTTAATTCAAATGTTCCTGACTATGGAAATGTATTTTTGACTCCATGCCCAGTGTTCCATCCTCTGAATAATCTAGTTGCCTAAATGGGGGGTTCATCTTCTTGTTCTTTGAAATTCTAGGAAAAGATTGGGAGTTGGGTTGCTATTTGGTTTAGGACTAGGTGCCATAGGGCCCAGGGCACCCTGAGATGTTTGGGTTACCCTCTTTTTCTTTAAACCACACCTAACTATCCCCAAAGCTTAGCTCTCTGGAAACTCCTTTGTGTTCATCATTTGATATCTCCCTTTCCTTTCCTTCTTTGTCTGGGTTTCTTATCACCTGAAAAGGCACTAACAATTGGAAGGTGGGAAGAAATCCGGAAAAGTCCAATGTAGAAGGTCAACCTGAGCTGAACTTTGAAGGAAGGAAGGAATTCTAAGAGGCAGAAATGAGGAAGGAGTTCGTTTCAGGTATGGAGATGGTGTGTGTGTGTGTGTGTGTGTGTGTGTGTGTGTGTGTGTGTGTGTGTCTGGGAGTGGAAAGGGGAGGTGAGAAGGGGGAAACCCATGGAAAGCCATGAAGATAAGAGATGGAAATAGCAGAGCCAAAATTTGAAATCAGAAATCAGGTTTCCTGATGCCCAATCCAGTTCTTCCCACAGAACCATGCTGTTCTGAAGATGCTTTCCATCAGCACTCTACCTGTTTCTGATGGGCACGTTCATCTTGTCTCCCCCAGGATAAGCTGAGCCCTGGGAATCTCATTATCACGCAAATTGACTCAGTTTTTGATTCCCAATACTTTCTCAACTTGCTCAGTTGTCTCCGCACCCCCTACCCCCGCTTTGATTGTAGGGATGGAGGGTGAAGCAATGAACTCTTCCCAATGTCGTCCTTTATAGAGGACTCAGAACTTTGCAGATAACTTTCCATTTTTCATCCACTGTTCTGTTTGGTTTCCATCCACAGAACATCACGGTCCCTGATATCCTCACCCCCTTTTCAGGTTCTTTTTGTGTGTTGTCATCTCCCATTAGAATATAAATTCCCTGAGGTCAGGGACTATCTTTCTTTTTCACTTTTTTGTATCACCAGAACTTAGTAAAATGTCTGACACATAGTAAGACATTGATTAAAACAAATAGTAATTGAATTGAATGTAGACTTTTCATGTCATTTATCTGAGATTTATCAACGAGCCACAGATGAGTGAATTGTACCTCTCTGGACATTCTGTTTCCAATCTGATGTGACTTATTTCTTCCTTTAAATGTTGGTCGCCAGGACAGCTATGAACAGGTTTTGTGCCTGAAAGAATGATGAATTCTCCAAATGTTTATTCTCTGATTCAAGACTAACTAGTTTCTGGCAGACTATGAAGAGTAAACAATCCATTGGTTAAATGGCAGAAGCTCCAACAGGGGTCTAGTGTACTAGTTTCCAGATTGCTGAAATTAGCCAGTTGATAGAATGCTTATTTCAGTTCTGAGGTGAGGCATTGTCCCTCTAGACTTCTGATGAAATATAGTTTTTTTAAAGGAAAATTATTCAAACATGTTTAATATTCAATTCTACTGTGTCACCACCATTGAAAAAAATATATTTTTTTTTGCCTTTTTTTCTAGAAGGGCATCTATTTAGTTTTGGTTCTTGTTATTTGTGTCCTTGTGAGGTACAAACACTGACTTCTATTGGGTACCCTTATTTTGGATATTCCAGTAATGTTGATATGTGACTACTAACAGGGAAAAATGGAAAAGTCTCATTCTCTGAAAAATATTCAAATCCGTCATAAGCGAAAGGAAATGGGATAAGCAGGTATTATTTTTTCCAAACCAACATGTTAATAAATTACAAATTCCTTCAATATGCCTTCAACTCCTTCTTCCAGAAATGATTTCTCCTGTTTTGGGGAACTCTTTATGTTTCCGTTGCACTCCTATGCAATTTAGGCTCACTGTGTATTGGCAGTTTTCCCTATATAAATACTTTACTTTGTTAGCAACTAGTTCTATCTAGCTAGCAACTAGTATGTTCATTGCTTTGCTTCCAATTGTTCTATCGCTCTGACTTGTTGATCTCACTTTCCTGCCAGGCTATCTAGGGTTTGGCATAGCTAGATGATATTGAGTTCCCTCCGCTGCAGTGCCATCCTTGTGCAGGGTGTGGATGTGCCCATTGCCACAATCAGCTCCATTGGTCCTGGAGCATTCTTTGGCTCCAGCTCTGCCAGCAGTTTGTCCTGGCTTATGAAATATGGTGCTCAATTTTCTGAACAATATGTTCTGGCTTCCACAGGCATAGGACATCTGGGGAATGTGTTTTGCCTTTGCAGCCAATCTGGAATTGCTTATGCAATATAGTAGCATGGAAGTCCAGGTTTTATTAGTGCTGGATGTGAGGGCAGGCGGAGGAGCAGCTTGGTGAACACAAAATGCTTGTGATAGCCGTATTGGCTGAAGAAAAGAGGTTGGAAGTGGTGTGGACAGAAGGAAGGAGGAAGGTCTTATTATCAATTTAATCCAGAAAACAGAATACACTTCTCTGTGTGCATCTATGATCTCTTCTCTTATAGAAGAGAAACTCCTGAATTTTCTCTTGAGGAACTGTTTTATATGTGTCTTTGTATAACCAGAGCCAACAAAAATGCCAGGCTCATAGTGTATGCCTTCTAAACCCCAGGAGAATGGGATTGAACTGAATTGTTACATCTACAGTGTCCTAGCTAACTCTCTTACTTGGCTCTAAGTGCCCTTCTTCCAGTGTTATTTCTATCCCTTTACAAGTTACTGTTCAAGTTCCCACCAACTGTTGCTTCTCTGCGTAGGTTCATCAAAGTGTCCAGGGTTCAAAGAATCACAGTATAAGAGGCCTAGAGCAGAAAAATGCCTCAGAAGTAACCTGGCTTGGCATCCCCTTTTTACAAAGAAGAAAAATGAAGGTTAGTGACATTAAACAACTTACCTAAAGGCACACAGGGATTTATAGCAGAGGAGGGATAGGAAGCTACTTTGTTCTAGCTTGAGGAGACACAGTACAGGGAAATGAAAAGAGAAACGATCTTAAAACCAGGAAGACCTCAGTTCAAAGTCCTCCTGACACCTACTGCTTGTGGAAACTTGGGCAACTCGTTTAACCCATCATTGCTTTAGTGAACTGTCTAGGACTATAAAATGCAGAGAAAGTGACACCCTTCATTGGCAGAGGGAGTTTCCTAACCTCGGAGATCCCTGTACTGATAAACCGTAGATTCAGGCCTTATCTCTAGCTGCAAACTCAATGCTTTATCCAGTGTGACTTAGATGAAAACCATACATCCTAAGAGGTGGAGAAGGGCAAAGCACTTCTGGCTAGAGGGACCAGGGAGGCTTTCATGGGAAAATCTCATCTTCATCTTGATTCAAAGCATTTTAGATTTTTGTTCCAACTTCTTGTCTCATGGGGCTCTTCAATTAACTTAATTTGAACATCCTTGATGGTCACTCATCTTTGGAGTATCTGGACCATTCCTGTCTTCATGACTTTGTTGCCCCCCTCCAACTCCATGCTTTGAATGCTCCCTCAGAGTTTACTGGTTTCCTTCAAGATTCAATTAAAATTCCATCAGCAGATGTCCCTTTCCGGTCCTCTCAGGCACTAGTGTCTTCCCTCTGCAATTATCTCCAGTCATTTCTCAATATATATTCTATGTTCTCTCCCTCATTGGAATATAAGTTCCTAGGATAGAGAATCTTTTTTTGTTCATTATATTTAGTGTTCAGAACAGAGAGTGGACATAACAATGTGAATATATTGAATCCAGTCCTAGAGCTGACTGTTGGGGCCTGAAGCAAAACTCAAACTCAGATCACCCTGGCTCTGAGGCTGGCTCTCCCTCCCCCAGGACACATAGAGAACAGAAATGTGTAGTTTTTGGTGGGTTTTGGGGTGGGGTGGGGAAAACACTGACACATGGAAGCTAAGAAAAGGTCTTGTGGGAGATGGTGCTTGAGGTGAGTAATTGAGGAGATGAGAGAATCTACTCTTTTAATTTCACAATATGCAGCTCCTGTGCCATGAGACATCTTCATCTATGTAGAGATTGGTGTACTCCCCAAGACAGAGTCAATGGCCTGGCTAGAAGACAAGAATCCTCTTTCATAGTACTGATTCCCAGAACGATGTCCCTCATATCTGCTTCCATATCCACCTTTTCTGCTTGCCTGACTGGAATGCCACTGGTGTTACCTGCCTGACTAGACTGCTCAGAATCCACATCTGAGTCATGCTTCAACCATGCATTAGGTCTGCCTAGTCTACTCTGGCCTCAGTCATGCTTAGTCCATCCATTCAGTCAATGGCGACAAAAGTAAAACAAGAGCAATAACTCAATTCTATAGAATTTGGAGGTGGATAAAGCACTTTCATCACATCACATCTATGAAATTCTTAGTATAAGTAATGCCAATCATCATCAGATATGTGTGTGTGCTCATAATACCACCTGTCTCATAAGATTCTTGTAAGGGGTAAGTAAAATAATAAATGTAAAGAGCTTAGCACAGTACTCATTACATAGTAGGTGATTAATCAATGTTTTCCCATCTTATTCAATCAAAAGGAGATGTGGAAAAGTGACCATCATAGAATGGTGGCAGCGTCAGAGAAACTGACTAATTGTGATGAACAGAATTCCTGCTCTGCACTCAATAAAGTCACCAATCCTCAGAACTCAACAGAGAGCCAAAACTATGGCGAACATCTAAAGAATTCTCCAAAGGGACTCAAGAAAGGACTTGAGAAGGTAGGGATGGTGAGTTTGCCCTTTTGTCACATGTACTTGATGCATGTTGACTCATTAACATTGTACTTGATTTTTGAGCACTAGAGACTCTTCATAGAGAAGGAAAGAATGTACAACGGATATTTTCAGAGGAATATTCTTGGTGAGAAATCTTCAAACCCAATATTGAGAAGCCATTGAAAAAGAATTGCCCCTGGAGAGATGGAGACATCTGTTCTATCCTTCCCCTTTGCAGAAGAAGGTCAGAATATCTGGAGTTCTCATCATCAGTAACTGTGTCTACTGGAGCCTGTCTGTGAAGCATTACTAGCTGATAGCAGTATTTCCATGAGGGTTTAATAACTTAGCAAGGAAAACTAGACATAGTGAAGATAGGCAACATTGTAGATTGTTTTAATTTGAGATTGAGAGAAAAATCATCTGTAAATTCCAAAAGGGCATCACTCCCTAATTCATTGTGAAAAGTATACCTTAGAAATTCATAAGGACTTTAAAAGAGGGAGAGAAAATACTTTTAGTGACCAGTAGAAAAGAACAATCCCTTTGTCACGTGTTTTCTGCATGTGTGCCTCATTCCTTTTTTCTTTTTTAAACTATAAGTTTACTGTAAGTCCCTTTCCCCAGAAACCTTATGTGTCCAAGTAGAAAACATGCTACCGATTTGGCAATATTGTTTTTATAACAACTAAGCTTGTTATACCTGATTATTAAATACCCTTACTAAAATGCTATTCCATTTGTTTCTTAAACAATGGGAAGCACACTGATGGAGGCTTAAGAAATGCATTACTAGAAACCCTAGTAAACACCAAGACGATCTCTTGGACCCAAGTAACAGTTGTAAGCCAAGTCTGTGATGATCCTGTTTGACAATAGGTGTGGGAATTGCAGAAGTAGCCCTGGTTAAGCTGTGTTGTTTACCTTTGTTCTCTCCTTCCTCCTTTCCTTCCTCCCTCTCTCCCCACCCTCCCTTCCTCCCTTCCTCCCTCCCTCCCTCCCTCCCTTCCTTCCTTCCTTCCTTCCTTCCTTCCTTCCTTCCTTCCTTCCTTCCTTCCTTCCTTCCTTCCTCCCTTCCTCCCTTCCTCCCTTCCTTCCTTCCTTCCTTCCTTCCTTCCTTCCTTCCTTCCTTCCTTCCTTCCTTCCTTCCTTCTTTTCTTCCTACCTTTTCTGTCCCTCATTTCTTCTTTTCCTCTCTTAACTTTTTTTTGATAATAGATCTAATTTTGATTTTCCTCTAACATAGATGATTGCATTCCAAAACAATTCATGTAGTGAGCATTTAATAAAAATTAATTCATTACCCATATATATGTCTCATGAAATTTCAGACCTAGGAGGGTCTTCAGATATCATCTAGTAGCCAATATATACAGATCCCGAGGTTATTGCCCATTTTCAGTGTTTGGTACATGACTCACAATTTATTTTTTTCTCTCCTCACTAATTCTGTCCGTCATACTAGGATACCCCAACATATGTGCTGATTCTTCCTCAACACCCTAACCACTCATTTCCTCCTCTTACTCACTTCTCATGACCTACTCCTCCTCCCCATCTCAGCCATGTACAAAGATGGCTATACCCTTGATCTTACCTTCACTCACAAAGGTAACACCTCCATGTTCTAGAATTTCAAAATTCCCTTAACAGTCATTATCTATTGGGTTTTCATCTCCCTCTCTGCTTTCCCTAATCAAACACTACTCTTTACACCATACCTTGCAATCCCTTCACCCCTCAATTCTCTCTTAGTCCATCTCCCCTGTACTAGCTAATTTTTCTTCTTTCCCTTAAGGGCCAAGATCCCTTGGTGAGCCAAATGAATTTTATACTGACCTCTCTTGAGTCCCTACTCTCCTTAACATTTCACTAATTGTGCCCCACTAAGTCTCAGTCTTGGATCACGTCCATCATTTCCACCTTTGACCTGATATATGTGCTGCTGAATGAAAGTAGAGAAAATTACGCAACTATTATGACTGCATCCAATACAAAAATATGTTACATAGCATCAACTGGGCTCTTACTGCTGCTGGACAATATTACTCTACCTCCTTTATCAACTCACTATCCCATTCCTTCCAAAACCTTTCTATCTCTTCAATTTCTCCTGACTCCCCATTTCTCTACTCTAAATGCCCTCTTTCATCTGAGAATCTTGTCATATTTTACAAAAAAAAATAATTGAGACCATTAGCTGTGAGTTCCCTCTTCTCCTATTAAATTCTCTGGCTTCATTTATGAGACAAAATCTCACCTTCTGTAGAATTCTTTCCCCACTCCTTTTAATTTCTAGTGCCTTCGCTTCCTTATTTTTTCCTATTTATGCAGTATATGTTTTATTTGTACATATTTCTTTGCTTGAAGTCTCCCTCATTAGATTGTGAGTTCTTTGAGGGAAGGTATTGTCTTTTTCCTCTTTTTGTATTCCCAGCATTTAGTGTGATGCCTGGCAGTTAGTAGGTACTTCATAAATGTTTATTAGCTGACTTACTAACTGACCTTTACACACTCTCATTTTATAGCTGAGTTCACATTTCTTCATCTCTCAACTAAGGAAAATCAACTTTTGTCTTACTTCCCTCCCAGTTTTGTTAGGAAGATCCAGTGAAAGTGATTTATATAAAGAATTTAACTTTGTAAGTGTGACCTATTCTAAACCAGGGGAATATTTGATTCAAGTGGCAGTTTCAATGGCCCAATATGATATGCCTGGGATTTGGAGATAAGTGGTGGAGTTTCAATGGCCTCTAATGATAACTGCCTTTGTGACCTTGGTCTCAGAGTTTTAGTCTCTATAAAATGAGAACTGTAGAAACCCCACTTCACCTATTTATTTTTAATTGTATGGCCTTGGGTAAGACATCACCTCTCTGGGTCTCAGTTTTCTAATCTCTAAAATGACATATTTGGACTATGCAGCTTAAAAAGGGCGTTGGTCTTAGAATCAGAAACCCTTCACATCTTACTTCCGTCACTGGTTGTGGAGTCTTGGACAAGTGTATCAACTGCTCTGGCTCTCAGTTTCTTCATCTGTAAAATGAGAAGTTATATTAGATGACTTTTAATTCTAAATCTGTGATCCTATGGTAAGTAATATCATTTCTATTGTTAACATCCTCTGAGATTTTATATTGAAGAAAAATCCTCTCTTCTTGCTATCACCGTCCAAACAGGTACTTTAGTCTCTCAAGAATGCATAGGAATGTGGTCTCAGCTGCAGGATGAGGGGAGTGAAGAATTACATACTATTTAGGGTCTGATAGAATGGGCAAAAAACTCAGGCTTTCCTGTTTTAAGATCGACAATTGGCTGGTTGTGGCAATAAGAACCCTATGTTGGCACCGGTATGTATGATTCTGTTGTTGCTTTCTCCGACATAATTCAGGAGCTCTAGCAAGTCCTCAAAGGAACCTGAAAGAATGTGAAATGGACAGGAAGGTATTCAGCGAGTCAAAAATCAAGTGAGAAGACTCTGCTGTTCAATCTGTTCCATTAAATATGAAAATTAAAATGCCGCCACAAAATGCACTCATTCCCTCTCTCTTCCCCACAAACAAAAGCTTTTGCACACAGCCTGAAATTGCTCATCAAGGAAAAAAAGGATCAGGCAAAGATTTTAAATATATTCTTCTGAATACAGCAATTACTGAAGGGGGGAAGACACTGTCTGTTGGTTTGTCCCATCTCTAAGGCAAAAGCTAATTTTGTGCTTCTGAACACTTCTGCCTCTTTCCTCCTTGGATAAAGGTCAGAGAGAAATTTTTTTCTCACATTCTCCATCAATCTTTGGTCATCAGAAGAACATGGTGGACTTAGCTTGATGAGAGTCATATCCAAAGGCATTGAAAGCATGAAACTAAGTTTAAGAACCCTAAGGAGCTTTTAGCTTTGACTCTGATTTAGTGGCCCTTATAAGAGTCCAGTCATATATCAGTTTCTCCATCTGAATAATGCGCTTGTTATACCTTTAGCTGGAGATTCTAGAATTAGATGAATGGCACCAAAGAGTTGCACAGATTTCTCTGAGTTTCCTTTGTTGTGTATGTACACATTTTCTCCCCAAATCCTCACCTCTTTAGAGATCGTGAATCTCTGATGTTTATTTCTCTAAGTATTCATTATTTCTTGGCAGTGTGGTAAATGCCAGGAGCTGAAAATGATCTTTTAAAAAGTCTCCTTCCTCAATGAAAATGCAGCAAGTGTATTTTTCCATAGTGACAGCAGGAGAAGAGGCTGGCACTGTGCACCTTGTGGGCATGAATGAACAACTTTGAGCAAGTCATTTCAACTTATCAGGCCTCATTTCCCCTGCATAAGGGCTGAATTAGTGAACATTGCCAATGCTCTAGCCTTCTGTTCAGGAACTTATGTTGTGTTTCACAGTAGAAGGTACACTCCTTGAGGGCAGGAAAAAATTCTATCATATTTTTATTTGTATCATCTTTAAATCATAAAATGATTGGTAAAAAATAAACATTTAACAGATGCTTGTCAATTAGTCATTCTAATGTGTAAATCAGAGCAATGACTTTTTGTGTGTGTGTTTGTGTGTACATGTATGTGTATGTATACAGGCCCAATCTTTTTTTAAATCCCAAGGCAATTCTAAGTGCCAAGGAATGCAACCTTCCACCTTTTAAGTATATAGCCATTCTGTCTAAAAGAAGATTTCCTATGATCATTTTTCAAGGAATGGAGAATGGGAGAATGTGAAATTCAACAACCATTTATTAAGAGATTATTATGTCCAAGTCATGGAGGTAGGTACAAAAAAGCCAATAGAATACCAGTCTTCATGGGACTCAAACATGCACATTTTGATTCAAGTAAAAAAAATATACTCTTATTGTATACATTTTGCTTAATAATTCTTTGATGGGTAAGATCTAATATGGTTGAAAGGGATTTCCAAAGTTCTTGTTCCTACATGGAACTGTTCTCTTAGTTTTAAGCCTGAGTACCATGTAGAGCCTCCTGGAAGAGATGTGGAGTCACTGAAAAGAATTTGCACTAACCATCTACCCAGGGAAAACCTAGCAAACGAAGAATGTTTACTGTCCAGCCTAGGACATGAACTTTGCTGGACAACCTTTAGAGCATGTCCATTAGAATGTATAACTAGGAAACAGAACAGTTGGACAAAGACTTGGGCCTAAAATTGAGTGGAAGGAGTATGCAGTGGATTGCCTTTGGAGAATGACAAAGAGCTTTCAATGAGTTCAAATCACTAGCAGAAGCAAAAGCCTATCTGTGTAAAGATTGAATTTTGTTAATGCTTTTTGTTTGTTATTCTTCCAGACCTCTCTGGTTTTCTGCTACATTGCATCAATGTTATGGAAGTCCTCCCATGGTTATCTGTATTTATCATATTCGCTATTTCTTACAGCACAGTAACATCCCGCTGCATTCACATGGCATGGTTTGGGTAGCCACTCCCCAGTCGTCAGGCATTCGCTTTGTTTCTAGGTCTTTACTTCAGTCCTCTCTCACTCAAATCAAAGTCAACTGCAAATCATGTCATCATCTTGGTGTCATGGTCCTCTTCGAGAATGAAGGACAAACAACCTGTGAGTGAGTAGCAGTTCCCCTACCCCTCTTCCTCCTTCCCTTTCTCCTCCTCCTCCTCCTCCTCCAGTGTTCCACCCAGGGGAAAGTACACTTAATACCCCAAAGCTGCTTTTATTCCTCTGGGTTTACAGGCTTCATTTCTTACTCAAAGATCAAGTCACAAACCCAATTCACTCTGGAGCCCATAGGCTGGACAACAAGCCCCACCCACCTAGTACAAAGTGAATTTAAATACTAAAAGTAAATGTTTCTTTCTTACCCAAGAATCCTGAGAGTCTTCTCCCAGTTTGATTTTATTTTTTTGATTAAAGGGATCATCCCTTGAGCAGCTACTTACAGAAGCCTATTTGTGGAATGAGTGTGTCTCACTCAAAGTGAGAATGCTATAAGACCTTATCCTGAAAGGACCAGGGTCTCACATTGCATCCTGGGCCATCTCCAGTTATCCTGATGAATATCAGGCCACTGGACAGTGAGGTTGGTGACCTTGCACAGCCTTCCCTCACTCAAATCAAGGTCACCTGCAAGTCCTGTCATCATCTTGATGTCATGGTCCTCTTCAAAAACGAAAGACAAATACGAGTTCTTTACTACCACAAAAAGTGCTGCTTAAACCTGTTGGTGATTAAAAAATCTTTCTGTTTATCAGAAACTTCTTTGGTGTATAAGCTCTTCAGGGGGATCTGGGACAACATGGATGGTGAGTTTTGTCACTTTATGTGAGTGATATCCTGATCAATTTCCAGAGTTGATTCTCAGCTTCACCATGTCATTGCCCCTGTCCTCCAAATCCTGTGATGTTTACTACCCCATCTTTGACAGTTTTCTGGATGAGAAGTGAAAACCCTGGTTGTTCTGTTTTTCATTTGTCTTGTTATTAGTGATTTAGAGAACTATTTCAAATGGTTGTTAATAATTTACAATTCTTTTGAGAACTGTCTGTTCATACGCTCTGAACATTTCCCTGGTGGGGAAGGCCCATTGAATGCCAATATTTTCCCAGTGTTGAAAGGTTTTGAGACAAGGAACACAGTAGTCTTGGGAGAATTGAAAATGAGTATCACATAGGGAGCAATGGCAGGCTCCATAGTGATACATTGCAAAACAAGGAATGCACAGATAGGATGGAGTAATGCAGACTACCAGGAGAGTGCCTAAGTGACAAAGAAGACAGTCCTGTCACATGAGAGGATCACAAGAAAATGGATAGGCAGTTCTGGTGACCTCCTGGCATCCTCACAAGGTGAGGAGAAAATAAGGAAGTGCCCAGGATGTCGAGGGAATTCAGAGGTTCTGTGGATGCCATTGATGTAGAGTTGGAAGGTAATGCAGAAACAATTTAGTTTAACCATCCATTTTACAGATGAAAACAAAACCAAACAAAAACAACTGAGGGGTTGAGGAAGTTAAATGACCTATATGTGTCACAGAAGTAGTGAGCATCAGATGCAGGATTCCAAAGGAAGTCCTCTGACTTTACTACATTCCCTTCCCCAGAATGGGCAGGCATAGAGGGATTATAATCTGTATCACTCGAGACAACATCACCATTACCAAGATCTCAGATCCATTGTAGTATTCGAGTATGTTTCAGGCAGTACATTGATCACTGGGGATAGAAAGATAGAAATGAAATGGTCCCTTCCCTCAAGAGACAGGTTTTACTACAAGGATGTAACATATACAGAAAGAAGTAAAACAAAACCAAAAAGTACATACAAAGTAATAATAAGAAATATTACATAAACATCTGACATAAACTACTTTAGTACAAGACAGGCTTTGAAAGTTCAAGATCAGAAGCAGAAGACTCTAAGAACACAGAGGGAGAAATCAATTTGTTGTGGGGCCATCATGGAAGACATGGAGCAAATGGCATGGAAATTGGACCTTGAAACATTGGTAACAAGTGGATAAGCAGAGTTGGTGTGGACAGGCCTTATCTAGCAGGCGAGACAATGGGAGCCAATGCTGGGAGATAGGAAACCCCAATATTAGTTCAGAGAAATAGCCAGGATTTCCCAAGTTAGCCTAGGGATGTTGTAGGTGAATGAAAGAAAGCCAGTATTATAGCACTGGCAGTACCATGAGTTCATTGAAGTGCTTACAGCCACTTGTCCATGGTAGGGCAGGGATAAACAGAGAGTCTTAAAACTAATGCTTTTCTGTAAGTGTGCAATATGGGTTCACCCTCTTCATCCATGTTCTGAGTTCCCTTGTTCAGGACAACTTTTCTTACATTGAGGTACATATCCAGTTCAAAGTCCGGGTGTGCCCACTGGAGTGCGCATACCAATGTTGCCACAACTTTGGACAACAATGCCAGAAGATGCCGTGGGACCAAATAAATCACTCTTGAGCAATTACTGAAGCTTTAGTTTGCAGAATTGGCTGTGTTCCTTTGGGAGGTCTGGTTTACATTGCTATGTTTTCTTACCAGTTCAACAGCTGGAGTTCACTTCTTTTGAGTTTTTATTTCATTATTTTTTAGCTGCCTTAATGGTCAGTAAAATTTCTGGGTAAAAATGGTTCCCTTGTGGCATTTACTATTGTATTTATACCCTTTTGAAAATTCCTGATGAGACTAGGTCTAGCTCTGCTTGTCCTTCCAATTCAAGTCAGCTGAGCCTCCTTTGGATTCCCCCATAGCATCATTACAGATAACAAAAATTCCAAAAGAGAACTTGGCTGGCAGTCTAGGAATCAAGGATGACACATGAGCAAAGAGGAATGGATCCTCAGTTCAGAGGTACTGACACCATGAAAACTCATTTTTCCAGAAGAACTTTCTAAGCATCATCTCATTTGAGTTTCAAAACAATCCTATGAAAGAAATGCTATTATAAGCCTCATTTGAGAGTAGAAGAAACTGACTTACCCAGGTTAAATGACTTACCCAGGATCACATCTTCAGAAAGTGAAAGGCACAATCTCAACTTATGTATTCTTAACACTGAATCTAGTCCTTTATAAATGATTCCTATAAAATGATTCCAATTTAAACACTTTCTGAGAGATAGGAAGGTTTTTAGCCAACTTTTGAACAAGGACGTAGTCTATACCAGGTCAGGAAATAGAGGTTCCAGGTAGGGGTCCCCCTATATGCTGTACTATAGACCTGAGCTAAGAGTCCCATGGCTTGCAGAGTACATATATTGCTTCATCTCTGTTGGTACATCCTGTTAACTATGATTATTGATTTTGGTGTTGACCTACACAACATACTTCAGACAGAGAGAAGAAAAAGATGTTGCCTCATTGATGATGCAGATTAGTATCTGCCCCACAGGATACCAGGGTCAGCTTCATTAAAGTCATTCATAAGGGCCTGTCTACATTCTTAGCAGATAGCCTGAAGAGTGATAATTAACATTACTGCAATGGAGCTCTGGCCTGAGCTTTATGGGGAGTCACATCTCTCTGTTTATTCTCCAGCAATACCTTCTATGACTCTGAAACTGCAGAGACATTTTTTTCAATCTAGTATTTATTTTAATATTTAAAAAGCTGAATTCCAAATTTCCCCCATCTTTCCAACCCCTCCCATCCACTAAGAAGGCAAATAATATATCAGTTAGGCATGTAAAATAATGCAAACATATCTTCATATGAGTTGTATCGTCAAAAAGCTAGAAAAATAAAGTAAAAAATATACATATATACATGTATCTATATTTATTTTAATATGCACACATATACACATCCCCACTCATATATACATATATACACACACATATATATATACATACACATGTATACATACACTTACATATATGTACAAAGTTCAATTTTGACTCGCAGTTCGTCAGTACTCTTTCTGTCTGGAGGTGGATAACATTTTTCGTCATTGATATTTCAGAATTGCCTTAGAGCATTATATTGATGATAAAGGCAAAGGTTTTCAGTTGATCATAGTTACAACATTGCTATTGTGTTCAGTGATTTTCTGGTTCTCCTTACCTCATTTTGTATCCATTCATAAAGGTCATCCTCCTCCTCATTTCTTATAGCACAGTAGTATTCCATCACATTCATATTCCATAGCTTGCTCAGTCATTCCCCAATAGATGGACATTCCTGGTTTTTAACTCTTTCCCACCACAAAAAACTTCTTTAAATTTATACACATATACATACACACATATATGTATACAACTCCAGTATAGAACTCCACCAACACTCCATTAGTGTTCCTATTTTTCCACATTTCCTCCAGCATCTGTTCTTTTCTTTTTCTGTCATGTTAGTCAAGCAGATATGTGTGGAGTGGTATCTCAGAGCTGTTTTAGTTGGCATTTCTCTAATCAATAGAGATTTAGAACATTTTCTTCACATGACTTTTGAGACCTGTTCATGTTGTTTCACCATTCATCGATTGGAGAATAGATCTCATTTTTATAAATTTGACTGGATTCCTTTTATATTGGAGAAAGATAGCCTTTATTAGAAAAATTTGCTATGGAAATATTTCCAGTTTCCCATTTTCCTTCTAAGTTTGACTCCACTGGATTTGTTGTTGCAAAAACTTTTTAATTTCATGTAATTAAAATTATTCATTTTACTTCATAAGTTCTCTCTCTTATGTGATAATAAACTCTTCTTTTTTCTATATATCTTACAGGTAAAATTTTCCATGCCACCTTAATTTGCTTATGATGTTACCCTTTATGTTTAAATCATGAACATATTTTGACTTTATCCTACAGATTTGCTCAATTCTGATTTTTAAGGTATTATTTTTTTCAGTTACTTTTATGCCATTTTTACCAAACTGGTAATTCTCTTTTTATGATTTTCCTGTATCACTCTCATTTCTTTTCCCAGTTTTCCATCTGCTGTTCTTATTCTTTTAAATAATTTTTAATTCTTTGAGGAATTCTTGTTTCACCTGTGTCCAATTTGCATTTTTCTTCAAAATTTTGTAGCTATTTTACATTGTTGCCTTCCGGGCTTGTGCTTTGATTTTTCCTGTCACCATAGTAACTTTTTATGATCGGATTCTTTTGTTGTATGCCCATTTTCCTAGCCCATTTCTTGAGTTTGGTGACTGACCTGGAGGTAGAGAGACATTGTTCCAAGCTTCAGGCTTTTTCATGCTATTTTTCTTTCAGAACTAGTTCTGGGAATCTGTAAATTTCCAGTGCTTTCAAGATAGTTCTATTTTGGGACAGGTGTGGTCACTCCTCCCTTGCCATCTGAGCTGTCATTTTGACCCAAGAAGGGCCCCTGCTTCTCTGCAGGCACAAGTACTAGTGCTCTTCTCTGTCCATGAACTATGACCAGGTCTCCTACGCCCCTGCAATCCCAAGTTCTGGTGCTATCTCTGCCATGGAACTGCAACCAGGGCCCCCGCTCCCTTGTAACCCACCACAAGCGCTCCTCACTGCCTTGCACTTGCCACCCAGAACTGTGTATGGGCATTGTGGTTGTCAAATAATGCCCAGTCCTATGCCCAGTATCAGTTCGTGGTCCCCTCTATTCTCATTCTAATCTTTTGCTCAATCCCCTACCATCTCTGGCCTGAGAGCTCCTGAAGCTGCTGCTGCTATTGTCACCGGCACCTCCAAGGGTCATCACTGGGGCTGCCACTGCATGTGCTGTAGGCTGGCTCCCACTGTGGTGTCCCAGATTTCTCCTGCTGACGTTCTTGGTTTTCTTGGGTTTGAAACATACCACTCTGGACTTCTGTTAATTACGTTGCTCCAGAATTTGATTTGCTGGTTTATTTTAAAGTTGTTTGGAGGGGGGTGTTGGGGGAGTTCACCCAGGTTGCTGCCTCTGCTATACCATCTTGGCTTCATCAAGACACGTACTTTTTTTTTTTTTACCACTTATGTTTCTAGGGCACCACTTATCCCTAGATAGGTATAAAAGAAGCATTGGACATGGTTAACAATTCTTATGATGCTTACACACTTTGGGGACTAAAATGTAACTGAAAGGATAAATTAGGGGAAAATACAACAATATCTGTGATATTGTATCTCACACTTCTGTACTTATGCATGGGCTATCTCCCATATTTGAAATATAATTCCTTCTACCATCAGAAACCTGTAATCTTTAGCTTAATCCAAACCCCATATCAGGGGCTATGTCTTATATGAGATATTGCCTGAGATCTTTCCTTCCTCAGTTGCTCATTCTCTCTCCCTCATGAAATTACGTCCCATTACTGGTCACATAGTTTGTGTTTACCTATCTGTGTATGTGTTGTTACCACCTAGTATAATATGTTATCTTTGAGGACAAAAACTATTTTCCCCCCTCTATATTCTCAGGGGCTTTGCCATGTGTTACAACTTAGCACGGTAGAGAACTGGCCCTGAAGTCAGAAATTTCTGGATTCATGGTTCACTTCGGACACTTCCTAAATATGTGACCCTGGAGAAGTCACTTCATCTTTTAGTACTCCAGGCAATTCTCCAAGATGAGAAGTTGAGTAAGAGGAACCCATCTGCATTTCATTAGTTATGTTACACTAGCGTCATTTTACAGATCTGGTTCAACACACACACACAGAAACACAGACATAGACATACACATGCACACACACATACATACACACACTAGTACCTACTACCTGGTACACAGTAGGTACTTTTTAATTTTTTTTTTGTTTGGCAGAACAAAACTGGCTTCCATACGATGGGCAAAATATATTTTTTTCCTCTGGCTCCAATGGTTGCCATCCATATACATACATCCATATATACATATACATATATATGCACATACATATACACATATACATATGTGTGTAGATAGATAGATAGATAGATAGATAGATAGATAGATAATCTCTTAGTAATGACCTTTCCTATTAGTGAGAGATCAGCATGTTATGTGTAATTTCACAATGTCAAGTGAGGTGAACAATGAATGATGAGTCAGAATAAGAAGAATCCTTTGACATTAAATGGTTGGCTAAATCAGTACGTGGTTGACTGGGCTGGGGCTGTCTTGCCATTTCCTAGGAATGGGCTGATGGGAGGGGACTGTCTCTACATTTCCTAGGAATGACCTGCTTGCTGTGGTTCATAGATGACAACCTAGAACAGTTAAGGCTTCAGTAGGGAGTCACAAGCTTCAGGGTTTGTGCAAAACAGAAGGAGACAAGGTGTTTGGGGTGGGGAGGGAAGCTATATCCTGAGAAAAAAAGAAAGGGACTTAACAATGGGGAAAGAAAAGAATGATGGATTAGAGGGCACTTGAATGCCAATTGTCCAGTGGCAAGGAGGATGTTGTTTTGCAGGTGAGTGACGTACATGATGCTTATAGGCTTTGGGCCTAAATAGGAGAGAGTACATTAAAACAATTTCCAAGTGACTGGACTTGCATGCATATCTACCAAATAACATTGATGAAGGCTTGGAACGAGAGTGCTGCAAGCCATGGTGCTGTGGTTTGGAAGAAACAATGAAGAAGGGGCGGAGCCCTAAGTCCTACCTGAGGACAGGATACCTACTTCCATTCAAGTACTCATTTGTGACATGAAGCTAGGGGACTAGATGACCTTGTCAGACACTCAAAACCTATCACTTCCATGTCTGACTAGAAGGACCATCAGGTGGAAATGGGCTTCAACTTCTTAGGTTTGGACCCAAAGCATAGAATTCAGAATAATGCAAAGGCTGCAAAAACAACTGGAATTTCTTGTATGGGGAGTGAAGTCACTACCAGTGACTGCTCATCTAAAGGGGATGGGCTCTTCTGAGAGCTGATGGGTTCTTCCTCACTGGACACTTTCAGGCATAAGCTAAATGGCCACTTGTGAAAATTGAGGTGGAAGAGATTCTTTTCCCAGTGGTTTGAACTAGATGGATGCTCTGAAATCCTCTGACTTGATTCATTTAGGCAGAATCCAAATGAACCTTTTTATACACCTCTCTGAGCCTTAGTTCTCTGATCTGCAAAAGGAAGAGATTAGACTCTAGATCCATGAAGCCATCACAGGACAGAACAGCCACAGGATCCAGAGACAGAGTGAAAAATGAAACTTTAAGCCAAAGTCACACGTCAACAAATAAAGGAAAGACAAGTGTCAAAGTCAAAGGACTTTGCTTGTAGCAGCCGGGGGAATGCAGGGAATATTTGCTTCCCTCAGATGAGTGCATTTGCTAGCTTTTAAGCTGAGGTGACTAGAGCTGGGACCGCCTACCCGATTCACTAAATGAGCCTGTGCTGTGGGTGGTGCTGACTCATTACCTTCCTTTTCTGAATGGACTGGTGACGGATAAACCATTTTTGACTTTCATTCACCAACTTCACTGAGTGCCTCTTATATGGAAGACACAGGGCTCCATGTTGTCTGGCCTCCAAAGACTCATTAAAAAGCCCAAGGATCACATGGAAAATAAAATCATGGTTCGAGTCCTAAAGAGTTACCCTTAAGGAAGAGTCAGAGTTTCTTAACAGAACAATGACCTGAAATGTATCCATCCAACACTTCAAGGAACCTCAGCATTATATTGAACAAGGGTCCTAAGCAGATGAAATGGATTGAATAATCAATTTCACAGTCTCATGTGGTTTAGCACTCCAGTGCCATGTCCCCTACAGGTTGACTTATGGGTGTTCCCAGGAAGATTGGATCCTCAGCCAGCACAGACCTTTGCTCTTTCTCATCAGCATCTTACAACACTCAGTGCTGCCTACTTCTGACTGTCCATCATCACTGAACTTCAGAGGGATCTAGACATACTTTTCCAGGTGCTCAATGCAGAGTACCTAAGGAACACATGCTTTACATTTCTGGGATTTTCATTCTAACTCAGTGACTTGGCTAAGGGTGAAGAAGACATTCTAATGTAGCAAATACCCTTTCAAAGAAAAGATGCCCTGTCCAAACTGAGAGACAGCTCATTTCAATGAATGACCTAGGCAAATCATTATCAATATTACAAAAGATATGGTATTAAAGCTGGCTCCACAGAGAGGCAATATTTGTTATATGGGAAATCTGTTCTTATTGCCAAAGCAGCAATGGGCCGCTTTGGAGGTGGTAGGTTCCTCTCATTAGAGAAATTCAAGTAAAAGTTGGAGGATGAATTGTTTGAGATGTTGTTGTATGAAGGATCTTCTTCTTATCATGAGTGAGTTAGAAAGGCACTCTCATGTAGTGGATGACGAGCTTCACTTGGAGTCAGGAAGATGAAGATTCAAATCCTTCCTCACACATTTCTGAGTTGTGTCATCCAGTGCCAGCTCCTCAAGGAAATCTACTCTTTTTCTTCATTCTTCCCTTCCTCCCTCTCTGTCTCTCTTTTTCTTTTTTTTCTCCCTCTTCATTTTCTTCCTGTCTGCCTCCCCTTTCTCTTCTTTCTTTCTCTCTGTTTCTTTCTTTGCTCCCTTTTCATTTCCTCCCTCCCTCTCTGAATTGTTTTTATTTTTCAAGTAACAAGTAATTTCATATTAAACATTTGCCTTATTATCTACAAATACCCTGATCAAATTAAAAAATAAATCTTCCATGTATCTCTACATAATCCAGAAAACCAAATTCCTACATTACCTATATCTTAAACTATATGCCTCATTTGGTATTTTGATAATTTCTTTGTCAGAATGTAAATGACATAGCTCATGTATAGGTGGCACAGGACATGGAGCACTGGGCCTGGATTCAGGAAGACCTGAGTTCATAGCTAGCCTCAGACACCTACTATCTGTGTGATCCTGGGAAAGTCACTTAGCATCTGTTTGTCTGAATTCTCATCAATAAAATAAGGATAATAATTGCACCTACTTCCCAGGGACATTGTGAGGATATGATGAGATAATAATTGTACTCCGCACAGTACCTAGCACATGACAGGTACTATATAAATGTTAGCTAATCTAGTGGGAGTAAGGATCAGATGAGATGATAGTTATAAAAACCACCTAGTAGGCATTATATAAATGCTAGCTATTATGATAGACTCGCCATTTATTACTCTATTGACTTTCAAATTATTTTGTCTCTCTAATGTTCTCATTCTATAAATTATTCTCCTAGTTGTGCTCACTTTTTTCTCCATCAGTTTATAAAGATTCTTCTAATTTCCTCAGAAATTGTCCATTACACCATATCTTAATGGCACAAGAACATTCCATTCCATTGATGTGCCATAATTTGTTGATAGAAAGATAATTCCTTAGTTTCCAGTTTGGGGGATTCCACCAAAAGGGCTGCTATCAACATCTTCGTAGATCTCTTTTCTCTTTCTTTCATTTCTTGGGGGTAGACTTAGCTTTAACTAATGTTTTCATCTTTAAAATAGTGATAATAGTATCTGCCTCCCAAAGTTGCTGTGAGGGGCAAATGAGATAATGCATACAGAGTTCTTGGCAAATATTATTATGACCATAGTAGCTAGCATTTACATAGCGCTTTGAAGTTTGCAAAGCATTTTGTAAACATTATTTAATTTTATCCTCACAACAATCTTGGGGAAAAGGTGTTATTATCCCCATTTTACAGATGAGGAAACTAGAGTAGTAAGAGATTAAATGACTCATCCAGGGCCACACAGCTAGTATGTGTTTAAGGCTGTATTTGAATCTAATATTTTTTTGTCCAACATTCTATCCATTGCACTACATAGATGCTGTCTTAAAAGGACCGTATAATAAATATATGATAGAGAATTATTTAATATTAGTATATAATATTTCAGCTAACATTATTAGCTGTTCTTGATCTCTACCAAATCTGTGCCTCCAGAATTAGAAACCATTTACTTAGTGTGAATTACCTAGTATTGTTGCACAAGTCTCTGATGGGTCCTGAGGGGAATGGCATAGGAGTCAGTTATATTTATTTAAAAAGTGCAGAAATTATATACAACTTTTATCAATTTTATTGGCCAATTGTTTTAGCCATATCTGACTGTTCATGACCCCATTTTCCGGTTTCATCAGTAAAAATACTAGAATGGCTTTTCATTTCCTTCTCCAGATCATTTTACAGAGGAGAAAACTGAGGCAATCAAGGTCACACAGCTAGTAAGTGTGTGAGGCCAGATTTGAACTCATGGTTTCTAGACTCCAGGCTCAGTGCTCTATCTACTCTGCCACGTAGCTCTCCCCTCTATCAGTTATGTAAGTACAAAAGGAGTAAACTGGACTGAGGCTGGGACCAGAGAAATGGATCTGGATTTTAGTCTTCCTTCTATTCAGACTGTGTGATCCCTTTGTCATCTTGATTTCTACTATTCCTTGCTTCCTGGTTCTATCATTCTAGTCAGCACAGGGAGAGGAGGAATGAACGCCAGGCGACAATCAGGCGTCATCCAGTACTTTCCTCTGTGGATCGAAAGAGCCCAATGAAAAGGTCATTTTTGCAGACATTTTGAGGCTTTATCCTAATGTCCTCATTTATTGACAGGAGCCAAGACTGGCAGGCAGAGAGGAACATTGAAGCAGAGAGAAAAAAAGCAGAGCCATCCAACTCACCCAGAGTGGTAAGTGCGGCAACTGAGGTGAGGGCTTCCCGGCGCCAGGCGCAGGAATGAAAAGGCACATGCTCTTTTTCTTCCTAACTCTCTCTGTTCTTGCCCTGCTTCCATTGAATTGATGTATGTGGCCCTTCTGAGAAGTCAGGGGGAGGGAGGTGAGAGGAAGAGATTATGGAAAAGGGAGAAAATTAGAACTGTAAATAGGTTCGGAACAGCCAAAGATTCAAATAGCCAGTCTCTGGCTTCACTGGTGAGTCACCGTTCCAGCCAAAGACAGCATAAGCAAGCATGGCTTCCCTCATTAGCAACAGTCCTCCTGTCTGGAAAAGAAAGCTTCTCAGCATGGAAACAGGCACCATAAGATTAAGGTCAAAGGAGCTGAGTGTGTAAGAAAAGGACCAAGAAAAGCCCAAGGGGCTTTCCAAAGACATTGTCCAGAGCGCCCTTTCAGTCTGACTAGGACCTGGACTAGGATGCCATTGGGTGTGGCCACCTGAGTGGGTTGTTGGAATGTTCACTTCTCACTTAACTTTCTCCAAATCATGTCACCAAAATCGGGATTGAGATGCAAATTCTCACATTAACTTAACTCAACTGGAAGAAAAAACAAAAGGTTTGTCTTCTGCTCCAACCTTTCCTCCTTAGCAACTATCTTTCAAACCCATCTAAAGTCCAGCTCTGATTGTGGCATTCTTGGCTAAGAAGACAAAGTCCTCTTTTTGGCCTTTACCACTCTTCACAGCCTTGCTCCAGGCTCACTTTCCAGGTTGATTCCAGATGATACCCACCTTATCTAGCCTGGGTTCAGACATGTGGGGATAAGTAATGTTTCCTGTACAAAATGAAATAGTATTTCCCTTTGCCACATCTTTGTATTCCATCACTGGAATGTTCACACCTGGTACTTGGGAGTCCTAGCTCTCCTCAAGTGCCTTTTTCTGTTGCTTCCAGTTGTAATAAAGTCATTCAACAGTCATTTATATGTATGAGACACTGTGCTAGGCACTGGGGAACACACACACAGACACACACAGAAGAACAATATCTGTTCTTAAAGAGCTTATTCTTATGGGTTAAAATTACATGAGAAAAGAAGCTAAAGATGGGGGTTGTATCCCTGGAGATGAAGGAGAGGTCTAGGGTATGGGCTGATGAGAAATGAAGACACAGCTGGCCTGGGGGCCCTTCTTACATGGAGGAGGAAGAAGCCAATAGAGGAAATAGCTTCAACTTTACAGGGAGGGACAAGCAGTTGCTAGTACTTTTCCACTCAAAGAGTTACTTTCTTCTTTCCATTTCCCTTTTATTCCCAACTTCCCCAACATGCCTCAGATGTCATCTCACCTTGGAACTCCCTTTAGTTCTTGGAGTCTCCTCCCATGGTAACATCCACCAACTCTTGCAGCCTCTTGAGACATCCCAGAATTCCCTTCACCTGAGCAAGGCCCCTTCTCCCTTTGGTGAGTTGCTCCCACAGTAACAGAGAGCCACTCAATATTTTTGAATAGGAAAGCAATAGTTAGTGATTTAAGATGATTATTTTGACAATTATGTAAAATAATTTGTAGAAGGGAAAGAGTAGAAGCGGGAAGTCCAATAAAGAGGTCATTTCAGTAATCCAACAGAAAAGTGATCATGAGTGTTGATGGTGCATAGAAAGACTGTGATGGATACAAGAAACCAGCCAGTCATTCAACAAACATCTATTGTGTATCTAATGTGTACTGGCCACTGTGGTAAGTAATGGATACACAAAGAGAAAAAAAAAACATTCCTGCTGTCAAGCTACTTCTGAGACTTGAACTAAGTGTATTTGAGAAATGACGCATAGCAATGACTGGAGGATATATAGCTGAGGGCCAGGAAGGATGGCGGTATCTGCCACTAAAGTAGGGAAGCCTGGAGGAGGTTGTGCCAAAGAGAAGATGGCCAGCTCCTTTTTGGACTTCTTAAGTTTGAGGTGCTAGTGGGGCTTTGAGGTGGAGACGTCCAGCAGACAGAAGGCAACGCAAGATTGAAGGTCAGGAGAGAGGAATAGATGGATGGATCAATTTATGTCACCAGCATGAAAATGATCACTGATTCCATGGAAGTTGATGGGATCATATAAATAGAAAGAAAAATATGGAGAGAAAAGAGCCTAGGAGAGGGTACATGTTTAGAAAGCAGGATATAGTTTACAATTAAAAAAGGACACTGAGAAGGAAAGGTCAGACAAGGTGCCAAGATTTAGTAGTGTCACAGAGACTGAGAGAGCAAAGAATATCCACAGGGAGGTGGTTATTAACAGTGTCAAATTCTGTGGAATGGCAAAATTTGAACTAAAAAACGGCCCTGGATTTGGCATTTAAAAGATCATTGGAGAGAGCAGTTTGATTCAAGTGATGGGGTTGTAGCCAGATTGCAAAAGAGCTGAGAAGTGAGTGGGAGGTGAGGAACTGGAGGCAATGAGTGGAGAGAGTTTTTTCTAGGAGTTTGACTGTAAAAAGGATGTGCTATGTGATGAGAGCTTGAATGGAGAACACTAGCAAGTGAAAGCTTTTTTTAAGCATGAGGGAAATCTGGGCATCATTATAGGGACCAGAAAACAAAGAAAGAGATATGGAAAGATTGATATTGGATCTGAAGGTAACTGAAGGTCTTGGCTCTCAAGAGGATGGGAGGAAAAGGGCAGCTACATGGCACAGTGGATATAGCACCAGCTCCGAAGATAGGAAGACCTAAATTCAAATCTAGTCTCACACACTTGACAGTTAACTAACTATGTGACCCTGGGCAAGTCACTTAACCCTAATCACCTCACAATAATAATAAGAAGATAGGAGGAGATTAGCTAGAGGACCAAATGGAGGCATTGCTCTTAGCAAAGAGAAGAGCCACTTTTCTGTCAGAGGCTGGAGTAAAAGGGGAAAGAAATGGAAATAATGCAAAGTTGAGGATCAGTCACAAGGTGGTGTGTTGCTAAAAAACGGCCCTTCATCCTATTCAAGATTCAGGTGGATAGGGAGTCCTTACCCTGGAGGCTATGCATCAGTCGATGAACAGAAGAGCTGCTTGTCTAGAGTGCTCTCTATGCTTCTCAGAGTGTGAAAGACCTTTATATCCCAAGATGAAACTCTCTATGGGTGGCCATGCCATCCCATAATTCTGGGGGACATCAATAGAGTTCATTTATCCAATCAGAATCAGCTCTAAATCCGCGCCAACAGGCAAACTCCTATTTCTGCTCTGACTTGTTATATTTCATTAAGCTCACAAAGACGTAGCCATAATGGAGCTGGCTGTCTACAGGAACAAACATGCCAAATGGTATATGTTTGATTCTTTGCCTAGAAAGAAACCTGACAATAAGACAACATATATGAAAACACTTACTGTTCTACTGCATGACTGAAATACTTTAATTTAGATAAGTTCAACAAGCATTCATGAAGCACCTATTAAGTACCAGGCATTATGCTAGGCATTGACACAGGCCACTTGAAGACTCCAGGATCACTAATGCAGTATATGGGGTTATCTTAGCTCAGGGATTCTGGGAAGGACTTAGTTAGCCCTTCCACAGCTACCCCTCCAAGTGCAGGTAAAGGGCAGAAAAAACAACCCAGATTCCAATCCATATGCAGCTTATCTATCCAATAATGCAGATCCTTTGGCAAACAATGAGGAACCCCGATCCCGGGTCTTGGCTCTGTCTCTTCTTGCCATAGCTCATGGACTGTAGCTCCAGTTCAGACAGAAGCTCATGCATAAGGTAAAGTTTTCTTATTTTGGAAATATCACACATGTGCATGTTATTATTTACAAAAGCATTGTGTCTCCCACTCAGGAGAAAAAAAACAAAACAAACCAAAACAAAAAGACAACTCATTGAGGGCAGGGACAGTGTGTGTGTGTGTGTGTGTGTGTGTGTGTGTGTGTGTGTGTGTGTGTGTGTGTGTGTACCAGGTCCACAGTGGGTACTTCATCAAAGTTGATTGCTCAATATGACCAGTTCTTTTCTGTTCTGTGTCCTGCCAGTGATAATGAATTATGGTTCCTTCTTTTCGGCAGTAGCTTGTTAAAATTGCTAGATTGTTGGAATTGCTTGTGGAGCAGGGTTGGAGAACTGAATTATAAGGCCCAGCAGAGATGGTCCTCCAGTCATCATTCCACTTCGGGATCTCCAATCTTGAGATCTTCAGTTCAAGTTTGTAAAAAACTGAAAGAACTATCACAGCCCTCTCAGTCAGTAGATCTGGGAATTTATTTGTGGAAGCATCACTTTCACTTCCATACTTAGTCCTCACTGAGCAGCCAAAGTCCTGCTGCTTTAAAGAGGCACAGAAGGATAAAAAAAAAACAAAAAAAAAAAACAAAGCCCCCTCCCTTTGCCAGTGCCCCTTATTTGTGATCTTTCCCCACTGAAATGTAAGCACCTCAAGGGCAGGGGCTGCATCGTGGATTTCTATTTGCATTTCCGGTGTTTAGTATAGTGTCTGGCATATAGAAAGTACTTAATATGTTTTCTTCCTCCCTCCCTCCCTCCCTCTCTCTCTCTCTCTCCCTTCCTTCCTTGCTTCCTCCCTCCTCCCTTTCTTTCTCTTTCTTTTTCTTTTTACTTTCTCTCTCCTTCTCTGTGTACATATAGAGTGCTGGACCTAGTCAGGAAGACCTGAATTTAAATCTGACTTTAGACATTTACTACTTGTATGACCCTGGAAAAGTACTCTAACCTTTGCTTGCTTTAGATTCCTCAACTGTAAAAACACACTAATCACAGGACCTACCTTGCGGCATTGTGTCAAATGAGATATAGTGGTTAAAGCACAGTTTCTAGCACATAATAGGTGCGTATAAATGTTTATTCCCTTCTATCTGTCTATCTATCTACCTACCTATCTCTGTCTATCTATCTAATCTGTCTATCCACAGAGGTATAGAATAGGAGAGAATGTAGAACTTGCAATGGAGGGACCCAAGAAACTATGAAATGAAGTCTTCTGCATGGATCTAGTGGGGAATGGGATCTAAATAAGAGAAGGCCAGAAAGTGCCACCTGGAGCCAATGGGATGGAATGTGAATCAGGGAAGAGAAAGATAACTGTGAGAAAGCAGCAAGGACTCTGGACAGTGCCCTGGGATGTGTCCAGCACTGTTCATCAGGTTACAGCCAGCAGCAAAAAGGTCCAAACGAGTTCAAATCCATCCATGTTTATGAAATACCTCCTATTTGCTAGACACTGTTCTAGGTCCTGTAGATAAAAACACAAAATAAATCATGGTATCTACACTATTTTCTAGGAGGCTACTTGCTATTTGGTTTCCCAGGGAGTGACAGATCAATAAATGCACCGTGAAGCAGAGAAGAAAGCCAGAAACTATGAACAGCAACAATAATAACAGAGCAAAACAATAAAACATGAATCAAACATAAACTGCTACAATTCTGAAGAAAAAATAAACAGTAGTGTGACGAAAAGCAAGTCAACTTAGATCAGCATGAGAAGAAACTAATCTACATTCTCTAGCCTGGCCCTGCCCCTGACACCCCTCACCACCACCTGACATGTGCATGTGACACATCTTTCCTTGGGTCGCACCAGGTATGTTGATGTGTAAGCTCCAAGTCCAGCCAGACTGGACTGGTTTGCCTTCCATGCTCTTCACATTTGAGGAGCTGGCCTGGGCTGGGCTGGATTGAACTAGCACTTGACGAACAATGGAAGTAAGTGCCTTTTGCCTCTGACAGAATCATCCATGGAGTCTGCTAAGGCTATCTGTGTATGGGCGGCAAGTCAGAGAGAGGACTGAGATAAGGGGAGGGAAGAGTTACAAAAGGTTCATTTTCCACAGGACTTTCTTCACCTACTGACCACCCTCAATCGCCCAGGTTCTTCACCTAAGGGGTGCTTTAGGGAATAGTCTAAATGCAAGTACTGCTATTTCTACATAGGAACTCTAAGGTTTTTCACAGGATGGTCCCAAAGTCTCAAAAGCAGGGGGACACAGAATTCCAGGGTTGAAAGGGACCATATAAGTTCTTCTGTTCAAACCAGATTCCATCAGTCAACAAGCATTAAGTGCTTACTGTATGTCAGGTACGGACTAAGTATCAAGGGTACTACAAGAGGTAAGAACATACCCTTCTCTCCAGGAACTTCCATTCTAATAAGGGAACCCCTGTAGGTAACTAAATACACATGATATATGCATAGTACATGGATCATGATCTCAGAAGGAAAGGACAAGGAAGGGGTAGGAGGAGAAGTAAGTAAGAGTAAGATGGGCGCTAGGACATGAACGTCCTTGACTTTATGGGATCTTGCCTTTTAAATACCTCAAGTAAGATGACACTCACTCTGGCTCAAGGTAACCCACTGTGGGTTCATAGAGCTCAAATTTCTAAGAATTTTATATATATTTTATCTTGTATGGACCATTAATTTACTTCTATGTTATCTATCCATTGCTCCTAATTCAGTCCTCTGTGGTCAGACAGAATGAGTCTACTCCTGTTTCCATGTTTCAAATATTTGAACTCAAAAAAAAAACATCCTCTCCTTCCTTCTTGCTTTTCCTATGCTTTTCTTCCCTCTTCTCCTTCCTTTCCCACCAAAGACTCTTCTTCTCCAAGACAAATTTCCCCAGCATCTTCAGTGGATACTCATTTCACAGGAACTCATAACCTTTTCCTATCTCAGTCCTCCTCTTGACTCTTCCTCAGCTTATCAATGTCCTTCTTAAATTAAGGTGACCAGAAATGAAGACAATACTCCTGATGAGGTCTCCTGAGGGTAGAGAGCAGTTGGACCATTGTCTCTGCGTATCTAGAAGTGATGCATCTTTTATTACAGTTCATGGAATATTGACATAGTGATCTTGCCGTTCACTAAAACCCGCCCTTCTTCTTTCCCAAACGACTGACTTGACCCTGCTTCTCTCATATTGGATTTGTGAAATTGATCATTGCACTCACTTGTAACGCTTTATATTTATCCCTCTTGAAATTTGTCTTGCTAGTTTGACTGTGATGTTCTGAATTGTCTTGATCCTTTTGCAAACTGACTCCAGTATCAAGTGTGTGAGCTTCCTTGAGCCTTCTAGCTTTCTTGCATTATCTTAAAGAGCAGAACAGTAGAGCACTCATGTTGTTCTCTACTTCATTGGTGAAAGGGTAAATTGTATTAGATCAAGGAGATAGGTCCTGAGGTTGCCATTGGGATCACGCATCTAATCTAATAGAATCTGTGAGCTACAAACCATGGGTGACTTCTCTTTAGTCTTGGCCTAATAAATTCTGAAGCTGTTCCATTCTTTTATTACGTACCCTCATATTAGTCCACATTGCACAAGGAAAGCATGAATACTTTTGTGAAATGCTTTGCTTAAAAATCTAGCTAAGTTTTGTTTACAACATTTTCCTTTTCCTAGTCTTGAGAACTCCTTTCATCAGTGTCAGTTACAACTCTCTTTCACTTAGAAGATCCAACAAGTCTTAGGGAGGTTTGAGAAATGGGAATCTTGCCCAGAATCACACACCTAGGATGTATCTGAAGCAGGTTATGAAACTAGGTCTTCCTGATATCAAGGATAGCACTCTCTCCACTACACCTGGATGCAACTAGTTGGTGCCATTTAGCCTGGGTAAGTGGTGGCACATTTAGCCTGGAGTCAGGAAGACCTGAGTTTAAATCTGACCTTAAGCACTTTTAAGCTTTGTGACCGATTGAGTCACTCCACTTCTCTCAGCCTTAGTTTCCTCAACTGTAAAATGGCCATAGTAAAAGCACCTGCCTCTCAGGGTCTTTGTGAGGATCAAATGAAATATTTGGGAAGTAGTTGCTTCAAAAACGCTTGCTGTCTTCATTTCTTCCTCCTTGTCATTTCAGGAGATTCCTCAGGCCAAGCCCCTTGGAAACAATTTGAAATGAAGTGGAAAAGTGAAGGAACAAGTTATGGTAGCCCTGAGGCATTTGCTATTTCTGACTAAAAACTTGCTTGAACTTGTTTATTGCATTTCACTAATTAATTGTAAGCTCAATGGAGACCTAACACAACTTCAGCCCTTTATCTCAAACCCATATCTCCCTCCCCCAGCATACAATAGTTTTCAGCACATAGTAGGCCCTTACTAAATGAATGAATGGTAATATTATCCCCATTTCACATTTGAGGAAACTGAGGCAGACATAAGTTAAGTGACTAGTCCATAGTCACACAGGTAGTAAGTGCCTGAAGTCCCATTTATACTCAGATTTTCCTGACACCAGGCTCAGTGTTCCTTCACTGTGGTGCCACCTAATTACAAACCCATCTTCTTTTTGACTCATACATTTTCCTGATGACATCTTTTCCATTAGTTCTTTTATGTTCATTTGGATTTTTCCAAAGTCTAGCATGAGAGGGGAGAAAAGATGAGAGAATGGATAGAACATTTGTTCTCTATTAGAATTTTGATGGAACAGATTTGGAGCCAAGAATACCAGAGTGCAAGTTCCACCTTGCCATTTGGTGTCTGATTTTAAGCAAGTCCCTTCAATTCTCCAAGCCTCATTTTCCACTTCTGCAAATGGGCAGGATTGAGCTACATGTCCACAGTCCCTTCTACCTAAGGATCTGGGCCTGTCTTACATACCAGGTGCAAAGAACTGGGCAGAAGCTCTGATTCAGTCCCAATGACAGGCAATGAGTTCCACCTCAGAAGGGTTCCAGGCCCGAGGAGGCTGACTGAGGATCACCCCCTGAGAAGACATGGCAGGCCTTAGAGGGATCGCTCCAGCCCACTTCTCCCTTGTCCCGCCTGTGACTCAGATGAGCCTGTTCCCTTTCAGGATGGGCTCGTGTGCATGCTGTCAGACAATGAACACCAGGGTGTTTGACAGTCCTAATATCACTGTTTGCATTATCAGACAATTACCAGCCGAGCTCGTATTCATCATTTGATTAACAACTCGCAACGATTATTATTTTTTTCTTCCCTGACAAAACAAATATAGCAGTGCCTTCTTTTCAGCATCAGTGCTGATGCTTCTTGGCATTCCATCAGCTGAAGAGTTTTTGGGGAAAAAAAATAAACCCACCAACCTTGGCGCCGCCGCCGCCGTCCTCCCCCACATCTCACTAACTTTACAGGCCCCCATGGCATCTGTGTGCGGTGAACCGAGCTGTTGAGACTCAATGTAATTTGCAATCCAGCTTCTGTTAACATGGAAATGTACCGGCTGCTCTCCTGCAATCTGGGGCCTCATTCTGTCTAGCATATGGTTGCATTAAATCCAGTCTCCAGAATGTCTCTCGTTACCACGTTGTCAATCCTCGGCGAGCAGAGAACCCTAAAAAACCACTAAAGGGATGTATTTTTGGAATTGGCTCCTGTGGTCCGTGCTTGACGAGAGCTGTCCAAAGGCACACTTGGTTACTTGAAATGAACTAGCCCTGTCAACTACATGCACGTAGGCACGAGTGAGCTCGCACACATATACATACACACAATGGGAAACATGAACACTAAAATATAAACCCTGTTCTTCCAGAATAGGCAGTTATGCTAGGAGAAAAAAGGATAGTAAGGAGGGGATGTTGGGAGAGGGGAGTCTGTCAGTGCACTATGACATCAACTCAGGCTTAAGAAGCATCTTGGGGTGAGCTTGGGTGTCAGATTTGTACAGCACAACTCAAGAGATGTGGGCTTCAAGCATGGGAAATACATCCATATGATAAAGGAGGACTGGCAGGATGAGACAGCCACTCAAGTCCCTTTTAACTTTGTGACTCTATATTTCTGGGGCTGATCTATAAAGAACATAAGCCAGATCCAGTGCTTTCAGAGAGAGACCTTACCCCACATCCTCATAACTCCAAGTCAGCCACGAGGTTTGCCTGGGCAATGTTTGTGAAGCAGACAGGTGCTATCTCATATCTTCATTTTGAAAATTCTATATATAGTGGGAAAAGAAGCAGATTGGCATCAGAGGTAAGGAGTGAGGGTATCCTGGGTTCAAGTCCCATCTCTGAAACAAGAAGTTTGTATGACTTTTGGCAGTTTGTTTGTCTCAGGGATCTAGGCAACTTGTTAAAACTATGAGTTATGAGAAAGTTACCATTATACATTAAGGGAAGGACATCCCCTTCTGATGAAAGCATAGCTATTCAAACACACACATACATTCACACAAACACACACACACACACACACATGGATAGTCCCAGATGTTTACATTCCCCCTGAAACTCTTCTGTAAGCTCTGTGATCATAATCAAGTCACATAATCTCAGAGTCCCCATTTATTCATCTATAAAGCTGGATAATTACACCTGAAGTAACTACTTCTCAAGTTTCCATGAAGCTCAAATAAGAAGAAATTTACTATCTTGAACTTGATGGCCAGTTGTCAATTTTCATTATTGACAGCAATGGTGGATGACAAGCTCAGTGGGAGTCATGAGTGTAACATGGCAGCCAAGGTGGCCTCCAGCTCATTGGGCTCCCTCTGACAAATGAAGAATGGGAATGTTGCCATCTTGCCCTCCTCTATCCTGCTCTAATTTGATATGATAGCACTGTAATGTCGGGTCAGTTTCTGGGATGCATGTTTTAGGAACAGCTTGGACAATGCAGAGAATATTACAAATAAGAACAGTCAGGGAGCTGAAGGGTTTGTGACTGTGCTATATTGTGATCAGTTGAAGAAAGTGATAATGTTTACTCCAAAGAAAAGACATAGCTGGGTTCATGAGGATCTGGAGTTAGAGTTCTCCTGATGGACTCCACACAGCAGAACTGGGACCAGTAAGAGTAGTTACATGAGGTTTAATGTAGAGAAAAATAAGAAATAAGCAAAGAACAAGAAAAAAAACCTTTCTAACAATTGTTGTTTAGTCATTTTTTTCAACAATGTCCTCATCTTCATGACTCCTTTTGGGGTTTTCTTGGCAAAGATACTGGCGTGTTTTATCATTTCCTTCTCCAGCTCATTTCACAAATAAGGAAGCTGATTAAATAGTATTAAGTGACTTGCCCAGATAACTAGGCTAGTAAATGTCAGAGGCTGGATTTGAACTCAGGAAGAGGAATTTTCTTCACTCTAGGCTCAGAATTCTATCTATTGTACCATCTAATTGCTCCTTCCCACAATTAAAGCTGGACCAAAGTGGAATGAAGCATTTCCTGCTTCTATATGGACCAAAGTGGAATGAAGCATTTCCTGCTTCTATAAGGACCCCATCGTAGGAAGGGATGGAAGCTACGTGGTCTATGGCAGGGGTGTGTGCTGAGGATAGGAGGTGAACTGGGTGCTGAATGATGCTTCTTTGGAATCTGCTATTCAAGGTCACCATTTGAAAAAACTCCATATCTTTTGCAAAAGAAATAGCCTTCCTAGTATATACGTAAAACCCATTCTGAAAGTAAGGTATGCATTTATAGAAAGTATAAAATCTAATCTGAGATTGGGTAGAAAGGATTCGTTAGTTCACCTTTGTCATTTATTTACAATTTAGGCATTGTAACTTTCAGTTAGTTAATCAATACACATTTATTCATTTATTCAGGATCTGTTGTGTGCTAAAGACATGGACATTAAGGAGGAGAGCAAAGGCTTTAGGTGGCATTTTAGCTTAGATGTGAGGGAAATAAGGGAAGTCTGGAGGCTGGGACTAGGAAGGAGGGCACTCCCAATACGGAGTCAGGGAGCCAATGAAAATGCCCAGAAGCAGGGACTGAAGTGTTTTATGTGAGAAAGAACAAAAAGGAAAGGACTGCTGATTATAGAATTTGTTGGGGGACGGGGCAGGGAAAAGTAAAGGATAAGGAACATGGAGGAGTAGGAGGGAGCCTTGTTGTGAAGGGATTTGAATGAGAGCCTGATAGGAAGTTACTTCCATTTAATGATTCTATCTCTCTAATAACCCTAGTGTCAAGAAGACAAATATCAAAATACCATTGCCTGTATTTTCCCCCTGAAATCATCCTTTGTTCTAAATTTCTTATTTCTGGGGGTGGAGCCAAGATGGTGGAGTAGAAAGATTCACATATGCTAGCTCCAATCCACAGCCCATAAAATACCTGTAAAGAAGAACTCCCAACAAATTCTGGCCCAGTGGAAGCCACACAACAATGGAGTGAAGGAGATTTCTGTTCCGGAAAGCCCTGAAGAACAAACACCAAAGGTCTGTTGCACACTGAACCTGGAGCAGAGCCCAGCCCTCAGTGGCACCGAGAGGAGCAGATCCAAGCAGATTTCAGGGACAGAATCTCCAGCAGCTGAGCAGGTCCCTCCACCCACTCACACCAAAGGTCAGTGAGAGAGCCTGTCTGGCTGACCGAGAGTGGCAAAGGGTGTCTACATAACTCAGGCCCCCCTGGGAGGCAGCGGAGGCAGTAGTGGAGCCGCAAGGAACTCAGATCCATTATTGAAGATCTCCTCATAAACCCCCTGAGGGAACTGAGCCCTATGGGGAGGCCCTGCCCCCACCTGAGCACCTGAACTTAATCTCACACTGAATAGCAGCCCTACCCCCTCACCTGAGCACCTGAATTTAATCTCACACTGAATAGAAGCCCCACCCCCACTGAAAGCCCTGAGGCTGGGAAGCAGCATTTGAATCTCAGACCCCAAGCATTAACTGGGTGGATCTGGAGGCAAGGCAGGGGTGGAGAGGAATCTCAGAAGTCAAGTAACTGGCTGGGAAAATGCCCAGAAAAGGGAAAAAAAATAAGACCATAGAAGGTTACTTTCCTGGTGAACAGATATCTCCTCCCTTCCTTTTGGATGAGGAAGAATAATGCTTATCATCAAGGAAAGACATAGAAGTCAAGGCTTCTGTATTCCAAACATCCCAAATAAATATTCAATGTTCTCAGGCCATGGAAGAGCTCAAAAAGGATTTTGAAAATCAAATGAGAGAGGTGGAGGAAAAACTGGGAAGAGAAATGAGAGAGATGCAAGAAAAGCATGAAAAGCAGTCAACACCTTGCTAAAGGAGACCCCAAAAATGCTGAAGAAAATAACACCTTGAAAAGTAAGGTAACTCAATTGGCAAAAGAGGTTCAAAAAGCCAATGAGGAGAAGAATGCTTTAAATTTCTTATTTCTGGCAAGGCATCACCATGTTCCCTATAATCCAGTTTTTGCCCATGGTACCAATCTCTTCCCTCTCCATATGTTCCCGTTATTCCCAAATACAGCCAATCAAATGTCGTCATGTCATTTTATCACATTTGTCCATTCTGTTTCTCTGTCTCTCATCACTACAATAACCCTATATCAGATCTCTTTAACTCTCACTCAAGTTCCTTTCCTTTCCTGTCCAGCCTCCAATTAATTGCCCAAACCCTCAGATTTGCTCATGTCACCTTCCACGTCAAGAAACTACAATGACTCCCTCTTGTCTCTAGGATGACATATAAGTTCTAATTAGCATGTAAATTTCTTCATGGTTTGGCATCAATGAAAATTTTTAGTTACTCCTCCTTGTACATTCTTTTTCTAGCTCAAAAAACCTACTCTGGGTTCTCAGCATAATGGGAATCTGACATTGATGCAGACCCAGTCAGCTTGCTGAAGATGGCATCATTTTTATTGAGGATGAAAGAAGCAACTTCTGGGAGAATCAGGGGATGAAGCACTGGAGCATGTGTGGGCATTCTGTATTGGACCATCACATAGTTGAAAGGAGGATATTTCCATTGTTTGAGTAGTTACAACTGTTAGCACCTCAGAAGGTCTGAGTCACCACTGACCATAGCTTTGATGCATTCAAATATGAGGGACTAAGACTCCTTTACTCTCAACTGGAGAGACTATGTGGTAGAGGAGAACACCTTAGGGTCTCTCTTCTCATCTCTTCTGAAGCCATATAGTCAATGAGAAAGTGGGTGTGGGGTCTTTAGTGTTTTTTTCATTACTTTCTGTTCTAGCAGTAGGGAGTAGAGTCTATGATTTGAGACAAAAGTGTGATCCATAGAGATCCAGTAATTCAGGCCAGATGATGTAGTCAGCCCAGATGAGACTGCCTGGAGAACAAGGTTCCAGATTCCCGAACATCAGAAGTTAGTAGTTGTGTTGGCTTTGGATGTGAATTTGTAGTAGTGATTATGGTTCCAGGGATTGAGGTTAATGTTTGAATGTTTGTTCCATATTCCATGTTCCATATTCAAACATGTTCTAGCTCCTGAGTGAGAACATCTCTCAGCCCTATCACTTGGCATAAATTATGACTCATGATGTCCTGAAATGGCTTCCTTACCTTTGTTCCTTGGAATGCCTAGTTCATTTCAAGAATCAGCAAGAGGCTTCTTTGTGTTTAACTCAGTTATTTATGCTTGTTTCACCTCTGAAACGATTTATATTTTCTGAGAAAATACTTTGCATTAATTAAATGCTCTCATGAGATTTCTCCACAGTGGGCTGTAAGATCTTTAAAGGAAGGTACTATTTCACATCTGTCTTTGTATTCCAGTGCCAAGTATAGTACCTAGAACATAGTAAGAGCTCAATTATGGTTTGTTCAATTGAACTGAACTTCATTGAGTAGAAATTGGATTGGACTCCTAAGACTATTGGAACCCACATTTCAGCCCTCAGCTGGTTAATTAAAGTGGATAAATTCTCTTTGTCTGAAGAGAGTTACTACAAGAGAAGACATAAGAATTCTTTATCTAGGAACAGGAATGGGTGGAATCCTAGAGGCTGCCAGCTGTCCATTCCTTATTGGTATCAAGGAAACCCAAGGCCTGATTAATCATTTGCATCACCTTTGTAAAAAAAACAAAACTCATTAACTCTATTTAATTAAAAACCACATCCTTTCAAACTCACTTTAATGTCAAGCTGTTTCCCATCACCTCAGGAAGATGGTTTTTACTTCGCACCTTTATCGCGGTTAATGATTTATTTTTCCTTTGTGTATCTTTAAAAAAAAAAGAAAACTTGTCTTGTATCACAGAAAATATCCCCAATTGCTTTGGAGCAGTCCTCACTAGTACTGTATCCTGAGGCTAAGAAATGTAGGCTAAGTGTCTTGGAATGGTATAGAAAGAGGGCAGTCAACATTAAAAAGTCCCGAGTTCAAATTCTGCCTTTGACACTTCCTATCTGTGCAGACATCATTAGTAAGCCATTTTAACTGTCAGAACCAGGTGAAAACCAGTTTGCCTGGTCGGGCCCTACCCCCAACTAAGGCTAATAAACACAGCCTAATAAACCCAAATCTTTCTGAGTGGAACTATTAAAGCTGAGTATCTTGTATCCCTAAGCTTCATTCATCACTCCTTATTAAGAAATTTCAAAAATGCCCTCATTTCACTGGTTTTCATAATTCTTGAGCATCCTTAGCACCTTGTGCCCTGCTGAGTGGAAGGTGGGTGACCATCTCTTCCCAAAGACTCACTTTAAGGAGGACATTGAGGCTAACGGTCTCTTTCATTTTCTACCTATCTGCTCTCCCTTATACTTCTTTACCATTATGCTGAGCCAGCTACCTTTCCCCACTCTATCCCATCTTTGATAAGGTCGCCATTCCCACTCTCCTTTTCAGTTTATTTTTGTATGCTGTATTTCTTGTTTAGTCGTGTCCAACTCTTTGTGATGCCATTTGAAGTTTCCTTGGCAAAGACACTTGAGTGGTTTACCATTACCATCTACAGTTCATTTTACAGCTGAGGAAACTGAGGCAAAGGGGGTTAAGTGATTTACTCAAAATTACAATGTTAGTAAGTGTCTGGGGCTGGATTTGAATATGTCTTCCTGACTCCAGGGCCAGCACTCTGTCCACTGCACCACCTCGCTGCCCCATGTTGCATTTAGCGTTAAATTGTAGGCTCCTTGGGGGCAGAGATTTTCCTTTTGCTAACCCCAGTGATTAGCACAATGATTAGCATACATTTGGCACTTAATAAGAATTTTTTGGCTTACTGACTGGTCCTAATTATAGCATTACATTCACCTATCAATGATAGAGCAATTCCCTCTTGGCAATCATCACCATCCATCCCTGTATGGATTTGCTACTCTTCATCCTTAATGTCCTACAAAAAGTGATGTCAGACTCAGTGGAAACAGGGAACGCTAAACTTCACTATTATGGGAGAAATATTTCCTCTTTCAGTTTGTATGGTAGTAACTGTTGCTGAAATAAGTCTGCCACAAAACTGAAATTATAGAACTAAAAGTCTAAGTTTTATTAGACTTACGTATAGGTTCAGACTTCAGGGTGGAAAAGTACTGAACATAGATTAGGATTTTCTGACAAACTTTTTATTGAGAAATTATGTCAGAAAGACTGAGAAATATGTCTTTTATATATTGCTATATCATATATTCTTTTAGGCTATAAAAGTTTTTATTTTTATACATTTTTAAAATTTTTAATTTTCAACATTCACTTCCACAGGGCTCTGAGTTTCAAATTGTCACCCCATCTCTCCACCTACCCCAAGACAGTGTGCATTCTGATTACCCTTTCTCCCAATCTTCCCTCCCTTCTATCACACCCCTCCTTTTCCTTATCCCTCCACCTCTATTTTCTTGTAGAGCAAAATAAATTTCTATACCTCATTGACTGTATGTATTATTTCCCAGATGCATGTAAAAACAATTTTTAACATTCATTTTTAAAACTCTGGGTTCCAATTTTTGTCCCTTCCTTCCTCCACACCCATCCCCATTTAGATGGCAAGCAATTTGATATGGGTTATACTTGTGTAGTTATGCAAAACACTTCCATAACAGTCATATTGTAAAAGGCTAACAATATTTCCCTCCATCATATCCTGCTCCCCCTTTAGTCTAGTCTCTCTTTTGACCCTGTTCCCCCTCAAAAGTGTTTATTTCTAATTACATCCTCCTCCCATTTGCTCTCCTTTCTATCATCCTCCCTGTTTAACCCCTTCCTCCTCCTTTCCTGTAGTGTAAGAAAGATTTTCATACCAAATTGATTGTGCATGTTATTAGCTCCTTAAGTTAAATCGGATGAGAGTAAGATTCACTGTTTTCCTCTCCCCTTCCCGGTCTTCCACTCCATTGAAAAACCTTTATCTTGCCTCTTTTTTTGTGAGAGATAATTTACCCCATTCTATTTCTTCCTGTCTCCTCCCAATATATTTCTCTCTAACCCCTTAATTTAATTTTTCTAGTTATCATCCCTTCATATTTAAGTCACCCTGTGCCCTCTGTTCATACATGTAAAATCCCTCCAACTACCCTAGAACTGAGAAAAAGTTCAAGAATTTAAAATATTGTCATTTCATGTAGGAATGTAAACAGTTGAATTTTAGTAAATTCCTTACAATTTCTCTTTTCTGTTTGCCTTTTCATGCTTCTCTGGATTCTTGTATTTGAAAGTCAAATTTTCTATTCAATTCTGGTCTTTTCATCAAGAAATCTTGAAAGCCCTCTATTTCATTGAATGACGAATATTCCCCCTGAAGTATTATATTTATTTTTGCTAGGTAGGTGGTTCTTGGTTTTAATACTAGCTCCTTTGACCTCTGAAATATCATATTCCAAGCCCTCTGATCCTGTGATGTACAAGCTGCTAGATCTTATGATATCCTGATTGTGTTTCCACAATACTCAAATTGTTTATTTCTGGCAGCTTGCAATATTTTTCTCCTTGACCTGGGAGCTCTGAAATTTGACTACAATATTCCTAGTTTTCCTTTTGGGATATCTTTCAGGAGTTTATGAGTGGATTCTTTCAATATTTGTTTTATCGTCTGGTTCTAGAATATCAGGGCAGTTTCCCTTAAGGAAATAAACCTAGCTCTATAGGCTAACTATGTGAAGTTACATATTAGACTGCCTTTAAAGGGTTTAAAATGGGCTGATTGAGAGGAAAGGGATTTACATGTCACCACGATAACTAAGGAATGAGGACAGTTGGGATTCTTCAAATAGCATAATACATTGGGAAGATAAAATGTCCCTTTTATCTGAGGAAAGTCAAAGTCTTCCCTTAACATTTTTCATCTATATGTTAGGTTTTGATCAGGTGAGGTTGATATTAACAGAAGGTGGCTTATAGTTAACCAAAAGTTACTGGAGGAATGAACCTGAGCCTCAAATAATAAAAAAAAAAAATAAGAAGGATATTTAAAAAATTTAAAAATTCCCATTACAGTACATAAGAATCCTTGTGGACCAGGGCACATGTTGACTTAGCAACAAACATATTAATATTTTCTATGTTCTATCATATTTTTACTTATTTTGTTAATTTTTCCCAATTATATTTTATCGGGTTGAGAACACTTAAAGTGTTATGGTTATCTGATGCTTCCATCCCACACTACAATCTCCCTAAGCCCAACTTTTAGTAGTCTCTGTCTCCAAAGACTTTTTTGAGACACCAACAAAATGTGGGAAAAGTGCTTTACCAACTATAAAGTTGTAAGTAAGGAAGATTTTGCTATTTTTTACACTGTATTTTCAAGGATTCATGGCTATAACAATCTCTAGTTCCCAGGCTCATGGCTTGTAAACATCTCCACCATGCTTATGCAGTGAGGTATGGAGATAACACAATGTGATATTTACTATGCTTGCACTGAGCGACAATAATACTGAAATTAACTTGGAAGCTTAGTGTTGACAAACTGCCTTCTTTCTCTATCACCTTGTAAATCAAGTAGGCACTGGTCAGTAAGTGGGGATTTGGATAATTCATGGAGGAGTGCATGGATCTTTCTCAACCAGCTCCCATGGAGGCTTATGAGATCTGTAGGAGTAGTTCTCACCTGTCCCTTCAAGAAAAGCAATTAGGAAATACTATAGGAGTTGGTCTCCCATTTTCAACAAACTCTTTTGAGAAGAATAGAGTAGAATAAAGCAAGGTCATTTGTTATTTTATTATTTAATAATAATATAATTTGTTATTTACATATTTTAATATTTGTTTATTTATAATAATATAGCATAATTTGTTATTATGACTCTATTCCTGTCTTTCTGTCTGCCTAGATCAAGAGTGAACCTGTGCTAGAACATGTGGCATAGTCAGTGTTATCTGTGAACCAAAAGCATTATAGGCATATCAGCCATTATTATTTATTGTTATCATTAGCGATGATGTAGTTTGTTTCCTCCCTTCCTCTCATACTTTTGAAACCAATGAAGGTAACTGCCTGAGTATTCTGGGCCAGTGGAAGTCAAGGAAACCTAGGGGAACCCAGGTTGCCTTGCACAGTTTTCCAAAACATCCCTAATGTTATTTTTTTTCTTTTTTGGTGTTGATACTGTGCTCAGAGGTATCTTTCCCTTAGAATCTTCAGGATCTTAAGAAATTGTTAGTTCCCCACCTTTTGGCTTTGATTTCAGTCCTTTCCCTGTCCATCCTGCCTTCTAGAGTAAATGTAACCTAGGCTTTTCAAGCACATTGTGAGTGTATGAGGTGTATGGGGTGTTCAGGGTGAACTAGCACTTCTCTTGGGAGGCCTTGTTTGCTCTTTTCAAGGCTGCTCATCCACTTTTAGAGTCCACCTTCACCTAACTCTCACCTATGGTTGCAAGCAGCACAGTCACCACACTCACTAAAACCTCTTGAGCTAAATTGCATTGAAGGCAACCAACTGGCTTCAAAACCATCAGTGAGTTAGTGGGGTGTTTATCTCAAGCATGGGAAGACTTCTCTAAGAGGAATGGGCAGATGAGAAAAAATTTGTTCCAATAGCCAAGAGGACAGCTGAAGCAGGTGCTGTGAAATACAGAACTTCGTTAGGTATCAAAGATACCATGGTCATACACCATTCTGGACCATTGTCAATCATCTTTTTGGAGGCTTGCCATTGGACTTTGATTACACTAGAAGAGAGAGTGAGGCTGATGACTTTGTGCAACTCTGTCTCTCTTCAGTCCAATTCATGCCAGGGTCAAGATATAGTCTCTGACACCACTGGTCCTTTTCTGAAATGAAGAATAAATAATAACAACACTCTGAGTTCTACTGGATTACATCTAAAAGATATCTAGTAGTAACAGCATACAAGCTTTAAGCTAAGATAACATGATTCTAGGGTCAAAATAGATACATGACCTATATATAAAGAGAGAGAAGAAGGGACATACTATCTGTCAGACTTATGGATAGGTAAATTACTTATGAATAAACAAGAGATAGAGATCAATGTGAGGCATAAAATGAGCAATTTTGATTACACTGATTTTTTTTTTAAATGTACAAACAAAACAAATATAGCAAAATAAGGAAGAAAACAGAAAATTGGGGGGCAGGGAGGAGAGATAGACAGTATCTCAGACAAAATACATTCAAAATGTATTAATTAATTTTAAAAATATTACGTTAGAAAGAAGTCTCTAGTGAATCTTTCGCTTTGCCATCATCTTTCATTTCTTTTAATCAATTACTTGATTAAGTAATCAATTACTTGATTAAATCAAAACATAATAGATTTGCAGTTTCATGTGTAATCATTTTTTTGAGAGAGAAAGAGACAGAGATGATCTTGCTTGCTCTTCCCTTAAGGAAGAGATAGCTAAAATTTCAGATAAATCAAAAGATAGAGGTAGCAGAAGTGTCCATCTTAAGGATGTCTTGTGGAGCCCGCAAATTGTCTGAGCAGTGACTGATCAATGTACTAACATATCTCAGAGCTCTAGAATCAAGCAGAGATTCCAATCAAGTCTTTCTGATGTCACTTGCCAGCATTCAATCACAGAAGGTAGAAACTCTGTGTCCCTATGAGCTATGTCAATCAGAACAGCATCCCAAACATTAATTATGGGTAGACTTGACAAAACTAATCTATAATAAACATTTATTGAGCACCAACTCTGTGCCAGGTGTTGTGGTGAGGTACTGGTGTTATAAAAAAGAAAAGTATAGTCCCTGCCCATTAGATCTACAGTCTAATGATGGAGACAATATAAAAATAAATTAATATAAATAAAAAATTATAGGAAGAAATGATGAGACAAGGCACTACTATTAAGAGTAGTTGAGGAAGGCTTCCTGTAGCTGGTGAGAGTTTTGTTGGGACTTAAAGGAAGTCAGACAGGTCAATAGTCAAAATGGAACATTTTGAATTTTACCTTGGATGAAATAGGGACCCACTGAAGTTTATTGAGTATGGGAAGGACATGATTGGGCCTATACTGTAATGGCTAAATGGAGGATACATTGAAATAAGCAGAGACTTGAGGCAGGGAAAACCAATTGTAGACTTCTGCAAGAGTTCAGACATGAGATGAAAAGAACTGTCACCGTGGATGACAGTGGCGAAAGAAAGAAGGGGGCCGCAAAAGTGAAATGGACAGGCCTGGGCAACAGATTCAAAACTGGGAGTGAGATAATGAAGCATTCAGGATGGCTCCTATGTTGTGAGGCTAAGACACTGAGACTGGTGATAATTATGTCCATGTATCCTTCAGCATTTAGTGCATCATATAAGCTGGCTGTATTAAATCTTATATGCGTTTTCCTAAGCAATTCCCATATATTTCTTAGGATTCTGGGAAATGTTGACTGTAAGTTGAAGGCCAAGGTCATTCTTGAATGATGATAGCCTTCCCCCAAATAGCTGGAAATTCCAGAGGACAAGAATGTCTAGCCAGTCATAGAGAAACAAAAACACCTGAAGTTGGCTGTTTTGTTTTGTTTTCCTGAAAACTGAACAAATTGTGATCACTTTGAAAAAAATATCACTGATCATTAGGAACTAATGTGGGTTCACTAACAAAAAAAAAAAATCATGCCTAAGGTACTAAATGACATTTTCCAACAGTTTTGCTAGGTGTCAGGTCAGACGTTGTTCTAGTCACGTATCTTGATTTGAACAAAGTATGAGACATATTATATGACTTGTTTCTGGTTAGGAAGATATAATAAGGAAAAGCATTAGCAGAGTCATCTATGGCTGGATGAACAATTGGATTCAAAATGTATTAATTAATTTTAAAAATATTACGTTAGAAAGAAGTCTCTAGTGAATCTTTCGCTTTGCCATCATCTTTCATTTCTTTTAATCAATTACTTGATTAAGGCAGAGCAAAGATGCTTGTCAAATTGGGGATGACACAGATCTCAGAAGAATAGCCATAGACAACAGAATCAGAAGTCAGAATGGTCTTGACAGCATCAAAAGCTAGGTCAAAACAAACAAGAGCAAACTACAGATATTATAAATTGCATTTAAGTTAAAAATACTGTGCAAGTACATGACAATAGGTGAGACCCGGCTTACCAGCCATTCATGTGAAAAATACTGTATCGCTGTGACTGATCCCAACAGCAGTATGTCACTGGCTGATGAACTGGGGAGGAAGTAGACTCACCACCACCACCATCAGGTAGATTCCCAGCTCTGATGGAGCTTTGTTGAATACAAAGCCAGTCCATCCCTGGAGAACCTCCCCCCATCTCTCTCTCTCCCTGCTGTGCGTGAGGCGGGGAGGGTAAGAAAATCAAGGAAGGATTGGGAGTTTCCTGTAGCTTTATGATCTGGGCACATAAGAGCTCCCAGAAACTGGTAGTCAAAACCTCTTCAGAGTTGGTGATGCTTCTATCAGGGACTTGTCACCCAAATGATTTATTAACCAGCTGCATTTCCAGATGGACATGGTGTTGGGAGTGGGTGCATTTGTTTGCCCAAAGTAAGCTTCTCCTATCATTAAATGGTCAGTGACTTCTTTATGCCTTCCTTTCATCCCAGCAACAAAACTGTTCTTAGAGGGTACTGACTTTAGAGCCAGAGCTGCTCCTATAATAAGCTAAGAAAAGATGACCGACAGGGGAAGACCAATATTTCTACCAGATAGTGGGAGTCAGGGTTCAGTTCTTGCAGACACCAGCAATAAGCAGCAAGTTATCATGGTGGTTCTTCAATAAATAATTGTATACTAGCTTAATTGAATTGACAGCATCCATAGTCTTCTACTTAGCATTCCCTTCATTATCAGGAATGCTGCACACCTCTAGTCCTTTTGGGACCATGCACAATTCCTCCTCCTGGAGGATTTCCCCATAAATTTGGGTTGGGACATCCACAGACTCCAAAGATGTGGAAATCTAAAAATGAGGAGGTTCCTTGTGAGATCCTGCATATGCTTCTCTGGTTCAATATCCTTCCAAGTAGGTACAACAAGTTCCCCTATCATTATTGACTCTGTTGTTGTGTTCATCCTTCACTACCAACGAAGACCATGCCGATGATATGACTTGCACTTGACTTTGTTTTGAGTAGGGAGGGCTGTGCAGGTCACCAACCTCACTTCTCCTCCAGAGCCATCTGAATCCAGTGACCAGATATTCATCAGGATGACTGGAGGTGGCCTAGGATGCACTGGGAGAAGGGGGCCAAGGTCTTTGCCGGTACTCATTTAAGGCACGTTCATTGAATAGGCTTCTTTAAGAAGTAGTCAGGGCATGGCCCCTTTAATGAAGCAATAAAAAGAAAGACATCAGGCTGGGTGGGAAACAGTTACTGTTGATAATCACTCTTAAGCCAGGGAGCAGGGGCCCCAGGATGTCTGAGCTTCAGGGTGCAAGGAAAGGAAGAGGAGGGCAGGGCAGGGAAGACTCCGAGGTCCTAAGGAGCCACGGAGTCATTTTACAAAGGAGGAAACTGAGGTCCAAGGAGGCATCTGGGCCAGTGAAATTATTCATTCATTCAACAAGCCAGATGTTCAAGACCTGTTCTAGGTGCAAGAGATAACCAATAATGCAAGATTGTTATCACTATTATTGACTCTAGATTTTCCCTGAATATGAATTCCTCTTTGCTCTCATTAATCCATGGGCATGATTTCAGGCACCACGTGTTGTTATTTCAGTTAAAACCCTGGTGATCCCAGCAGAATTACAGCTGTGGGTATAAGCCTTAGGAAGGCTAGCCCCCCTTATGATAAACAAGGAAGCAGCTGAGGCTGCTTCTGTATTTTATATGAGCTTAGGTGTGGTGATGTTCAATCATGGGAGTTTCTGCTTTGTATTTTAGTACAAGGAAGAGAGCTCACCAGATATACAAATGGGCTGTGTGACTTCTGGTTGGATATGAGGTGAGTGGATGGATCAAGATGGGACTAATTCCCAGATAAAATATATTCATATTCAAAGTCATCTTCAGAGGGGAATAGGGATGACTGGAGCAAGTAAAATAATGGATCACCTGAGCCCTGAAGAAACTGTGTTGTTGTAATTCCTTTCAGCTGATCAATGGGGTTCATGTTCTGGGTACACACAGACTGAAATCACTTTTAAAGAGAGGGGGGGGGAGAAGGAGAGAAGAAGAGGGAGAGGGAGAGAGAGACAGACAGAGAGATGATATATATTGAAATTTCATAGATAATCATACTGATTTTGGTTGACTACAGGATGCAAATGAGTCAAGTATGTGGTAGAATAGCCAAGAAAGTCATTGTGATTTGAGGCTGTATTAAAGGAGACACTGGATATAAGGAAGTTCTAGTTCTGCCCTATGCTACACTGGTTAGCTCTAATAGGGGGTATTGTGTTCAGTTTTGTGCACCACCTTCTAAGAATTGCATTGAAGGTTTCCAAAGGAAGACAACTAGGTGGTGTAGTGGATAGAGAACTGGGCTTGGAATCATGGAGACTCATCTTCATGAATTCAAACCTGACCTCAGACACTTAGCACCTGTGTGGCCCTGGGGAAATCATTTCACTCTGCCTCAGTTTGCCCATCTATAAAATTATCTGGAGAAGAAAATGGCAAACCATTCCAGTCTCTTTGCCAAGAAAACCCCGAGTAGGGGTGGTAAAGAATTGGACATGGCCAAAAGACAACAACGACAAAGGATAGTTAGCCTGAAAAAGAGAAGAATTAATGGGAGTGGGGTGGGGGTGTGCTGCCGGCTATCTCTTTTCAAGTATTTTGAGGCCACTAGTTGTTGCAATGGACAGAGCACCGGACCTGGGATCAGGAAGCCCTGTCTTCACGTCAAGTCCCAGATATTGAGGCAGCTGTGTGAGACTGGCCAACACCATGACCTCTCTCTATCTCAGATTTATCATCTGTAAAGTGGGGATAATTAAAGCACCGATATCTCATGGTTTTTGTGAGAAGAAAATGAGATAACATCTGTAAGGACTTGCAAAGCTCTAAGTGCAAAACATACATGCACACACATGTAATCATAAATATATACACATAAACATGTATGTATGTGTGTGTGTATATAAAATCACCTTTTTGTTATATTACAAAGCCTTTGACAGGGACGAAGTAACTAAGAGCTTAAGAAACGTTCAGCATCCTGGAAGATGAAAGTCCTTTGTAAATCATGGTGTTTACACCTTAACGCAATGGCTTAGATATGGTGTTGCCATGAGGGAATTCGACAGCACTGTCACCCCCAACTTCTGCTTGCTGGGACTCTCAATTCAGTCCGTGTCACATTAACTTTATTTGGCTGCTCATTTCACTATTGACTCACTCTGGGTTTGCAGTACTATAAGACTCTGTGGTCTTCTTCAGAAAAATAACTGTCTATCCATACATATCACTTAGTATTTGTTCAGCTGATTTTTTGAACTGATGTGTTACACTTTGCATTTATCCCCAGTAATTTTCATTTGATTATATATTTGGATCCATATTCTTGCTCATCAAGAGCTTTTATGATGCTGACTCTGCCATCAAGCACTTAGTTCTTTCTCCTAACTTTGTATTATGCTCCTGGATTTGAGAAATATATTATATGGGCCATGATATACGGTATTGACTGAAATGTCAGACAAGACCGAGCTGGGCACTGATAGATTCTTAAGATACTTCAATAGTTCTCACCAAGTTGATATTACGCCGTTAATGATTGTTCTTTGCGCTATTCAGCCTTTTCCCATTTTACTGAATTCTACTTTCATCTGCCTTACATCTTTTCTTTCTAGGGACTGATAGCTCATGGGGTAGGTTAGATTGGTTGTTATAACCTATATTGATAAAACAGCATGGTATCATTATGTCCTCTTTTCCCTTTATAGGTTAACTAAGCATCCCTTTTAATAATGTCCTTTGACTTCTGTAAATTTCTGGTCATCTTTATATTATGACTTGATAAAGACTTCCACCATCACTGATAGATGGAGATCACTTGGCTCTGGGGACTTAAAATCATTAAGAAAGCTAATAACTCTTACTATGTAACTACTTTAGTTGGATATCAATTACCTTCCAAGCATTTTTGCTCCCTTATTTTTAGTTCAAAGCTCATTATCCTTGAAAGAGAGAAAAGACACAAAACAGGTGTTCAAGAGTTCTCCTCTAAGCTATTCATTATTTTAATTCCAACCACCCTGAACAGTGACTCTCTCTCCTATCTGGGACTCCTTTATTTTCTTTTGAATACCACTTATTAGAATGCTTTTCTGTATGCCCTGCTTGTATTCCCTATGCTGTCTTCTGTTTCCCCTTCCCCCAATGTAATCAATGACATTCTTCAGAAAAACTGATTTTTAAAAACACATTTATCTTGTGTCCTGTTACTTTACTGAACCCATTATTTTTTTCCATTTTTGTAGGTATTGATTCACTAGAGTTCTCTAAGCAAACCCTTATGTCATCTACAAAAGGTGATAGTTTTGTTTCCCTTAGCTGACTCCATTGATATATATTCAAATATCCTGCACATGTTTTCCCTCAGTGGTTCCTGGATTTCCTCAAATGAAGGTATATTTTCATAAACAAGGCTTCTCTACACCTTGTCTACCTCACCTTCCTCTTTTAAAAATGGTCATCTGTCTATCTACCTATCATTCTATCTATCTATCAATCTATCAATCTATCTATCTATCTATCTATCTATCTATCTATCTATCTATCTGATATTTCTCTAATAAGGTAAATGAATCTGGAAAATTATGTCTGCCGTGCACTTCATCTCACACAATTAAAATCAAATTCTTATGTTTTCTGGGGTGTAGCACATCTCATCTTTGTTACATTAATTCATCAAGGACAGCTATTTGTTACTGTCTTAACATCTGTCTCTACAATTTAGGAGTAAAGAAGAAACAGTTATTGGTTCAGTGGATAGAGCACTGGGCCTGGAGGTAGAAAGAATTGAGGTCAAGTCTAGCTCAGACACTTACTAGCTACGTGACCCAGGGCAAGTCATGCAAACTCTACTTATTTTTCAATTTCCTCAACTATAAAATGGAAATGATAATAACCACCTACCTCCCAGAGTTATTCTAAGAATCAAATAAGATTATGATTGTAAAGGAACTTTGCACAGCACTTGGTATATAGTAGGCACTATATAAATATTCTCTAATGAATACATATAAGTATTTTTATAAAGCCATGAATATAGCATAATGGAAATGATATAATCATGTAACGGTAAAATCATAGAATGAATCCACAAATTAAATACAAATCGGATAGCTTCACTTTCTACAAAATTGAGGAATTAGGTATAGTTTTTGAAAATCCTTCCTGTTTTATATCTTGTGAAACTTTGATTTAAATTGATTATTTTATTTGATTATTTGTGTAAATGCTCCATTACCTGAGCCTGGAGAGCAGAGTGTATAACACTGTGATTCATAAGCAACTTGTTAAGTGAAGCTCCAAGAACATAAAGGTGGGATGTCAAAAGACATTGTGTCTCTGAAGACTTGAGAATGTTAATTGATACATGATTTAACCAGCATGTCCACTGCCTTCTTTCGTGTATCCATTTAAGTAATCTCACCATGTGTCACATGTTCTTTACAGGGGAGCTAGCAAATGGGCTGTCTGCTTCTTTCTAGGTCTTTCAGTGTGTTGTAGATAGCAGATTAGGATGGGTTCTTCTTTGGTGTCCACTCCCTCTTACTCTATGATCAGCTCACATGGCACTTAGGTTTTATCACTGATGATATCACAGTAATTTCTCACACACAACATATCATTGTCACGTGATGCTGCCTCTTTGGACTGATCTATGTCCTTGCACTGTCTTTTGAGTCACTGGAACTTTTAAATCTGGTGATTGTGCTATTTGTCATTTGTATCCTTATTGCATGACCAATAAAATATCACTATTAAATGAATAGACTTTTGTGACAATAAAAATCTTGGCATAAATGAAGGCATTGCCTTATTCCCCTCTCTCTGCTATTTAATTTGCAGTACACATCACTGTCCTATTACAGCACTTGTATTTCTTATCAGGCTCCATTCCAGAATCCTCCACCATACCCCAGAAGTCTGCAAGGTCCCCTCAGGCCTGTGTAAAAGCAAGCACGCTGACACATCCAGGATGACCTGCTGTACAGGTCCTTAGATCTGCTTTTCTAAAAGGAAAGCAACTTTTGAGGGGTCAACAATCACTTTAATCACACATATATATTATTCAATTAGTTCAAGGGAAAAAGTCAGCACCCTGAAACCTGAGAAAATACAAAGAAATAATAATCAACAGACAGGGCTTCCAACTATATGACCATAAGCTATACATTCATCACAGATCAACAGGCAGATTCAAATGTACGACCATACCTAGTTACCAGAGAAAGAAGCACCAACATCTGGGTCTTCAAAACCAGAGGGCTCCTTAGCAGCTGCCTAGAATCTCCTCTGGCCAAACAAGCAGTTCCAAAGAGTAAGTCCAAAGTAAAACTTCTCCTCAGAGTATTTATACACTTTCCAGAAACAGAGGACATCACAACCCTTGGAAACCAGTGCATTAGAAATTAACAAAAGGTGTGGGTATCCGCTAACGAAGACAGTTAACTCTCTAATTAGCATTACAGCCTGCAATTAATGCTTCAATAGGAATCACTGCCCCTAAATATCCTCCCTCTGATTGAATGGTTCTTCCCAGAATGTGAAGTTAAGAAGATACTCAGGCTAGTCATCTCTATATATCTTACCAGACTGCTATTTGGACTTTATCACGCCCCTGAGTGGGGTAGGGGGAGTTATCGATTGTCCTCAACTTTTTAGCCATTTTTAATGAGTTTTCTTCCCTCATTAGAGTGTAAACCCTTGAAGGTAGGGATTTTCTTTTCACTTTTATTTTGTTCCCACTCTTTGACACAGTGTAACACAAAGTAAGTGCTTAATATATGCTTGATGACTGATGATTGCCCAAGAAATATAGTGACGCATCAGCTCAATGACTTGCTGATATAGTCATAATAGTAGTATTCATCCACTTGCTTTTCCTGTGTGGTTTGCTAGGCTAATGATCTCTTCAGAGTAGCTATAATTTTCATTTACAAGTCTCATTAGTAATTTATATGACACAACCATTACAATTTTATCCACACCTAGGAAAAAAAAACATGTGGGGTACAGGTCCAGGGAGTCACATTATCTGTAGACAATTCCTCTTTCAGTTGAACCACATATAATATAGAGCATGACCATAATGTGGGTGTTATATGACTGTATGTTCCCTGGTTTATATAGTACTTGACAGTTATATTTAAAAGGTGCTAGAACAAGGCAATCTCTGAGCTTCCACATTAAGGAATTTTATATATTATTAACATGTCCATGAGATATGCCATGTTTGAGAATGGCCATAGAGCTTGTGCTTTCTACTATCAAGTCAAATGTGTTTGTGCATTGTTATTAAGAAACAGAGAATCAACATCATGGGATCTTTGTGTTCTCTCTCCCTAAGAGGTATTAGTGGCTGAACAAAGGATGGTTTGAATAAGTTGGATTGAGTTTCCCCATTTGAGTTCTTTTTCATTTTGACATTTTCTTCTAATTTAGTCTTAGTTTTTAATCTTTGCTTTAGCCAGCAGATGATCTATCAGAGTATCAGAACTGATTCCCAAATTATATATGTCTCTAAGCAGTCACTTCCTGTTTTTAAAAGATATCTATATACACATATGTGTGTATGTATGTGCATATATACTTGCATATATGTACTTTGCCCAGATTCATGACTTCATAAGTTCAGGGCCCTGAATGTGAAAATTTTCCTTCACCATGAGTCATGAGTAACTTGATATCTTCAAATATTTCATTTGAGGGCACTAAAAGGGTTCATGAATTGCTCATGAGCACACAGTTGGTATGGCCAGTTCTTGCTGGTCTGGTTCTGTTGGTGGCCATCTGTCCAGTCAGTGGTACTGCGTCTTTAAAGGAAAGTTTTTTTTTTCTCATGTGATGCTATTTGTTTGCTCCAAGAAGTGAAAAATACTCTGAAGTGTCCAAGACAAAGATCAGGGACTATCTTGCAACGCCAAGCTTTCCCCTCACTTGCTGTTTGCTGTTCTGAGATCAGATGGGTGGATGACGTCAGTTTAAATTCCAGGACTCACTTCATTGTGCATTCTGCTTGTTTCCAAAAGCCATTTTTGCATTCTATCCCTCTCGCATTTGTGACTATGATATATATTGGGATGTAAATGGAGTAGTGCGACAAATACATACTCCCATAAGTACTTTGGTGAAAATCCCTTATGAAAGGCAGAGGAGAGATTCTTTTAGGTGGTTATGAGTGACCTTGGTGCCTCTCTGTTCTCATCTTAACCTGAACAAAAATATCTTACACAACACCCTGGATGAGTGGCCATCCAATGCCCATGCCCAGAGCTCTGAGGGGCCAGCCAGCCCCTGTTGATGCTGCCTTTGGGAGATCTCACATTTTTAGCAAGTCTCCTTACCTTAGTAAAGATGTGCAGCACAGAGAGATGATGAGACATCTTGTATACATGAATATACAAATCACAAATCTTGTTGTCACAGGGTAAGCACCACCTTGACTTGGGACTTTTTCTCAAACTGCTAATGCCCTCCCTCCCTAAATACCTTCTATTGTACTTGTCTTTTTGTCTTTATTTGATATATACTCTCATCTAGATTTGTTGTCCTGGCCTTTACATGGTAAAAATCTCCCAAGAAAGGACAGGTTATTTCCCATTTTATCACTTGTATTCCCAGCACATAGTGCAGAGGCTGGCACATAGAAAGTTCTTAATAAGTGCTTCCTGATTGATTGATCTCAAAACTTACACCTTGAAATTGGAAAAGATAGCAGGATTTTGAACCAGACCTGAACTGTCATCTAGCACTTACTACTGAAAAGCTTTAGTAAAGTCCCTTTTCAAGGCTTTAATTCCCTATTCTAGATAATGAGGGTTATGGAGTAGGTCATCTCCAAGGTCTCTTTATTGTTATTTAGATTCCATACAGTCCAACCTTCTCCCTTTACAAGTGGGGAAACTGAGGCTCATAGAAGGTACTTACTCAAGACATTAAGCGGTGGCAGAACCAAGGATACCTCTCAGGTCTTCTGACTCCTATTTCTACAGGGTTTATATTATATCCTTCTGCATCTGTATGTAGCATAGTGAAATGTCTTCATTAGCTCAGAATAATGAGGCTGCAGAAAAGGAAAGGTAGCAATGAGAAGAGCCAATCCATTACCTCATCCCTAATTTCAGTGATTGCTCAGTGCTTCCTTTGAGACATATTTTAGGCTGCTCCCTGAAGAATCTTAAGCACTTTGACTCAATTCATTATCTTCCCTGTACCTCCATCACCATTAGGAAAGGAAGGAAGGCCAGGAGGACTTTTTCAGCTGGAATGCTTTCATTGGACATGGAGTACTATGAGCAAGAGGACACATAGTCTCAGAAGCCTCCATATTAAGTGAGGGTGTATCCTGTAGCTATTCAATCTGTCAAGGCATATACTACCTAGATTTGACCAGTAAGCCTCATGGATCACATCATTTAGTTCATATGGCACTTCTGGGTTTTAGTAGTGACCAGCCTTTATCAAAGGCATGGACCCATTTCACCTTGATGACTTTTTGATAATTCCTTAGATCTGAAAGAAGTGAGAATCACGCACTGTGAATGCCTTCTGCTCCCAAGTCCTTTAAATAGTAAATTGAATTTTGTGTGTCTATGTGAGTGTATGTTTCTAGGTCTCAATGATATCAAGTAAACCCTAGGAAGAACCCAGATGCATCAAATCCCAGAATTTAAAAGCCGGGGGGAATCTCAGAATGTCTTTCCTCTGGGAGGATTTCCTATTTATTCTGTATGTCGCTTGTTTGTATATATTGTCTCTCCCATTAGAATATGAGATCCTTGGGGGCAGAGACTGTATTTTGCCTTTCTTTGTATTGCCATCACTTAGCCTGGCCCATAGGAGGTAGTTAGTAAATGTTTATTGACTGACTTATATTCAGCCATGACCTGCTCATATATCTCTACTACACTGATCTCCACTGATCTCACTTTCCTTCGCTGGAACATTACAATTGACCTTGGTGCTGTCTGATCCCATCCCAACCTAAACAAGCATCTCTAACACAACACCCTGGATGAGTGGCCATTCAGTCTCTACTCTCAGAGCTCTGATGAGGAGGCAACCAGCACATCCTGATGCCGCAGCTCACTATCTCCTGAGATCTCCCATTCCTCCTTGGCAAAGTCCTAATTATGAAAAAGAGCATTTATATAATACTTTAAAATTTGCAAAGCACTTTACATGAGTTGCCTCATTTGGTCCTCATATGAACAATGAAGTAGGTGCTATTATCCCATTTTTTAAGAGATGAGGAAACTAAGGCTGAGAGAGATTCAATCATTGTACAGGTTCGCACAGCTAATAAACATTTCAGACAGGATTAGAATTCATTTCTTGCTGACTTCCAATCCTGGAATTCCCAAGGTCACTGACAGGACTGCACTCATTGGACTCTAACCTCACATTGTCAGTTTTTTCCTAATATCACACTTAAATTTGCCTCTTTACTTTCTATCCCCGGCCTAGACTTTCCCCCTGGGTGAATCAGAACCAACTCATTTTTTTTTTTCCTTCACCAGAAAGACCTTCAAATACTAGAAGACAGCTATCATCCTCTGCTCCACTCATATGGCTTGAATGTCTAGCTTTCTAAAAACCCAGTTGCCCTCTTTTGGAAACTCTCCAGGTTCTCATCCTCCTTCCTAAAATTTAAGCTCCTTCTTCCTCACCCCCCCAAAAAAATTATTGAACGTGTTCTATCAACAGGGCAGTGTATTGAGGGATAATCACTTCCCTTATTCCTGAGACTCTGGCTGTTTTGGTGCAAAGACCACACACTGCTCATTCACATAAAGCTTGATATGACTTCATCAGTGATTTCATTCATTTGGTCCAGATATGTTCTCAGTGGACAGGCATGACAATTCCTTTTGAGTCCCAGGGAAGTGGCTGTATTAAACTGGGCAAAATCTCTACACATTTGTGATATTCTTTACTCTGGACTTTGAAGTTGCAACATACTTCCTCATCTCTTTCTTCCAACACTTATCTGTCCCCAGGTCTGAATCCATGGCATACTTCATTCAGAAGGATGGGGGTTGGATTTTTCCCAATTTCAGCAATTTGTTTTGAGGTCTTGGTTCAGTCTCCTCCATGCCCCAACTTTCTGGAGAATCACAGAACTGTAGATTTTGGAGCAGCTGGCAAATGATGATGGACATTGCTCAAATTTGTAGAGTTTTTTCAAGTTCACAAAATGCTTTCCAAATATTATATTATTTTGTCCTCACAACAATTCTGAAAGGTGGTGCTATTATCACAATTTTAACAGATGAGGAAACTGAGGCAGAGGTTAAGTGATTTGTCTAGGGTCACACAGCTATTAAATGTCTAAGATTAGGTTTGAATTCTAGTCTTCTCTAGAGTAAAAAATACTTTCCCTATAATATATCATCAATAGTTGGTCAGCACCTGATTTAAGACCTTCAAAGAAAGGACATAAATTTGATGACACAGATATCCTATTCTATTTATGAAGAGCTTTACTTTTTTAGGAAGTTCCCTCCCCCACAAAAAGTCAAGTAGTCTCTTTTCAATTTTCACCTTCCTCCTCGTGCTGAATTCTGGGGCCAAACAGAACAAATTAAGTCTGTTACTTAGAGTAGAGTGCCAGATCTAAGGTCAGAAACACTTGAATTCAAATCCAGCCCCATATATTTACAAGCTGTGTGACTCTGGGCAAGTCACTTAAGCTGTTTGCTTCAGTTTTGGGGATAACAGCACCTCAATCAAAGTGTCGTTGTGAGGATCAAATGATTCAGTAACTGCAAAATGCTTAGCACTGTTCCTGGCACATAGTAAGCACTATATAAATGTTAGTGATGATTTGATACTGATGTCAAGAAGGATTTATTAAGTACTTACTATAGACCAGATACTACGATAGACACATCCGATGACTCCTGTATAGGACAACGTCTCTTATACTAAAAGTCAGTTAGGGGCCCTGAGGGGTTCTCTTCCATTTATTAAATCCCCCCAATCCCTGGAATGGATAATCCAATCTCAAGGAGTCAGTGCCCTTCACCTTCTTTGCTGCCTCTCCTGTCTACCTTATCAATATCTTCCTTATGCGTTGCTCCCCCTGTCCTCTGAAGCACAATTCCCTCTTTAACATCTTCTGCTCTGGAGCCCCTTCTCTGATCTAGATGTTTTCCCTCATCCTCCTCTCTCCACAGTAATCAGTAGTTGTACCCATATTTCTCTCTCCACGGGATTCTCAGAGAGGTCTGAATCCTCAGTTCCAGTAATGGAAGCAGACATTTCCAAGAGCTCCATTGCCCAAGGAATCTAATGAAGGACTTAAATTCTGGTTCAGGATCATGGATCCTATCGCTTTTTCAGGATACTACGCATGGATCTGTGTCTATCTGCTTAAGGAAGGAGAGGATATATGTCCTGTTATGAAATTCATTCTCCACTGTCCTTTGAAAGGCGATAACCAGCCATGTACTGCCATCTGGTGGGCATCAGTGATCATTGCACCTTATGTAGAGAATTCCTTCCCTCCTTGTCCTGAATCCTTTCCCCTTGGCAGAACCTTTGGTTATTGAGGTCGAATAGCAATTTCCTCTAGGGATCTTTTTAGTTATAGTTCCACAGATTCATAGACTGTAAACTCCCCTCTTACACAATAGGATGTCATCGGTGCCTTGCACCAGTCGTGGAACAGAGTAGGTGCTTGATGCTTACCTTGGTTTCTGGATATAGTCAATGAAATCATAAGAATATGAGATCAGGAGTAAGGAGACGTAAAGGAAAAGAATCCTCATCTGGAATCAGAGAGGCATCATTCAAATCTAGCGTCTGAGGCTTCATTGAAGCACCTCTAGCAATTATGTGATATCATTGGGTCTCAGTTTCTTTATATGGAACAAGAAGGGTTTGGATCATTTGTCTTCTTATGTACTTTACCTCTCTAGACTAAAATCAGGTTTTGGATCCCTATTCTACAGTTTGCTAGCTGGGGAATCTAATCCCTTCTGGATATGAGTTTTCTGTGTAGGATGCTGAGGTTGGGTTAGTTGACAAAGGTCCCTTCAAGCTGTGAGTTTGATTAAAGTCTCCTGACACCAAGGGTATTGAGAATCATAGAATGTTAGACCTTGCAGGAACCTCAGTGATCTCATCAGGCAAGCTCTTTATTTTGCGGCTTAAGAGATAAAGCTCACACTGCTAGTTATTGACAAAGATAGAAATAGAAATTGGGGCTTCTGGCTCTAGGTCCAGTGATCCTCCTATGGTGCTGTGCTCCCAGGAAGCATAAGAAACCAGCTGGAATTATCAGCTGCCTCCAGCAGCCCTGGGCTTCCACATCACTGACTCTTATCTGTCTTAGAGTCTTGATGGTGGGAAAATCCATGTTCTCCCTTCTGACTCTTAATCTATCATCCTATCTTGGTATTTGGAATGAGCGCCTCACAGACTAGTTTCACTGACCCCATACTGACTGAAATGCTTTGCTTAAATATTTCATGTGAACATGTGTCCAATACTGATCATCTCCTATAGCTACTGATTTTATCCCTGCCCCAATTACATTATATTTATTTTGTGCATGTCTTGTATACGTATGTGTACATTGATACAAATATGAATGTATATGCATCTATCTATTTGTATAGATAAAGTATATTTTATATATGTATTCACATTATATATTTGTACATATGTATATGTATGTATGTGTGTATATATGTATGTATGAATATTCTTCCTCCTCACTCCTATTTTTAATAAAGTTTTCTTGAGGGCAGAGACTACACTGTTTTTATCTTAGAATTCTGAAAATCTGGGATGTAGTCAGGTCTCTGTACAACAGTGAGGGACCACTCCCATCTTAAAATTAATTACAGATAGCTGAATGAATCAATCGTTCAAAATAAACTGTATATGACTAAGTCCTCAATCAATTTCAAAGCATCCTAGGCGATTTGGGCCATTGACTGGAAGCAGATAACGTCACTCTTGATGGTTGCCTGATGAAAACCTGTCATTTTTTTGGGTGGCATATAAACTAGAATCCCAATTTGCAATCTCCTAGGCAAGTTTCAAGACGGTCTTGTGGTGGTGCAACTCTAACCGTGGCCTTAAGAGGGAATCATATGCCAGGTGGAAATATTTTTTTCTTTTCTTTTCCCCCAATACCCCCATGAAATGGGGCGACCTGTCAAAGGCATCAGAATTTTCACAGTTGACCAGAGACAGTAGAAATTTCCCTGAAGTTGTAGTAGCTAATGACAGAGAAAGGGCTCTAAGATGGATATGAGGCTGGTGACAGTTTTAAGGAGGAGGACCCCTGATGGCAAAGACAAATATCATCTAAAGACTCTAGAAAGACACTATTCTTCAGAGTACAGAACAAAGCTGAATCTCAGGGGAACTTTATGAGGACCCTATGAAGAAAGAGACTTTTGGCATCCAGGAGCTCTGAAATAACCTTTTAACAATACATGTTCAGTAGATAGGAAGAGTTATGTGATGCAGTGGATAGACCACCAGGCCTGAAATCAATAAGACCTGAATTAAATCTGACCTCAGATTTACTAACTATGACCCTGGGTAAGTCACTTAACCCTTGTCTGACTCAATTTCTTCATGCATAAAATAGAGAAAATAATAGCACCTATCTCCCAGGGTTGTTGTGAGGACCAAATGAGATGATATTTGTAGTGTTTAGCACACTGACTGACCCTTTGTGAAGGCTTTATAAAGGTTAGCTATGATAATGATGATGGTGATGATGATGATGATGATATATACTTCATTGACTTCATCCTTGTAGTGCCAATGTGATATTCACAGTGCCTATGGCAGTCATGAATATCCCAGTGAATTTCTGAATTGCAAGACACAAAAGACTCTCCACATGGAAGACAGAACCAAAACATTTATTTAGGCACCAGAAAGCCAAATCTATCATAGTTACAAGGACATCTATACACAATAACAAGGCAGAAGGCAACACCAGCCCCAAGCCTTCCTCTGTTATGTTTCCCACAAACCAGGTTCCTTAAACAAATCACAAGCTGGCTGCCTTAAACAACATCGCAAACAAACTCTTTCACTCATGCTAGCCAGCTACCTGCTTGCCTGCCCCCTTCCTAACTCTGACTGCTCTCCGACTTCCTCTCAGCTGTGGTCTAGCTGCATCTCTTCCTCTTCCACCCATTCAGCAAGTTCATCCCACCACATGCTCCATGTGACTCAGACTTCCATGTGACCCAGGTAGGTCACATAGGCTTATTAATGAATGGGAAAGATCTTCCCATTTAAATGACCATTACAATACTCTAAGCTTAAATTTTCGTTTTGTGTTTTATGTGTAGCTATGGAAGAATATACCACAGTTTTGGGGGAGAAATGTTTCTCACCAACTTTTTTCTTTTTTTCCACCTTAGGAAAAATCTATGCTAAATACAAATAGAGTCTATTCGCCTATGCTCAATTAGAATTATGCTGTTAGGGGCTCATGGGTGACAGTAAACACCAGCACCCTTGATTACGTGTATAAATATGAGAGGGGAGGGATGATGATGCTAGTGCTGGTTGGGGCAGTAGCTCAGAGTGGATACTGCAATCAGATACTTCATTATTTTGTCAGTTCAATTGATGATTTCCCAATGTCTCTGAAGAGATATATAATGGACTTATCACATAAAAACTAGAAACTACTCAACAGCCAAAATGTGAATAATATTACTAAAGGAATGTATGATCAAAAACACAAAATATGATCTCTGTGTAATGAAAGTGAGGGATAATTAATCACTGGATGGCCTTATGCTGGTACGTAATATGCATTTAATAAAACACTTGCTGTTTGATTAATTAGCAGCCCATTTGTCCCGTTGGTATCAAGGCAACATAAAGAGATGAAAAACAAGACATACAAAATATTGGGTGGAACATGATAAAAAAACTGGAGAATTTGGACCAGAGTTACACAACTTAGGCAGGAATGAATGGACTTTTGCTGTCCATGTGGGATGGAAACTGATGAGATCCCACAGAAGTCCTTTATACAGATATAGGAGAAAGTGTTCTAATCACTTTTTCTTAGAGAATTGCAAATTAAAACAAGTCTGAAATACTATATTACACTAATGAGATTGTCTAATATGACCCCCCAGAATGAAAATGATTAATACTGAAGAGGATGTGGGAAAATTGGGACACTAATGCAGTGATGGTGGAGTTGTGAATTGATCCACCATTTTGAATAGCAATTGTCCAAAGGGTAACCAAACTGTGCATCCGCTTTGATCCAGCAATATCACTAGGATCCCAAAGAGGTGATAAAAAAGGGAAAAGGACCCATGTGTGCAAAAAATTATTTAACTCCATGGTTGTTATTGGAAATAATATTGGAAGTTGAGGGATGCCCATCAATTGAGGTATGACTGAACAAGTTGTGGCATTTGAATGTAAGTATAAAACTATTGTGCTGTAAGAAATAATTAACAGGCAGGTTTCAGAAAAACCTGGAAAGACTTGTACAAACTGATACAAAGTGAAATGGGCACAACCAGGAAAACATTATATATAGTAACAACATCATACGATGATCATCTGTGAATGACCCAACTCTTCTCAGTAACATAACGATCTAAGACAAATGCAAAAGATTCATGAAGGAAAATGCTATTCATACCCAGATAATAAACTTATGGATTTTGAAAGCAGATTGAAGCATTTTTTTATTTTATTCTTTCTAGTTTTCTTTTTTCTTTTCTACAACTGTGATGAATATGGAAATATGTCCCTGTTCTTAGAAAGTTATTTGGAGGAAAAGACAGTGGCCTGATCCAAAGTTGTGTGACTTTGTACAAGTTCCTTTATCTCTCTGAACCTCGGCTATCTCATGAGTATCAAGGGATTTGGACTCAATTATCCCTAAGGCTCCTTCCAGCTGTGTCTCTGATCTTAGGATCCTAAACTGACTGATGGGTCTCAGGATATCCCTTTTCTGCTGGCATGATCTTGTCAAAGTCACTGCATCGCACTTGACATCAATTTTTTCCATCTGTAAAGAGAGGAGGTTATTCTAGATGGTCTCTGAGCTCCCTTCTAGCTCTAGAAACACAATCTTTTGATGAGACCCTTCCTGTCTGTGTGGCATAGTTCCTTCATCTGAAAGATGGAAGAATTAAGCTAGATGATTTCTGAGGTCCTATCTAGCTATATGTCTGTAACCCTTTGACTTTGAGATTGAATTTCTGTGTAATTTTCAGCCAACGATGGGAAAGGTCAATTTTCACTTTCCCTTTTACTTTTCTTCTCTTTCTCCCTCCATGTTATTGCTGTTGTTACTGTCCTTAGGGAGAAATGTCAGCTCCTCACACAGCCTCGATCACTGCTTCCTCAGCATGCTTCCAAAGCAGGTCAGTGGTGGTCCGTGTGAGATTACACTCATAGACTACATTTGAAGGTCCATTGGAGATATTGAGCTGGGAAAAGAAGCCCCTTTGGTGTAAACTGCATTAATGAGACCTTTCATGTATCAAGATGATGGGATTCATTTATTCAGGAGATATTCGATCATGTATCAGGCACTGTAACCCTAGGGCAGGTCTCCTTTGCTGGGTCCTGCTGCAGACCATGCCCTCTAACCATCAGTATCTTTCCAAGCTCTGTCCTGGGCCTTTTTCTCTTTTCCCTATCAATGATCTCATCAGTTCATATGGGTTTAATTACCTTCCCTATGCTGATGACCCTTAAGTTGGCCTATACTGTCCCAAACTATTTGTTGTTATTCAAATGTTTCAGTCATATCTGACTCTTCCTGACTTCCTTCTCCAGCTCATTTTACAGGTGAGGAAACTGAGTCCAACAAGGCTAAATGACTTGTCCAAGGTCACAAAGTTTGTTAGAGTCTGAGACCAGATTTGAACTCAGGAGGATGAGTTTTCCTGATTTAAGGCACATCACTCTATCCACTGTGCCACCAAGTTAGATGTCCAGTGGATACCTTAAATTTATTATGTGTAAAATGAACTCCTTATGTTCCCTCCTCATCCTTCCCTCTCCTATCTTACTTATCACTATAGAGGGTAAAACCATCCTCCCATTCCCTCAGGCTCACAACCTAGGAGTCATCCTGGACTCCTCACTACCCCTAACCCCTCCCCCCCATATCCAAACTGTTGCCAAGACATGCATATTTTTTCTTTGCAATATCCCTCCATGCAACCCCCTGCTCCTGTGACACTGCTGGGGTGGGAGCTGTCTGCCTCAAGTCTCTCCTCACTCTAATCCATCCTCCATTCACAAAAGTGATTTTCTTTAAAGTACTCTATAAACTGCAATAACTCCCTATTACCTGCAAGATCAAATACAAAATGCTTTGTTTGACAACTATAGCCCTTCATAACGTTGCTTCTTCCCATTTTTCTTAGTACTTTACTCTCTGGCAGGAATTCATTGATCCAGTGACACTGGCCTTCTGGCTACTCCATGAACAAGACCGTCCATGTCTTGATTCTCACCATTTTCTATTCCTTGTTGCCATGCCTGCAATATTCTTGCTACTCTTCTCTGAGTACTATCCTCTCTGGTTTCCTTTAAGGGCCAACTGAAATTCGACTTCCTACAGCAAGTCTTCCCTAAACTTTAAAAATTCCAGGGTCTTCCTTCTTCATTATTTCTCATTTATTTTTCATAGAGCTCTCTCTCTCTCTCTCTCTCTCTCTCTCTCTCTCTCTCTCTCTCTCTCTCTCTCTCTCTCTGTCTTTCTGTCTCTCTATGTCTCTTTCTCTTTCTGCCTCTCTCTCTGTCTCTCTCCCCCTCTGTCTGTCTCTCTGTTTCTGTCTCTATTTCTGTCTCTCTCTCTCTTCACACACACAATTGTGTGTGTGCATGTGTGTGTGTGTGTCTGTGTGTGTGTGTATGTGTGCAACTTACTTCCCCCCTTAGGTTGTAAAGGTCTTCTTGCAGCTTTTTGTATCCCCAGTTCTTATCACAGTGGTGATATATTGTAGATGGTTTAAATTGTTTTTACAATATATTGTAGATGGTTTAAAAAATGTTCATTGATTGATTAAAGGTAAGTCAGTCTTCCCCTTCCCCTATTCAATGTGTTACAAGTTTTTGTAGAATTCCATATCTATATTCAGATTACTGGGCTGGGTCTTCGTAATCCTCTGTGAGCCCTTTTCTGCCCCAAGGCCTGAGGACAAGATTTGGAGTCTGCCATTCCCATCTTTGTTTTCTAATCCAGATTTTGGATTTCATTATCCCAATGATCCTTTAGCAGGGCCTTCAATTGCTCTGTCAAGTCCAGAGTGACAGAATTTATTCATATTCCAGGAGATCAGTGACTTACTTGTCTCTGTATGAAGGAAGAAACTCCGTTCTGTTAGGAATCATGTGAAGACCAAGGCAGGTGGCTAGGCATCTTCCCTCAGATCCTCATCCAAATGGGACAAAAGAGGTCTATTGTCCATGAAGAACACATGAGCTGGTGGCTCTGCTCTTTTGTTCTGGGATTGCCTAATGATGCATATATCAAAGATTCCAAATCTTTTTTCCCAATATTTTGATAATTGCATTTCAATACAAATTCTTTCTTTTGTAATTCAATGCATTCATCCAAAGGACCAAAAAATGAAATTGCACATAGTCCAAAATGAAAATCAAAACAAGGCAAACACAACTTGACTTCCCTCCTTGAAGCTAAACCTGCCTTAGCCTCATGTGCGAGACTTCCTTCTCAGTTTTCCTCATTGTGACGAGCCGTACATTCTCAATGGGTTGCCGGTGAGGGTTGAACCACCCTCATCCTCATCCTTTCCCTGTCCTAGTGACTTCATTGTAGGACAGTGGTCACTTGGAGGAGGATAGCAGCTTTTTTCAGGGATGGAACTGTGGTGAGGTCTTAAAACATGTAGAGGGAAAGAAGGAAGGAGCAAGGGAGTGGTGAAACGTAGAAGGGAAAGAGTGATGGAAGAAGGAAGGAAGAAGGAGGAGTGGAAAGAATGATAGGAGAAGGGAGGACAGAGGCTGGCATGAAGGAAGGAAGGAATTGCAAGTCAGTACTTATTTCTACTCTAATATTCTATGGCACCTTGAGAAAGTTATTTCATCTATTCCTGTTTTTCTTTTTGCACTTAAAAATGTCTTACCAAAACCAATTCCTATTATCCTCAAAAGGATATAAAGGCTTCATCTAAAGGCGCTCATCCAATCACTCTCAAAGAATGGTCTTGTATCCTTGCCTTTGTCTTTAGAGGAGACTCAGTGGCCTCCTTTGGTGAGAAAGTTAGTGTTGGTTACCTTCACGTGGGCCTTCAGCCAATCTTGCTCCTCTCTTTCCGGCAAGGCCAACGTTCCCTGGGCTGTCACACCGCCTCACGTACCTCTTTTGTCATCTTACCCCAAACCCTCCTACTATAAGTCTTTTTTCCCTGTTGACAGTGGAAACAGGGAGCAGCTGTTCACTGTCACTCCTACAATATCCCTTCATATACATCAGGACAACAATTGAGTGTCCACCCCCGCTCCTCCTAGTTTTCTTCACTGCAGGCTAAATAAAACCATTTCCTGGAATATTGCCTTATAGGGTTGATTCCCCCAGTCCTATTTTGATGGCTCTGTAGGACCTCCGGCTTCTTCAGGGGATGCTTTCATCAGTGTCTCCAAATAGAGTGTGCTAATGAACAAGTGACTGAGGAGGAGGAGGACGATGAATGGAGGCTTTTTTCTTATGTTCTTTTATTCCCTGAGATGATGCTGACTGTTGCCAATGACAGCACAATGATGCAGACTGAATT